>CM035287.1:60354776-60367698 GCA_020226075.1 Hydropotes inermis
CTTCAGTTTAAGTCTGCATTTGGCAATAAGGAGTTCATGATCTGAGCCACAGTCAGCTCCTGGTCTTGTTTTTGCTGACTGTGGCTCAGATCATGAACTCCTTATTGCCAAATGCAGACTTAAACTGAAGAAAGGAGGGAAAACCACTAGACCATTCAGGTATGACCTAAATCAAATCCCTTTTGACTATACAGTGGAAATGAGAAATAGATTTAAGGGACTAGATCTGATAGACAGAGTGCCTGATGAACTATGGACAGAGGTTCATGGCATTGTACAGGAGACAGGGATCAAGACCATCCCCATGGAAAAGAAATGCAAAAAGGCAAAATGGTTGTCTGAGGAGGCCTTACAAATAGCTGTGAAAAGAAGAGAAGTGAAAAGCAAAGGAGAAAAGGAAAGATATTCCCAATTGAATGCAGAGTTCCAAAGAAGAGCAAGGAGAGATAAGAAAGCCTTCCTCAGCAATCAATGTAAAGCAATAGAGGAAAACAACAGAATGGGAAAGATTAGAGATCTCTTCAATAAAATTAGAGATACCAAGGGAATATTTCATGCAAAGATGGTTCAGTAAAGGACAGAAATGGTATGGACCTAGCAGAAGCAGAAGATATTAAGAAGAGGGGGCAAGAATACACAGAAGAACTGTACAAAAAAGATCTTCATTACCTAGATAATCACGATGGTGTGATCACTCACGTAGAGCCAGACATCTGCAATGTGAAGTCAAGTGGGCCTTAGGAAGCATCACTATGAACAAAGCAAATGGAGGTGATGAAATTCCAGTTGCACTATTTCAAATCCTGAAAGATGATACTGTGAAAGTGCTACACTCAATATGCCAGCAAAGTTAGAAGGCTCAGCAGTGGCCACAGGACTGGAAAATGTCAGTTTTCATTCAAATCCCAAAGAAAAGAAATGCCAAACAATGCTCAAACTACTGCACAATTGCACTCACCTCACACGATAGTAAAGTAATGCTGAAAATTCTCCAAGCCAGGCTTCAGCAATACGTGAACCATAAACTTCCAGATGTTCAACCTAGTTTTAGAAAAGGCAGAGAGAAAAAAAAAGAGGCAGAGGAACCATAGATCAAATTGCCAACATCTGCTGGATCATCGAAAAAGCAAGTGAGTTCCAGAAAAAGATCTATTTCTGCTTTATTGACTATGCCAAAGCCTTTGACTGTGTGGATCACAACAAACTGTGGAAAATTCCGAAAGAAATGGGAATACCAGACCACCTGACCTTCCTCTTGAGAAACCGTATACAGGTCAGGAAGCAACAGTTAGAACTGCACATGAAACAACAGACTGGTTCTAAATAGGAAAAGGAGTAAGTCAAGGCTATATATTGTCACCCTGCTTATTTAACTTACATGAAGAGTACATCATGAGAAACACTGGGCTTGAAGAAGCACAAGCTGGAATCAAGATTGCCAGGAGAAATATCAATAACCTCAGATATGCAGATGACACCACCCTTATGGCAGAAAGTGAAGAGGAACTAAAAAATCTCTTGATAAAAGTGAAAGAAGAGAGTGAAAAAGTTGGCTTAAAGCTCAACATTCAGGAAAAAAAAAATGGTATCTGGTACCATCACTTCATGGAAAATAGATGGGGAAACAATGGAAACAGTATCAGACTTTATTTTTGGGGGCTCCAAAATCACTGAAGATGGTGATTGCAGGCATGAAATTAAAAGACACTTACTCCTTGGAAGGAAAGTTATGACCAACCTAGATAGCATATTAAAAAGCAGAGACATTACATTGCCAACAAAGGTCCGTCTAGTCAAGCCTATGGTTTTTCCAGTGGTCATGTATGGATGTGAGAGTTGGACTGTGATGAAAGCAGAGCATCGATAAATTGTTGCTTTTGAACTCTCCTGTTAGAGAAGACTCTTGAGAGTCCCTTGGACTGCAAGATCAAACCAGTGGATACTAAAGGAAATCAGTCCTGAATGTTCATTGGAAAGACTGATGCTGAAGCTGAAACTCCGATACTTTAGCCACCTGATGTGAAGTACTAACTCATTGGAAAAGACCCCGATTCTAGGAAAGAGTGAAGGCAGGTGGAGAAGGGGAGGACAGAGGATGAGATGGTTGGAGGGAATGACTGGCTCTTTGGACATGAGTTTGAGCAAGCTCCAGGAGTTAGTGATGGACTGGGAAGCCTGGTACGCTGCAGTCCATAGGGTTGCAAATGTTTGGACACGACTGAGTGACTGAACTGAGATAGCAAGTGAACAACAACAACTCTTCGTCATATATTACTTCAGTAATGTTTCCTTTTCATGTGGCTGTTATTTGTAAAGACAATTGTTTTGATGCCATCTAGTTTCATAAACCTATATGTTTATAAGTTTGAAGTCTGAAAGAAATTTATCAGTTAACCTGCCAATTCATGTAATGATTACAGACTTTAAGCACAGTAGTCATAAATCTTAGTTGTATATTTCTAGAAATATTTGTGCTCCTTATTCCAAGTCTTCATATATTTCAGATTTCAGTAAACCGCCGTGGTTGAGGACTCATGCTCTGAATTCAGACAGACTTACATTCCATTTCCCTACCTCTTGGGTGACCATGGCCAAATTATTTAATTTCTCCAATCTCAGTTTCCTCTTAGACAAAAAAGTGATTAACTTCATAAGTCTGAAAGAAGGATTAAATACCACACATATATTTGAAACTTAAAAAAAAAAAAGTTAAATTGAAACTTTAGGGAATCAATGGTACAAATATATTTTTTTTTGTATCTATGTTAAAAAAATGCAGAAGCAGTCACTGCTGGTTTTACCTACGTTAAAGCTATTTAAGAAAATTATATATATATATATATAATTTTCTTAAATATATATATATAAATATATATATATTTATATATATATATAAATATATATATATATATATATATATATACACACACACACACACACATTTTTTGAATAAAGTAAATATTTCTTATTTTTCAAAATAGACAATATGGATAAAGATACAGATAAGAAAGAAATGAAAACAAATAAATTCATTAAGACTTTGTTTCTTTTCTTTTTTTAAATGATAGCTTTTTAAAATATGTTCTAAATGAATCATAAAATAGTTGATAAAGACTTCCCTTACCTCAGTCAATGAAGGGCACTTTCTTAGATTGCAAATCATTATGAAATATTCTCGGTATAAACTTTGCTTTAGCCCAGGTGGTATTTGTAAAGGTGTGCAGAAAAGTTTGTAAAATTGGTGTGAAAGAGCTATAAATAACATGTTAATGATGCATTTCTTGGGGAGATTTTTAGATATGGAAATGTAAATTAAGAGGAAATACAGTGTAGTGGAGAGAGAACTAAACTTGGCTTCAGAGCTGGAGCTAAACTCTCTCTACCACTGAGAACTTCCTAAACCCAGTGCATCTTCTCTCTGCTCTGGACTTTATTCCCCATCTGTACTCTGAGCACACCTAGCCTAATCACTGTAGCTAAATATGTGATAGTCAGTGATTTTGCCTGTAAAATGCTTCTAAAATATATAACTTCTCCTTCAAGACACCCTTCCTACTGATCCAGGACCTAACCCTAACATCCTTCTTAATATTATATTCAAGAGAGCCACTACCATTATGTCTATTATTGTTAAGTAGAGTAAAATATGAATTTTATTAGCCATCTAAATTACAGATCACTTCTAAAGACTTTCTTACCTTTAAAATCCCTTATTTTATTAAAGATGTATATTATAATTTCAATTTTATAATCTGATTTTAGATTTATAATGTGAATATTAAAATTATAAAATGTTTTATACTTATATAACTATAAAATATCCATTATCAGAAAAATCCATTGCTTAGGAAGCACACACACACAAGAACTTTAGATAGGGTTTAATTTTTTATGTATTAAGGGAAATAGCATGACCTAAAATGAAAATGTGAATTCAACCACTGTGGGCCAGTGCTGTTTCTTTCTTCTCTCATTACAAAACCCCAACTGACAGGTACACATTCATCACAATTTAGCTTAAGGCTTACCTGCTCCATGAAAATGGAAAGAATAACCCATGTAAAAAACTGTAAAGATCAGAGAGCATGTAACAAGATAACAAAAGACAGACTACACAATTAAAAGACACAAACTCTCAGTTTCAATAAGAGTAAAATCAACTCTATGCTTTTTAAAAAAGACAAACCTGACACAGAATGACAAAAAGATAAGACTGAAATAACTGCTGCTATTTCCATCATTTTTGCTAGCAAAATGCATGTTATGCTGAGCTTCCCTAGTGGCTCAGATGGTAAAGCATCTGCCTGCAATGTGGAAGACCTGGGTTCAATCCTTGGGTTGGGAAGATCTCCTGGAGAAGGAAATGGCAACCCACTCCAGTATTCTTGCCTGGAGAATCCCACGGATGGAGGAGCCTGGTAGGCTACAGTCCATGGGGTTGCAGAGTTGGACACGTCTGAGCGACTTCACTTACTTACTTACATGTTATGCTAAACTACCATTCATCTGAAAACAAGTATCAGTGTTGGGTAAAATCTAGGGAAGTGTATTTTAACATCTGGCTATAAGATTAAAAATAATAATTATAATAAAACAATGATGATAGTAATATTGCTCATGTCAAACCTCAGTGAAGGTGAAGCATTCATCTTGAAAGCATGATGGCTTTCATCTTGAGGGTAACTGCTTGACCTCATAAATTTGAGTTGATGTTTTCATGGCCTGGTTTTACTTAAAAGTTAAGAGAAAAAAATCTGGAGTCTCTCTCAGGAAGAGGATCTAAAAAAAAAAAATTGCTCTGAAGATCAAGGACACCAAATGGCTATAGGCATAATAAATTATATACTGCTGCCTTTTTGCTAATAATTAAAAGGAATTATGAGCCATTCTAGATAGGATCCAAGTTCCAATATTTAATTTTAATTTATAGTGATCCTTGATACATAGTTCACTGAGGGACCTGGCAGAGGAAAAACATCTTTCAGAAGAAAGCATCTCCAACCCAGGACTCAGAAAATGTCCACAAATTAAATTCCAAGAAATATGAACTCACACTCTTTTAAAAAGTGCAGAATACTAAAAGAAACAAAGTGTAAAAGAGGTAGGCACAGGAGCTGTCAAAGAGAATTAAAAATAAAATCTGCTTTATATGTTCAAAAATGTAAACCAGGAAGATAAAATATAAATGAAAACCACAGACTCTAATCAATTACCAAATACATTTGACAAGCAACCAAATAGAACTTTTGGAATTAAAATATAATCATTTGGTCCAAAAAAATCATTGAAACAAGTAAAAAAAAAATAAGGTTTGAGCAGAAGAAATGACACAGAATGTACACAGATAGACACAAACACATCAGTTGGGGCAGGCAGGTTAAGCGGCCTGAGGACTGAGCATCATGCACGTCTAATGAGTCAGAGTCTGACTTGGAAAGAATGCCATCTAACTGAGTAGCTTAGGGAGAGATTAAGAAAGGCCATTTATAAATCCGGGGCCATAATGTAAGGGAACTACATGATATATTTAAGCATTGCCAGACTTGTAACTGTGGGGAGTGCTACCAGGACCAAGGAGGAATGGGAATGTTGATAGAACCCACAGAGGACAGTAGAGTGGAAGGGCTGCCTGACAGGAGCATGGGCTTCAGTAAGCCCCTCTGAAGTAAGCCCCGCTCAGCCTCATTGAAGATGCAATGGCAGTAAGGGGCCAGATTCACTGTCTTCCCTCTCTAATCTGCTGCCTGTGCCTCACATGTTTTGAACATCACTGGGAACCAGAGGGTAAAGGAGGTCATTACTGCAGTTCATTACTCTTAAGGATGAGCTGATGAGAAGAGGCCAAAAAAGATATCCAGAGTAAGATGTAACTGAGGTTTCAGGAAAATGTAAAGACAATGGCTGAGCATTTTCCAAGCTAAATGAAAGAACTAGCTATCAGATACAAGAACACAGAAAATTCAAAGCAGGAAAAATAAAAAGAAAACAACATTAAGCAAAATTACAAAGAAAGAGCAAAACACAGACATAAAGGACTCTGAGTTAAGCAGCTAACTTCTCCAGGACAACACTGGTAGTCAGAAAACAGTGGGATATTGTTTTCTGTGTACTGCAACAAAATAACATCAACTTAGAATTCTATACTCAATGAAAATGTCATTCATGAATGAGGGTAAATTAAGGAAATTTTAGAAAAATACTGAAAGATTTTTGCCATCAGCCAACTTAACTAAAATAGAAAGAACAGTTTTCAAGAAAAATAAAATTACCCCACACAGCAGATCCTAGATATAGAAATGAAAAGCAAACAAACTGATGGCTATGTGATAATAAAAGAAAAGAAAATAAAAAGTATAAAGTTATCATAATACTGAAGTGATTAGAAATTGATAAAACTAAAATAGAAAACTAGAATAGCAAGTAGGGCACAAAGTTATGGAGGCAAAGTGATTAAAACTATCTGAAATGTTTGGAAGGAAGGTTGAGATCCTGGTTGATATATAACTTTAAAGTATGTATAGTAAAATGTAGAGTAAATGCTGAAACAATAGTATCTATTATGGATTGCGTTCAAATTAGTAGAGGGAAACACTATGAATGGAAAAATAAATCAATCAAAAGAAGTCAAGAAGGAGAGAAAATAAAATATAAAAGAAAAAAAATAAAGTTTCAAAATACATAGTGCAAAACTTAACCGGAAGGAGAAACAGACAAGTCAAGACAGCAGAAGATTTTTATCTTCTTTCAATAAATGATGAAACAAGCAAATAGAAAATCAGTGAGTACATAGAACACTTAAACAGTGCTATGAACCAACTTGACCCTGTTGACACTTAGCACATTTCAGCAAATAAAAACAAAATACACATTTTTTTCAAGATATTATGGAACATTTACCAAGATATACCATATTTGACTGACAAAATAATTCTCCAGTAAAAGATTTGTCATAATACAAAGTATGATCTCATTAAATTAAATAAAAAATATACCAAGGATATCTGGAAAATTCATAAGCATTTGGAAACTAAATAAAGTAATACATTATAAATAATAAATAAATCAAAAGAAATTAGAATGTATATTGAACCAAAAAATAGTGAAACAAAAATGTATCAAAATTTGGGAGAATGCTGCTAAAGAACAGTGGTTAGAGGAAATTTATAGCACTAAATACCGGTATTCAAAATGGGAAAAAAAGATCTCAAATCAAAGACCAGACTTCTTCTCCAAGAAATAAGGAAAACAACTTTAAATTAAATCCAAAGTAAGCAGAATAAAGGAAACAATAAATAAGGAAAAAAACAGTGGGATACAAAAATAAATGAAAAAATTCATAACATAAAAGCCCATACTTTGAAATTACTAATAATATTAATAAAATATTAATTTTAAAACCTCTACATGGATTAATAAGAAAAAATAGAAGATGCAAATTACCAATAACAGGAATGATAAAAGTGACATAACTCAGATACTACATATAATAGAAAGATAATAGAAAAATATATGCACATTAATATGAAATATACGTAGATTATTAATAAATAGGACTTCCCTGGTGGCTCAGATGGTAAAGCGTGTGCCTGCAATGCGCGAGACCTGGGTTCAATCCCTGGGTCAGGAAGATCCCCTGGAGAAGGAAATAGCAACCCACTCCAGTACTCTTGCCTGGAAATTTCCATGAACTGAGGAGCCTCGTAAGCTACAGTCCATGGGATTGCAAAGAGTCAGACACGACTGAGGGAGTTCACTTTCACTTTTTCACTTTATTAATAAATAGACATTAGATCCAGTCAGTAAGTAGACATGCTTAATAAATTTCATCCATATTCAGATATGACATAAAAAGGATATGTACACAGAAAAGAAGTACCCAATGTTTACATCAACTGAATGACTGAAATGAGTTGTATACTAAATAATATATACAAATAATTTGTGGTTTCAAGTGTGTATCACTGTGGTCTTGTAAAAAATTAATGGTTCAGTAACTCTCCAATTTGGTGGTAAAGTAGAGAAACCGCTGTAGGTTGACAGGGTAATCAAGGTCTTGAATGAATATGAACATGGGTTTGAATCATGGCTCCACCAGTTTCTAACTCTGTGATCCAGAAGAAGTCATTAGTCTCATATATAGGTAACTCTAATATATCATGGTTTTGTACAGATAAAATGAAATAATACATGTAATGCTGAAGGGCATTATTCTGATAATAGAAATTATTTCTTTTAGTCTAATGAGAAAATAGCAATGTGATAAGACCTTCTCTGATTTCCTCCCTTCCTCCCTGACCCACTCAATTCTTAAAAGAAAATCTCGAACAAGAATCATGCCAATGTAAGAGAAAGAAGCCTGACTGTAGTCAGAATTAGATTCACCAATGTCAGTAAAATGCAGAAATAAACAGGAAACAACCAGGTGAAAGGGATATAATGCCTTGAAATGAAAAGAACACATATCAGAATACTCAAGGATTCAGTGAATAAATAAGGTAGAGTCTTGGAGCTGTGGTTCTGGCAAATTATTTGTACAGACTTTGAGCCAGAGATAATTACTGCTCTACACCCATATGTTTTAAATTGAGGTGAGGTATAGCTGATTTACTATTAATATGCCACATTAGTTTCATGCGTACAGCACAGTGATTCAGATATATATATATATATATATATATACACACACACACACACACACACACATACATGCACACGCAGATAAACACACACACATGTATACTTCTTCAGATTCTTTCCCCTTATAAGTTATGACAAACTATTGACTATAATTCCTAGTGCTTTGCAGTAGTTTCCTTGTTGGTTATTTTACATAGAATGGTGTGTATATGTTAACCCCAACATCCTAATTAATCCCTCCTTCTTTCATATATCTATTGCAATGCTTCAAAAGTCAACTGCTGAGGGCCCAACCCCTAATGTGACTGTAAGTGGACACAGGACGTTTGTGAGGTGGTTAAGATTAAGTGTGATCTTGGATGGAGCCTTCATCTGATAGGATTAGCATTCGTATAAGAAGAGAATCCTGCTTCCATCTCTCTCTTGCTGTGCTCCCACTGTCCCCCACCTCTCTCCATGTAAAGACATGGTGGAATGGACAATCTGCAAGACAGCAGGAGAGCTCTCACCAGGATGCCATCATCATTCATCATTCAGGGACTGTGACCTTGGACCCCCAACCCCCACTGTGAGAAAATGAATTTCTGCTGTTTGCCCCCCTAGGTCAATGGTACTTTCTAATGGCAGTGGAGCTCTGACATCTCTAGCCTTTATTTTCATCCCATTAAGCAGATTGTATCTGATGAATGAGGGTTGTGTATTAAAGATCTCTTTGTAGAATGAAAGCACTAAGTGTGTAAGGAACTGAAAGGTCCTGAACTATGGATCAACACTCAGGTGAGGGTGGAGAGGATGTGCTGTTAATGGAATTCTCTTTTTCCTGACGATCCCAAATCCCATGTCTTCTTTCATTCTTTAAGACCCTCACATGAGCTGGAGTTCCCCACCCTCTCACTCTCTCCTCTCTCCTGTCTTTATTGCAGTACATCACTTCATTCTGTGTCACCCAGCTGATTGTGGACCTCGGTGAGCAAAGCATCGCTGGAGTGAAACACCATCTATCTTTGCTGTTTTCCTTTCTTGTTTGCTTAACTCACATAGAAAAGTACAGAGGCTGACATGTAGAGGCCCATGGCATTGTACATGAGGCAGTGACCAAGACCATCCCCAAGAAAAAGAAATGCAGAAAGGCAAAATGCTTGCCCGAGGAGGCCTTACAAAGAGCAGAGAAAAGAAGAGAAGCTAAAGGCAAAAGGGGTATACCCGTTTGAATGCAAAGTTCCAAAAAATAGCAGAGAGAGATAAAAAAGCCTTCCTCAGTGAACAATGCAAGGAGATAGAGGAAAACAATAGGGTGGGAAAGACTAGAGATCTCTTCAAGAATATTAGAGATATCAAGGGAACATTTCATGCAAAGATGGTCACAATAAGGTATAGAAATGGAATGGACCTAACAGAAGCAGAAGATACTAAGAAGAGGTGGCAAGAATACACAGAACTGTGCAAAAAAGATCTTCATGACCCAGATAATCAAGGTGGTGTGATCACTCACTTAGAACCAGACATCCTGGAATGCGAAGTCAAGTGAGCCCTAGGAGCATCACTATGAACAAAGCTAGTGGAGATGATGGAATTCCAGTTGAGTTATTTCAAATCCTAAAAAATGATGCTGTGAAAGTGCTGCACTCAATATGCCAGCAAATTTGGAAAAGTCAGCAGTGGACACAGGGCTGGAAAAAGTCAGTTTTCATTCCAATCCCAAAGAAAGGCAATGCCAAAGAACTACCCCCACAAGTGCACTCATCTCACATGCTAGTAAAGTAATACCCCAAATTCTCCACGCCAGGTTTCAACAGTATATGAATCATAAACTTCCAGATGTTCAAGCTATATTTAGAAAAAGCAGAGGAACCAGAGATCAAATTGCCAACTTCCATGGGATCATGGAATAAGCAAGAGAGTTCCAGAAAAAAAAAAAAAAAAACATCTACTTCTGCTTTACTGACTATGCCAAAGCTTTTGACTGTGTGGATCACAATAAACTGTGGAAAATTCTGAAAGAAATGGGACTACCAGATCACTTTACCTGCCTCCTGAAAAATCTGTATGCAGGTGAAGAAGTAACAGTTAGAACTGGACATGGAACAACAGACTGATTCCAAATCAGAAAAAGAGTATGCCAAGGCTGTATATTGTCACCCTGTTATTTAGCTTATATGCAGAGTACATTATGTGAAATGCTGGTCTGAATGAAACACAAGCTGGAATCAAGATTTCTGGGAGAAATATCAATAACCTCAGATACACAGATGACACCACCTTTATGGCAGAAAGCAAAGAAGAACTAAAGAGTCTCTAGATGAAAATGAAAGACAGTGTCAGCTTAAAATGTTGGCTTAAAACTCAACTTTCAGAAAAATAAGATCAAGGGATCAAGTCCCATCACTTCATAGCAAATAGATGGGGTAACAGTGGAAACAATGACAAAGTTTATTTTCTTGGGCTCCAAAATCACTGCAGATGGTGACTGCAGCCATGAAATTAAAAGACGTTCACTACTTGGAACAAAAGCTATGACCAAACTAGGCAGTATATTAAAAAGCAGAGACAGTACTTTGTCAACAAATGTCCGTCTAATCAAAGCTATGATTTTTCCAGTAGTCATGTATGGATGTGAGAGTTGGACTATAAAGAAAGCTGAGCACTGAAAAATTGATGCTTTTGAAATGTGGTGTTGGAGAAGACTCTTGAGAGTCTCTTGGACTGCCAGGAGATTCAACCAGTCAATACTAAAGGAAATCAGTTCCTGTTCAGAAAGGACCAATGCTGAAGCTGAAGATCCAGTACCTGGCTATCTGATTTAAAGAACTGACTCATTGGAAAAGACGCTGATTCTGGGAAAGATTGAAGGAAGGAGGAGAAGGGGATGACAGGATGAGATGGTTGGATAGCATCATCAACTCGATTGACATGAATTTGAGCAAGCTCCAGGAGTTGGTGATGGACAGGGAAGCCTGGCCTGCTGTAGTCCATGAGGTTGCAAAGACTCAGACATGACTGATCTGCTGAACTGACTGACTGAGAGGCTGGGTATGCACAGCAAATAATGCAGCAATTCATCTGCAACAAATTTTTGCAAGGTAATCCATGCAATGAATGGAGCCTGGTAGGCTCAGCTCTTAACAAAACTCACTGTTGGTGGAACCTGGAATAAGAATTTCAAAAAATTATATGCCTATCACAAATCAACCTGGGGATAGAACTCCATCAGCCTAATCAGGATTCCTGCTTTTGAAGTGCTCCTTTGTCTGCCATGCCTTTTCCTTTAGCACCCTTATTTTATGCACATGATAATAAATACACAGGCATGTTGAGTGAGCTTGTTCAGTCTAATAAAATTCTATCAAAGCCCAAATGAAGTGTGAAGCTAGTTAAAATCTTTCATTATTTCCTAATTTATATAATCAAGTTATCAAAAAAAAAATCTCATATCAAAATGCTGAGTGTTTTCAAGAGACTTGTTTCATAGATTACAGAGAAAATTCTAAATCTGTCCCTAATTTTAAAATACATCCTTTTGGAATAATGACAATTTACAAACCGCCAAAATGAAATATAAGTTTGTTTTAATGTATGTAATATCAAGTAAGTATAACAGAAAAGTTTTCAACATAATTAAAAGAGGTTATTTACTGCAAAAATAAATATTTATGGAAAAAATGAGCATCCAGGGCTGTTAGACATTGGTTGTATTAGTGTCCTGTGCCTACCTGGCTTCAACGGCTCATCTTCCTCACTGAGCATCTTTACCTATGAGAATTAACCACTCAACCTATGCATCAATTTCAGGTGCAGAGTATAGCCAAGCAATTTAAAACGACTTGGAGAATTAAACATCTATTATCATCTTCACAAATACACATTTACCCTTCATTTAGCAAGAGAACCTCATATGCCATTTCCTGGCCACTTTTTCTTACTGTTATTGCTCCATGTATCTTCATCCCTGCTTAATTGGACTCAGAAATATTCTGAAAGCAAAACTCATAGCTGTCTTCCCAGGAAGGAAGGTTGTCCAGGATCACCAAACAAAAGGGGGAAAAAATGAAAAGACAGCATTTTAGGTCCTGTAAATCTGAGCCAGTTATAATCAGGAAAATTTAATTTTTCCCCATTTATTTTTATTAGTTGGAGGCTAACTACTTTACAATGTTGTAGTGGTTTTTGCCATACATTGACATGAATCAGCCATGGATTTACATGTGTTCCCCATCCCGATCCCCCCTCCCGCCTCCCTCTCCATCCCATCCCTCTGGGTCTTCCCAGTGCACCAGCCCCGAGCACT
>CM035287.1:60371609-60382571 GCA_020226075.1 Hydropotes inermis
TTATGGTACATATACACAATGGAATATTACTCAGCCATTAAAAAGAATACATTTGAATCAGTTCTAATGAGATGGATAAAACTGGAGCCCATTATACAGAGTGAAGTAAGCCAGAAAGATAAACACCAATACAGTATACTAATGCATATATATGGAATTTAAAAAGATGGTAATAGTAACCCTATATGCAGGACAGAAAAAGAGACACAGATGTATAGAACAGATGTTTGGACTCTGTGGGAGAAGGCAAGGGTGGGATGGTCTAAGAGAATAGCATTGAAACATATATATTATCAAGTGTGAAACAGACCACCAGCCTAGGTTGGATGCATGAGACAAATGTTCAGGGCTGGTGCACTGGGAAGACCTAGAGGGATGGGATGGGGAGGGAGGAGGGAGGAGGACTCAGGATGGGAAACACATGTAAATCCATGGCTGACTCATGTCAATGTATGGCAAAAACCACTACAGTATTGTAAATTAATTGGCCTCCAACTAATAAAAATAAATGAAAAAAAAAAGAAAGAAAGGAAAAAAGTGTTCTTACTTCACAGAATTCTTAAAATTGAAATCTAATGGACTAAAAATTGACAAAAAACAATGTTCAAGTTATGGAAAAAGAAACCAACTATTTATTTCCACATACTTAGATTTTGCATTTACTCTCCATTTAGACTTCTCAGAGCATGTTTTTTAAAGTTCCAGAACAAATTAATCTTTTAACCTGAAAAGTAATTATTCCTTGATGCCTATTCTAAGAAAATCTATTGGCAAATATTACCAGTTTTAAATGAGAACAAATAAAATTAACAATTGGTCATAACACTGGCTTCCCAATTTCATTTGGTCTAAAATTCACCTTATTTTGACTTGTTCTTCTAGTCACTACTGTCCAACCAAAACTAAATGAGATTCACTATTTGCACTGAATATCATCAATATAGTTTACTCTCAAAATAGCAGATCAGATAAATTGTCAGGTTAAAGTTACAGGTTAAAGTTACACAGTCTCCATTCTTTGTTATCCTTAAACATGTTTCCCAGGAAATATGAAACAAGATTTCTAACCAGTCATTCTATGTCTAGGGGGAATTTTTTGTGAGGTTTCTTTTTTAAATTAATTAATATTTTAAATTGAAGTGTAGTTGATTTATAGTGTTGTGTTAGTTTTAGGTGTAGAACAAAGTAATTCATTTATACGTATACATACATCTATTCTTTTTCAGATTCTTTTCCCACATAGGTTCTTACAGAATATTGAATATAGCTCCCTATGCTATACAATAGATCCTCATTGTTTAACCATTTTATATATAGTAGTGTGCATATTGGAGAAGGAAATAGCAGCCCACTTCAGTATTCTTGCCTGGAGAATCCTGTGGATAGAGGAGCCTGGTGGGCTGCTTTCCACAGGATCGCACAGAGTCAGACACGACTGAGGTGATTTAGCGTGCATGCATTCATGCATTGGAGAAGGAAATGGCAACCCACTCCAGTGTTCTTGCCTGGAGAATCCCAGGGATGGAGAAGACTGGTGGGCTGCTGTCTATGGGGTCGCACGGAGTCAGATATGACTGAAGCAACTTAGCAGCAGCAGCAGCAGTGCACATATGTTCATTCCAAATTCCTAGTTTTTCCTTCCACACCTACACTTGTTAATCATGTTTGTTTTCTATTGTTTGTGATCTGTTTCTGTCTTGTAAATAACTGTAGAACAGAAGTATCATTCTTTGTTAGACTCCACATTTATGCATTATCACAGGCAATTACTTTTCAGAAATCACCTGGCATGATAGCATCCACCAATCTTCTAATAGTATAAGAAAGCTGAAAAGACGTGTCATCAACCGCACCATACTGATCCCTTCTCCAGCACCTCTCAGCGGCTGGGAGGCCAAATACACCAGGAAGAGTGCTACACAAGGAAAGCGAAGAAAATACAGAGCTAAAAAGTGTGTGTTTCTAAAAACAATTTCTTTCCTTCCTACCATCTCTTCTTTCTAGAATGATCAACAACACTATACACTGTGTAAGGCATTAGAAACACAACTATAATGTTGTTCAGCAAACAGAAAAGGCTTGGGAAAGAATGAAGCCATGGGTATGAGGTAAGGAGTGATGAGACATTTGAAAGGCTTGTAGAGAAAACTCAACCTTATTGTTGGATTTGTTGAGATTTTCTGAAGGCATTCATTCTCAAGATGCTATGGAATGTCAGTAAAGTGTTTTTCTTGAGCTTATGAGGCTTTACTTTTTTTCCTCATAGCTTCAAAGTCAAACTACAAGTACCTTATTCTAAAATAGTTCTTTAAAAATAGATACAGTATTTAACAGTAGTAAACAGTTGTATAGCTGTGACTACTCTCCACAGTTTTCATAGAAAATATTGACCAAGAAAACTAATTCTGAATAATTATTAAGGAGCAAGAAAAAGTTATCCCTTTTTGAAGGCATTGATATCTTATTATTTCTAATTTAGAGAAGAGTTTCTCTTTTTAAAAATTGGCTATAATTTAATTTGATATATAATTTAATCAGAAGATAGAATTAAAGCATGTTTCTTACCCAATGTAACTAAGAATTCAATTAAGAGGACTGCATAAATAGTCACATTAATAATATACACTAAAAATAGCCTTTTCTAATATTTATCTTTGTATAGTACTGAAGTGTCAAGTGTATTGCAACAAACTTAATGAGGATTGGGAGCTTTGTCTTGATCTACCCTGGTTCTTGGGAATCTGGATTAGGACTTGGCATGTGCATAGAAGCTGTTTATAAATCCTGATCAAATGACTAAATACACGAATCATTTCTTACGCATTATTTCCCACAAGTAACTTCTCTGTGGGTAAAAGAAAGATCACTCTGTAGGTAACAAGACAGAGATGTGAAGTTATTTACTGAAATCAGACAATGAGAAAAGGCAGAAGTGAATATAGAACCCAAGGTTTCTGACTTCCAATCCCAATACCATACAATTTCCATGCACTAAGAATGCACAGTTTGTAACTGCCAAAGGAGATGAATGTGTAAAGAAGAAAATGTCCAGTGTTTAGATTCAATACAGACTCATTTCTAGTGTTAAGACACAACTAGGAACACGTTCTTCTCCCTTTAACAAAGTGAGTCCTTTAATGAAGAACGCACACTCATCAGATGTGAATTTAACAAAGCAAGTTTGGGGCTTCCCTCTTAGCTCAGTGGTAGGGAATCTGCCTGCTGAGGCAGCAGACATGAGTTTGATCCCTGATCTGGGAAGGTCCCACATGCCTTGAAGCAATTAAGCCCTTGTGTGGCAATTATTGAGCCTGTGCCCTAGAGCCCAGGAGCCATGACTGCTGAGCACATGTGCTACAGGTACTGAATTCAGAGTGCCCCCAGAGCTTGGGCCCTGCAACGGGAGAGGTCGCCACAATGAGAAGTCCACACATGCAGTTAGAGAGCAGCCCCCACCCTCCACAGTTAAGAACAGCCGATGAAGCAACAAAGGCTTCCCATAGTCAAAAATAAATAAATGCAATTATAAATAAATACAAGCAAGTCTTAAAGCTGACACCTAGGAAGCACTTCACTTGTTAAAGAGAGAAATGGATAGTCCCAAACCCTGGGAAAATTAAGGGTTGCTATTTTCACATATTCAGGTAGAATACCATACTAACATAAGCAGATTTGTGTCTGTGTGTGTGAGAGAGAGAAAAAGAAAGAGACAGAAAATATGGCTATAAGGAATATCCTGCTCCCCCCACTCAGATCATAAATAAGCTCTGCATTCACATTGACTGGTCAGGGAAGAACAGTAATTCCATTGCCCAGCGTCCTTCAGTTGGAACACTCTGTCCCTGAGGGATGTCACAGAACACTTTTTCTTGTGGATCTAAAACAGGACATTGATGTGTAGTGACACCCACAAATAATTCTTCGGCTTTCTGAAAATACATCCTTGAACTCAATTACATTCATAATTCAAATGTAGTCGTGTCTCTACACTAGAACACTCCTTTAGAGTAAAGCTTCATCAATTCTTTCTTGTAACTTTTTTTAACTATAGCTTGGAGATGCCAATACCATGCTGATGCAGCCAGAGGAAATGGGAAAGTGATCATCACTCAGTCGTGTCCAACTTTTTGTGACCCCGGAGATTGCAGATGGCCAGGCTCTATGGAATTCTTCAGACAAGAATACTGGAGTGGGTTGCTATTCCCTTCTCCAGGGGATCTTCCTGACCCAGGGATTGAACCTAGGTCTCCTGCATTGCAGGCAGATTCTTTACCATCTGAGCCACCAGGGAAGCCCAAGTAAATTGAAGAACTTCTGCAAAAGAGAGAAAACTTATACAGATGCTGGAATGTGGGATAGAGGGAGGGAGGGAGGAGGAGGATGAGCAAAGTTATTAGTCTAGGAGAGATTTGGCTTCACTAGAGGAAAATGGGTGAGCAAACCTGGTTGCAGAAAATGTAAATTTTGGATCAAGCTGCATATAATGGGTTCAAGATGAATAAAATGGGAATGAGGCTTCCTCACCCTCTTTCATTTAAGAATTTGAGCTAGTGAGGTAATAGAAAAAGAATTACAATTATTTAAGTACTTCTCAAAAGACTTAAGGAGTTCAAGCAGTAAGTGATGCACAATCCCAGAATAAATCTTTCATTATAGATGATGCTATTTTGTATATGCAAATTTATACATCACCTTAATATTTAATGACTTCCCTGGGGGCTCAGCAGTAAATAATCTGCCTGCCAATGCACAAGACATGAGTTCGATCCCTAGCTTGGAGAGATCCCATGGAGAAGTAAATGACAACCCACTCCAGTATTTTTGCCTGGGAAATCCCATGGACAGAGGAACCAGATGATAATAGTCTGTTTGGTCACAAAGAGTTGGCCACGACTAAATAACAATAGCAATTTTTAATACTATACAGTATTTAGACAAGTTGGTGTGTTCTTTTTTACAATGAAAATGTATGTCAAATCATGATAAAATTTTGACTATATCAAAAGTAATGGTTCACTTAACTATAGGAATTAAAGAAAGAAATATTATTCTAGGTGAAAAGAAAAATTAAAAAGTAATAATAAGAAGATAATCATGCTGCAGGCCTAGGGAAAATGAGAATTACAAAAGCATGGAAAACTGTTTTCTCCATGAACTGAAACATTTTGCCTCAGAGTTATTTGCTGTCTTTTTTTTTTTTTTTTTTTTTTAAAGATGAGACAATGTTATCTATAGAATAAATTCAAGGTCTCTGTTTTTAGACAAGAAAAGGACATCAGTTGCCCCTGTGGAGATGATGATGTATTCACGAGGAGACTATTACTTTTCTTGGCACTGACCTAGGGGTCTTTTGGATACTTAAGTGGTTTCTCAACCACTGAGCTACCAAGAGGGTAACCCCAGGGAACAGAAGCAGCAACTAATGTAAGGAGGGAGCCACAGCCTCCTCTATCTAGTATTCAATAAAATAGTTCTTGAGAAAATCACTTAGCACAGGATCTTAAACATAGTTAACTCTCATTATACCTAGTCTAAAATTATGTGTATAATAAGCACCACTTTTTAATAACCTGTTCTGTAATTTTTGCATCAATTTCTGATAGTCATGTATTCATGGAAAAATATGTAATACTTGAACAAATAAAGGTAAAAAAGTACCAAGTTATGTGAATTAAATGACATAATACGTTAGTATAATACTGTTAAATAACTTCAAAATCACAGTATGTCCCCAAAGTGGTAGAGAAACCATTGAAAACTGTCACTTTCTTAATTCGTGTTAGGAAATAAACAAAAGTCAACTATAAAAACTAATTGCCTGGAATTAAAACACACACACAGTAAAGGACACTTCAGTGAGGAAACATTTCACATTCTTGTCAGTTATTATGACAAATGTCCTTTCTATAAGATACTATTAATACGCTTTCTCATTTGCAGTTAATTACCCTCCATCTGGTAAAATCTCTGGGAGACTGTTTTTTTTTTTTTTTTTCCTTCAAAAGAAAATTTTGATTCAAATACAAATAATGATTTGGTCTCTAACCTATAAAAAGACCAAAAAAAAAAAAAAATGGGGACAAAGTTGAGAAGAAAGTTTTTCTCACTGTAAGAATATTTCAGTAATTTCCAGAGAGAGGAGAATTTACTGGCTGACTGGTTATAATAAGGACAAAATAGCAAAATATAGCAAAATGTCATTCTAGGTGATAAAACCCTTGATGTTGAATATTTTGCTTCATTCACTATTAAATCATCAGCAGTCACAGAATGCTAATAAAGGTCATAAGCAATGAGCTAAAAGACACATTTTTTTCAAAATTTAGTTATCAAAAGTGTATGGTTAGGCATATGTAATGCATTAAACCATCAAAATATTGTAAAGTAATTTTTCTCCAATTAAAATAAATAAATACATTTAAAAAAGAATTTATATTGAGTTATGGCTTATATTCAGGTCAGAATTCTATTAGGTATGATAAATATAGATTTACTAGATAAATTCAGAGTGTGCAAAATTTGAAAACCTATTTATGCTATTTAATTTTTAAACAAGATTTTTTTCAATGCTCTTGCCTGGGGAGGAGTCAAGATGGTGGAGGAATAGGACAGGGAGACCACTTTCTCTCCTACAAATTCATCGAAAGAACAATTGAATGCTGAACAAAGTTCACAAAACAACTTCTGATCACTAGCAGTGGACATCAGGCGCCCAGAAAACCAGCCCATTGTCTTCGAAGGGAGGTAGGACAAAATATAAAAGATAAAAAGGGAGACAAAGAGCTAGGGACAGAGACCCGTCCCGGGAAGGGAGTCTTAATAGAGGAAGTTTCCAATCACCAGGAAACCCTCATTCTGGCGGGTCTGAGGGAAGTTTTCAAATCTCGGAGGGCAACCTAACTGGGAGGAAAAATTAAGTAAGGCCCACAGATCACGTGCCTAAAAGCAACTCCCAGCAGAAAAGTACCCCAGACGCCCGCACCCGCCACCAGCAAGTGGGGGCAAAACGGAGAGAAGCGGGCGGCACTGCTTAGGGTAAGGACCGGCCCGAAGGCCCTGAGAGCAGTCGGAGGGAGCCTTTTTAAACTGTGGGAGAACAAGGAAAAATTAACCAGCCGGAACACACCGCCGGCGGTTCGCAAAACAAAGGGACTGAGAATCTTCAGAGAAGAGCTGGCCCATCCCCGCTGGAGGAAGGAGGCAGGGGGTAGGGGAAAGGTGAAAACTCAGCCCCAGAGAAGCCACACCCTCCCACACTGCAAACAGGCCCCGGTTCCTATCTAAAGACTTCCTGAGACCCGACCGGCGGCGCGCGGTGGGGCCACGGAGGGAAAAGGCGCGCCACACCCACGTAAGTGCCCCCAGGCCTCTGGCTGCCTGAACCGCTGAGGCCGGGGAAGACACAAAACGCAGGCGTAACCTCTGAGCTTTTGTGGAGGACCTGAAAACTGGAACTGCACTCAACGCAGGGCCCGCTCCATGTAGAGCAGCCGGGAGCCTGAGCAGTGTAGACGGGGAAAGCACATACACCCCTGTACAGGGCAAACCCAGTGTGGCCGGTACACGGGGAGTGCTACCCACACACAGCGATGTCTGTCTGCAGCGCCCCACACTCCCTGTAGCAGGACTGAACTGAACTAGCGAACCTAAATAGAGACCACCTCCGCCCGCCTGTGTCAGGGTGGAAATTAGACACCGAAGAGAGGCAAACAGAAGCCAAATAAACAAAGGGAACTGCTTCAGAAAGGACCGGTGCAACAGATTAAAATCCCTGAAGGTAACACCAACTATACCGGAAGGGGCCTATAGATATCGAGAAGCGTAAGCTGGAAAGAGGAGCTATCTGAAATTGAACTGAACGTATACTGATTGCAACAGCTCCAGACAAATTCCTAGATATATGTGTATATTTTTTGTTAAATTAAAAAAAAATTTTTTTCTTTCCTTTTTTTTTTAAATTTTTTCTCTTTTATTTTCTTTTAAAATTCCCTACTACTCCCCCATTACTCCTCAACTTTCATTTTCATATATTTTTATGATTGTTTTTCAATTAGGGAAAAAAATTTGTTTTTCTTTTTTTTCTTTTCTTTTTTTTTCTTTTCTTTTCTTTTTCTTGTTTTTCTATCCTATTTCCTTTTAAAGTCCTCTAATACTCTTCTATTATTCCTTAATTTTCATTTTCATTTCACTATAACCTTGCAAAAAAAAAAGAGAGAGAGAAAAGCCCGATTTTTAAACTGAACTTCATATATATTTCTAAATTTTGGGTTTTTGTTTTTGTTTTTAAATATTTTATTTCAAAGAGTCTAACCTCTATGCTAAATTTTTAATCTTTGTTTTTCAGTATGTGATATAAATTTTGGACAATTAAGAATTCAATATTCAATTCCCATTTCTATACAGGAGTGTGTTGATTGCTCTCTCCCACTTTTGACTCTCTGTTTTCTACCTCAGAACACCTCTATTTCCTCCTTTCCCCTTTTCTTCCCAATCCAATTCTGTGAATCTTTGTGGGTGTCTGGGCTATGGAGAACACTCTGAGAACAGATAACTGTGTAGATCTGTCTCTCTCCTCTTGAGTCCCCCTTTCTCTGCTCCTGCTCACCTCTATCTCCTTCCTCCCTCTCCTATTCTTCATGTAATTCTGTGAACTTCTTTGGTTGTCCCTGACGGTGGAAAATCTTCTCACCATTAACCTAGAAGTTTTATTATCAGTGCTGCATAGTTGGAGAAGTCTTGAGACTATTGGAAGAATAAAACTGAAATCCAGAGGCAGGAGACTTAAGCCCAAAGCCTGAGAAAACCAGAAAATTCCTGACTACACAGAACATTAAGGAATTAGAGACCATCCAAGAGCCTCCATACCTACACCAAAACCAACCACCACCCAAGAGCCAAGAAGCTCCAGAACAAGAAGTACCACACAAATTCTATAGTAACGCAGGAACATAGACTTAAGTGTCAACATACAGGCTGCCTAAAGTCACACATAACACATAGACCCATTGCAAAACTCATTACTGGGCACTCCATTGCACTCCAGAGAGAAGAAATCCATTTCCATACACCAGAACACTGACACAAGCTTCCTTAACCAGGAAACCTTGACAAGCCAATCATCCAAACCCACCCACTGGGTAAAATCTCCACAATAAAAAGGAACCACAGACCAGCAGAATACAGAAAGCCCAAACCAGACACAGCAATCTGAACAAGATGAAAAGGCAGAGAAATAACCAACAAGTAAAGGAACATGAAAACTGCCCACCAAATCAAACAAAAGAGGAGGAGATAGGGAATGTATCTGAAAAAAAATTTAGAATAATGATAATAAAAATGATCCAAAATCTTGAAAACAAAATGGAGTTACAAATATAGCCTGGAGACAAAGATTGAGAAGATGCAGGAAATGTTTAACAAGGACCTAGAAGAAATAAAAAAGAGTCAATTAAAAATGAATAATGCATTAATGATCACTCTGGAGGGAACCATGAGTAGAATAACAGAGACAGAAGATAGGATAAGTGAGGTAGAAGATAAAATGGTGGAAATAAATGAAGCAGAGAGGAAAAAATAAAAAAAAAATAAAAAGAAATGAGGACAAACTCAGCGACCTCTGGGACAATGTGAAATACCCCAACATTCGAATCATAGGAGTCCCAGAAGAAGAAGACAAAAAGAAAGGCCATGAGAAGTTACTCGAGGAGATAATAGCTGAAAACTTCCCTAAAATGCAGAAGGAAATAGCCACCCAAGTCCAAGAAACCCAGAGAGTCCCAAACAGGATAAACCCAAGGCAAAATACCCAAAGACACATATTAATCAAATTTACAAAGATCAAACACAAAGAACAACTATTAAAAGCAGCAAGGGAGAAACAACAAATAACACACAAAGGGATTCCCATAAGGATAACAGCCGATCTATCAATAGAAACCCTTCAGGCCAGAAGGGAATGGAAGGACATACTTAAAGTAATGAAAGAGAATAACCTACAACCTAGATTACTGTACCCAGCAAGGATCTCATTCAGATATGAAGGAGAACTCAGAAGCTTTACAGACAAGCAAAAGCTGAGAAAATTCAGCACCACCAAACAAGCTCTTCAACAAATGCTAAAGGATCTTCTCTAGACAGGAAACACAGAAAGGTTGTATAAACGCGAACCCCAAGCAACAAAGAAAATGGCAACGGGACCATACCTATCAATAATTAATTTAATGTAAATGGATTGAATGCCCAAACCAAAAGACCAAGACTGGCTGAATGGATACAAAAACAAGACCCCTATATATGCTGTCTACAAGAGACCCACTTCAAAACAAGGGACACATACAGACTCTAAGTGAAGGGCTGGAAAAAAATATTTCATGCAAACGGAGACCAAAAGAAAGCAGGAGTTGCAATACTCATATCACATAAAATAGAATTTCAAATAAAGGCTGTGAAAAGAGACAAAGAAGAACCCTACATAATGATAAAAGGATCAATCCAAGAAGAAGATATAACAATTATAAATATATATATGCACCCAACATAGGAGCACTGCAATATGTAAGGCAAATACTAACGAGTATGAAAGAGGAAATTAATAGTAACACAATAATAGTGGGAGATTTAAATACCCCACTCACAACTATGGATAGATCAACTAAACAGAAAATTAACAAGGAAACACAGACTTTAAAGGACACAATGGATCAGCTAGACCATATTGACATATATAGGACGTTTCACCAAAAACAATCAATTTCACCTTTTTCTCAAGTGCACACGGAACCTTCTCCAGAATAGATCACATCCTGGGCCATAAATCTAGTCTTGGAAAATTCAAAAAAAATGAAATCATTCCAGTCATCTTTTCTGACCACAGTGCAGTAAGATTAGATCTCAATTACAGGAAAAAAAATATTAAAAATTCAAACATATGGAGGCTAAACAACACGCTTCTGAATAACCAAC
>CM035287.1:60387571-60580315 GCA_020226075.1 Hydropotes inermis
TAGTGTGGAGATTTCTTAAAAAACTGGAAATAGAACTTCCATATGACCCAGCAATCCCACTTCTGGGCATACACACCAAGGAAAAAAGATCTAAAAGAGACACGTGCACCCCAATGTTCATTGCAGCACTGTTTATCATAGCCAGGACATGGAAGCAACCTAGATGCCCATCAGCAGATGAATGGATAAGGAAGCTGTGGTACATATACACCATGGAATATTACTCAACCATTAAGAAGAATTCATTTGAACCAGTTCTAATGAGATGGATGAAACTGTAGCCCACTAAACAGAGTGAAGTAAGCCAGAAATATAAAGACCATTACAACATACTAACACATATATATGGAATTTAGAAAGATGTTAATAATAACCCTATATGCAAAACAGAAAAAGAGACACAGATGTATATAACAGTCTTTTGGACTCTGGGAGAAGGTGAGGGTGAGATGTTTCAAGAGAACAGCATTGAAACATGTATATTATCTAGGGTGAAACAGATCCCCAGTCCAGGTTGGATGCATGAGAGAAGCGCTCGGACCTGGTGCACTGGGAAGACCTAGAGGGATCAGGTGGAGAGGGAGGTGAGAGGGGGGATCTGAATGGGGAACACATGTAAATCCATGGCTGATTCATTTCAATGTATGACAAACCCACTACAATAAAAAAAAAAAAAAAAGAAAAAAAATGCTCTTGCCCAAGATTGAAGATTTGCTAGCACAGCTAACCTTTCAAAATTATCAGTTATATAAGGTTGCAATCTAGTAGCATTCTAGCAGCTCAGTTTAGCTACATTTAATAATTTTCAATTGTAATTGAAAGTTACATTGACCATGAAAATAATATAGCAGTTGGCAACCATAAATTATTTTGAGGTTTAAGTTTTGTTGGAATATGGTAAGTACCTTCCAATGTATTCCTAGAATCCCACTCCTGGGCATATATTCAGAGAAAGTTCTAATTCAAAAAGATACACGTACCCCAAGTTCATAGTAGCACTATTTACAATAACCAAGATATGGAAGCAGTCTAAATGTCCATTGACAGATGAATGAATAAATATGTGGTACATATATATGATGGAATACTACTTCATCTTAAAACTAAGAATGAAATAATTCCATTGACAGCAACATGGATAGACCTAGAGATTACTAGTGTAGCAAGTCAGGCAGAGAAAGTCAAATACAAAATGTTGTCACTTACATGTGGAACCTAATCTATGATACAAATGAACCTGTCTACAAAAGAGAAACAGATTCACAGACATAGAGAACAGACTTATGATTGCTAAAGTGGAGGGGGTAGAGAAAGGATGGATTGGGGATTTGAAATCAGTAGATGGAAGCTATTATATATAGAACTGATAAACAACAAGGTCTTACTGTATAGCCCAGGGATCTATATCCAACATCCTGTGATAAACCATAATGGAAAAGAATATTAAACAGAATATACATACACACACACACACACACATAAACACACACACACATATATATAACTGAACATTTTGCTGTATAGTAGAATGTAATACAACATTGCAAATCAACAATAATCAAATAAAATTTTAAAAATTTAAAAGTAAAAATATGGTAACTGTCTGAAGCTCCTTTACTTTATAAGGAGGCTTATGTAGCAGAAGTGGTGTAACAGAGTAAACAGAATAGTGGAGTGGAAAATGGCAACCCACTCTAGTATTGCTGCCTGAGAGCCCCCCAGAGGGGCCTGGAGGGTTATAGTCCATAGGTTTGCAAAGGGTCAGACACGACTGAAATGACTAAACATGCAACCAAACATGAATGTTGCAGAAGAGAGAGTGATATACATCTTCAGGCAGATACCAATCATTTATTTACATTAAGATGGAAAATATGTGTGTAGATATCCTAAATCCACTCTCACCTCAGGTCCAAGTTTGGCTAAGGCTCTTACAAGTTATTCTAAATTTTACTGCTTTATAAGTAACATTTATTAAGTAAGCAATTACTAAGTAGGGCTTCCTTGGAGGAATATCTGGGAGAAGATGGCTAGGAGAAATATCAATAACCTCAGATATGCAGATCACACCATGCTTATGGTAGAAAGTGAAGAACTAAAGAGCGTCTTGGTGAAAGTAAAAGAGGAGAGTGAAAAAGTTGGCTTAAAACTCAACATTCAGAAATGGCATCTGGTCCCATCACCACTTCATGACAAATAGATGGGGAAATAGTGCAAACAGTGGCAGACTTTATTTTGGGGGGCTCCCAAATCACTACAGATGGTGACTGCAGACATGAAATTAAAAGACACTTACTCCTTGGAAGAAAAGTTATGACCAAAGTTAGACAGCATATTAGAAAGCAGAGACATTACTTTGCCAACAAAGGTCCATCTATCAAGGCTATGGTTTTTCCAGTGGTCATGTATGGATATGAGAGTTGGACTATAAAGAAAGCTGAGCACTGAAGATTTGAATCTTTTGAATGGTGGTGTTGGAGAAGACTCTGGAGAGTCCCTTGGACTGCAAGGAGATCCAACCAGTCTACCCTAAAAGAAATCTGTCCTGAATATTCATTGGAAGGACTGATGTTGAAGCTGAAACTCCACTACTTTGGGTGCCAGATGTGAGGAACTGATTCATTTGAAAAGACCCTGATGTTGGGAAAGATTGAAGGTGGGAGGAGAAGGGGATGACAGAGGATGAGGTGATTGGATGGCATCACTGACTCAGGAGACATAAGTTTGAGTAAACTCTGGGAGTTGGTGATGGACAGGGAGGCCTGGCGTGCTGTGGTCCATGGGGTGGCAGTCGGACATGACTGAGTGACTGAACTGAACTGAACTGAACTGAACTGAGGGTTTCCCAAGTGGCTCTAGTCGTCAAGAACCTGCCTACCAAAGCAGGAAACAAAAGAGATATGGGTTTGATCCCTGTGTGGGAAAATCCCCTGGAGGAGGGCATGGCAACCCACTCCAGTATTCTTGCCTGGAGAATCCCATGGACAGAGGAGCCTGGCAGGCTATGGTCCATAGGGTCACAAGGAGTTAGACAAAACTGAAGTGATTTAGCAGCACTTAGCAATTAAGTAGAATTTAATGTTTAAGGGTCAAATACCATTAGAACTGCAAGGGGGCACTGACCATATCTATTCCCACTGCTTTAGTCCAACCTGCCAGCTCTCACCTGAATCAAATAATGATCTTCTTTCCAAGCTACTTGCACCCATTCTAGGCACGTTTTGCCTCCATAAGATGTATTTTAAATTCTGTAGCCAGATAAAGCTTCTCAAAGTAATCCTCATTTCATTTCCTTGCTTAAAATATTTTACTAGTCTTATTGCTCTTCAAACAAAAGCAACATCTTAGTAAGGCCTGCAAGTTCCTGTAAGACTTGGCTCCCTTCACCTCCCCATGTTAGCTCCCTAATCCTCCCACGTCTTCTCATCCCCACCAGTGTTTCTTCCTCTCAAACTGTTTGCTGGAATACTCCCTCTGCTAGAATACATGAACCTCTTTCATTGACTAGTTAACTCATACTCAGCCTTCAATTTTAGCTCCTGGCATAGTCTTGTGTATCTTTTGCATACTTTTGTATAAACATTTACATGTATATCACACAGAGACACAAACAGTGGCAAGTATAAGAGAGATAGACAGCGAGTTTATGTATATGCTCGGTCACTAAGTTATGTCTGACTCTGTATGACCCCAAGGATTGTACCCTACCAGGCTCCTCTGTCAATGAGATTTTGCACCCCAAAATACTGGAGTGGGTTGCTATTTCCTACTCTAGGGGATCTTTCCTATCTAGGGATCAAACTTGCAACTCCTGCGTTTCCTTCACTGACAGGCAGAATCTTAACCATTGAGCCATCTGGGAAGCATACTAATTATATACATATATAATGCACATGAGATTATTTGATAAATGTAAATTGACTCTACTAGACTGTAAATTTCATGAAGGTAGAGATTGTATCTATTTTTCATTCATTCTTTTATCTCTACTTCCACACCTAATTTTTGGCATATAATAAGGCCTGAAAAGTATAAACTACGTCAACTATGTGCAAGAGCTACAAATAATTTCATGGTATGAAGTAAAATGTCCAAAAGAAAGGACTCAAATTTGAGGTCACAAAAGAGACATCATAACTCTGAAATCTTGTAAATTAAAATCACTTCCAAGACACTTATTTCTATGACAATTTTTTGATGAATTTTCTATAATGAACAGTGGTAAATCACGATGCTTACTTGGGAAGCTGTTTATATTTTTAGCACCATCAGATAGAAGGGCTAGGTGCTGCTGAGAACATGACAACATGGATCCTAACTCAAAGGTGTTCTATAAATAAAATAGATTATTGTTCTTTAGATTTGTCAATTTCCTTATGCAGTGTTGCAACACAACTGATATTATTTATAAATTCTATGTTAACATATTTTTGCTAAAAACTATGTCACAGCTTCTTGAAATTCTCGTTTTAGTATCACATTATGAATTCCCTGAATGTAAACAGAATTAGATTATCTGCCAGTATTAGTTTTTTCTCTTGGAACTCAATCCTGCATACAGCCTGTCCTTCAGGTAGCAGGTATGTTTTCTCTTCTTTTCTCAGAAATACTTTAAAATGAACTAAAGAACAAAATCCACAGTAGACATTTCACTGGCTATGAAATGACTAATACCTATATGACACTAAAAAGGCAATCATAAAGATACTAAAACTTGTATCAAATCAATGTCTCTCTAGTGCACTGCCCTGGAGAGCACTGTGCAGTGAGAGATGACCACAGATTAGCAAGTTGATAAAAGGAAAGATGATGTAGAGAGGATTACAAAATATAATCAGTATATTTAACCAATAGACATACAGCCAATTGTGTATTCTTACTAAGCTTCCATATAATATTTTCAAAAACAAATTGAGCACTTTAAGACACAAGTAGTATATAAATATATATATATATAAAAAAACAAAAGTCATAATGACCATGTCTTCTGAGGTAGCTGCAAGGTATCAGAAAGATTAAATAAGCCACTTTGTAAGTGAAAAAAAGAAACTTGCAAAGATGTAAGTAAGCTCAGTTTTTTTGCAAAGAAAACCTATTTCCCCACCTTTCTTTTTTTTTTTCTCTTTCATATGTAATACACACATTTTAATGTATATACATAGATTTTTTTTTAAAAAGTCTGATGTATGTATAACAAAAGCAGGTACAATACCATGAGTAGAAGGATTGAAGCAGCTGAAGTCATTCCCTCCTAACTTTATAAATTTTTATACTATTAGAGGTTTTATAACAATCACTATAAAACAAAGAGGAAGCTCTCAAAGTCAATTATGTAGAAATGCTGGACACATGTACGTCAACTTCTTTTATCAGAGATGAATAATTTGAAATTCTCCCAAACCCAACATGGTATTTTTCCTTTGAAAATTTAAACCCACATTGCTCCATGCTGTACCTAACGGAGAGACAAAATATCTGCACAAAACACTTAAAAAAAAAAAAAAAAAAAAAAAAAAAAACTTCATGCCAAACCTTTCATGTCTCTGACTTTGAGTGACCAGGAGATCAAGACCCAAATCCCTCATTTCTGAGCTAGAGCCCTTAACTCCAGAGACTGTTGCCAATTTACCTTTACCTTTCCTTTACCTGGAATAAATTAGTCCATTTCTTACACTTTCCTCATATTTTTAAAACTTTGAATATTTTCCTTTCTCTAATTGCCTTATTACTGAATTTGAATAGGTGACAAGACCTCAGGGTTCAAAGTGTAAAAAGTTTAAGTGTAGTCAATGCTGAATGTTGAAAAACTCACTTCACACACTGGATTCCATCCTATCCACCTAGCATCCCTCCATTCACTCTATGTAACCTTACCATTTTTTATATTCTTATATAAAGAATTTCTTACATATTTGTAATATTATTCTAGAGATGTTACATGTAAAATCATTAAATGTGAGTGTATACATTCACTCCTCCCTATACCTACCACACAATTGCACTCATCTCACATGCTACCAAACTAATGCTGAAAACTCTCCAAGCTAGGCTTCAACAGTATTTGAACAAGAACTTCCACATGTTCAACCTGGAGTTAGAAAAGGCAAAGGAACCATAGATCAAATTGCCAACATCCATTAGATCATAAAAATAGCAAGGGAATTCCAGAAAAGCATCTACTTCTGCTTCATTGACTACACTAAAGCCTTTGACTGTGTTGATCACAACAAGCTGTGGACAATTTTTAAAGAGATGAGAATTCCAGACCACAAAGTGGTCTGATGAGAAATCTGGGTGCAGGTGAAGAAACAACAGTTAGAACTGGACATGGGACAACAGACTGGTTCCAAACTGGGAAAATGAGTATGTCAAAGCTGTATATTTTCACTCTGCTTATTTAACTTAAATGCAGAATACATCATGCAAAATGCCAGGGTGGATGAAATACAAGCTGGAATCAAGATTGCCATGAGAAATATCAATAACCTCAGATATGCAGATGACACCACCCTCATGGCAGAAAGTGAAGAGGAACTAAAGAGCCTCTTGATGAAAGTGAAAGAAGACAGTGGAAAAGCTGGCTTAAAACTCAAAATGCAAAAATTAAGAGCATGGTATCTGATCTCATCACTTCATGGCAAATAGATGGGGAAACAGTGGAAACAGTGATAGACTTTATCTTTTTGGGCTCCAAAATCACTGCAGATGGTGACTGCAGCCATGAAAGTAAAAGATGTTGGCTCTTTGGAAGAAAAGCTATGACCAATCTAGATAGCACATTAAAAAGCAGAGACATTACTTTGCTAACAAAAGTATCTCTAGTCAAAGTTATGGTTTTTCCAGTAGTCATGTATGGATGTGAAGTCAATGGCAACCCACTTCAGTACTCTTGCCTGGAAAATTCCATGGATGGAGGAACCTGGTAGGCTGCAGTCCATGGGGTTGCTAGGAGTCGGACACGACTGAGCAACTTCAGTTTCACTTTTCACTATCATGCATTGGAGAAGGAAATGGCAACCCACTCCAGTGTTCTTGCCTAGAGAATCCCAGGGATGGAGTAGCCGGATAGGCTGCCATCTATGGGGTCACACAGAGTCGGACACGACTGAAGCGACTTAGCAGCAGCAGCAGTGGCAGCATGTCTGGATGTGATAGTTGGACCATAAAGAAAGCTGAGCACCAAAGAATTGATGCTTTTGAACTGTGGTGTTGGAGAAGATTCTTAAAAGTCCCGTGGACTGCCCGGAGACAAAACCAGCCAATCCTAGAGGAAATCAGTCCTCTACTGATGCTGAAGCTGAAGCTCCAATACTTTGGTCACCTGATGTGAAGAACTGACTCATTGGAAAAGACTCTGATGCTGGGAAAAATTGAAGGCAGGAGGAGGAGTGGATAACAGAGAAGAGATGGTTGTATGGCATCACTGACTGAATGGACATGAGTTTGAGGAAGCACTGGGAGCTGGTCATGGATAGGGAAGCCTGTCGTGCTGCAGTCCACAGGTTTGGAAAGGATCCGATAGAACTGAGTGACTGAATTGAACTGATACTTAAGATAGGACTTCTCTGGTGACTCAATGGTAAAGAATCTGCCTGCAGTGGAGGAGACCTGGATTCAATCCCCAGGTGAGGAAGATCCCCTGGAGGAAGGCATAGCAACCCAGTATTCTTGCCTGGAGAATCCCGTGGACAGAGGATCCTGAAAAGATACAGTTTATTGGGCAACAAAGAGTCAGACACAACTGTAGTGAATGAGCATGCACACATGCATACCTAAGATAACACAGTTTTGAAACTTTAGTTTTTCATTTAAGCAGTAAAACTTAGAAACCTGTTTAGTTTAAAACAGTTTCTTCATTCTCTCCTACACAGTACTCCATTGCATTGAACCAACCTGTACCCTATTGATGGACAGTTGATTTATTTCTAAACTTTTGTTCTTTAAAGCAATGTTAAAATGAATAATTTAGTGCCATGTCATTCTTCAATTGTATAACATCTTTCTAAGTTAAATTCCCCAAAACAAGATTACAGAGTTAATTTACAATTTTAAGTTATTGACAAGTTATCCTCCATAGAGTAGTTTCAAATATACACCCCGGCATGAAGATATGAACAAGTCTGTTTCCCCATAGTTTTGCCAAAGGAGTATATTATCAAACTTAGCACTTTCCCAATTCTATGTATATAACATTATATCTAAGAACTATTTGCTCAAATGTTTGCTCTTTGATCCACTGAGATATTGTTTTATTTCTTTGTAATTCTGTGATAAGAGTACAACTTTTCCCCCAGTTTACCATTCATCTGTTTATTTTGTTTATGGGACTTCTTGTTATACACACATTTCTCATTTTTTTTTTTTGTGGTCAAAACCATCAATTGTTTTTATTAGTTTTCTCAAATTTGAACCAGAATTAAAGAAGCCTTCTTATGCCAATGTTACAAAGGCAATATCCTGTGATTTCTTCCAGGGTCTTTATAGTCATATTTTTTACATGTATCTTCATTTTTGGAACCAAAAGTATTCCGGGCTGATTCCAGAAGGCAGCTGTTGTGCTGGATAATGGAGCACTGATAAGATTAGCGGGTAAACACCATCATGGAATATAAGATATAGCAAAGAAAGAAGTAATCATAACCTGATTCCATAAAGTTAAGTGAACTTCATGAGAAATAAAGTCCAGTATTTTCTGGGAGCATAGACCAGGGAGATTTAATCTAGTGTAAGTTAGGGGTTGGGGGGAAAAAAAAGCTTCATGAGAAAGTGACATTTAATTAGAAGTATGAGAGAAAAAAATCCTGATTGTCAGGCCCTTGAAGGAGAGAGAGACTTGAGAGGAAGAAAGAAAGAAGAGATGGTCCAGGAAGAGTTCTTTTGTGAAAGGTTCCAGCAAATTGGCAGAGAATCTTGAAAACGAGGTATGGAGTCTGGACTTTCTCCTGAGAGTGATGGGAAACCATTAGGAATGGAGAAACTGAGGTTTATATATAGGTATTTGCTCAGGACAACAGGGTCAGATACTCACTAGTAAAATGTAAAGCACAATATTTTATTAATATCAGGAAACAGATTTCTGTGTGACTTGTGGGAAATCACTTGGAATTTACAGTTTTCTCCTAAAATATCCTTTAGCTTTCATTTTACAGATGCCATCTCTCCCCACCACCCACAGATTGTAGGTATGAACTTGCAAAACTTGATTTGAAATAGGCTGACAAACTAATATCTCCAACAAACAGTAGCTGTATGGTTTCACTATTCACCTCATGTAGGTTTTCCATCTTATCTGGTGATTGGGAATCCACTTTTAGCCTCCAAAACAAAGACAGAGTCACCCTTTATATCCAGAGTTACACATCCATTGTTACATACTCAGAAGGGAACAGGCAGCACTGAAAATGCTGACTCGGCCATAAACAAAGAGTCACACCAGCCTGTGGATGTGGCTCAGTGGTGAAGAATCCGCCTGCAATGCAGAAGATCCAGGTTTGATCCCTGGGTCAGGAAGATTCCCTGAGGAGGGCAGGGCAAGTCACTCCAGTGTTCCTGCCTGGAGAATCCCATGGACAGAGGAGGCAGGCAGTCTACAGTCCATAGGGTTGCACAGAGTCAGACATGACTGAAGTGACTTAGCCCTCACACAAAACCTTACCTAGAAGAAGTCAGTTGATGAAAATAGTACAGAATGATGTATGATTATACAAGGACATCATGAAACATTAACTCCCTTGATGGAATGGCCCCTGAAGCAACACTGGGTTTGGATGTGGAGCTGACTATTTGGTACACAGAGGGAACTGAGCCTGATCTAAACTGTCCCCTTGATTTCAGCTCAGCCCAAGTTCTTAGCAATTATGAGGTGGATCCTAACACCAAGACCTGCATAGAGTGTGTTGTGTAAAAATAGTGGTGTCACAGGATGGAAAGTTCTGGGTGTGGATGATGGTGATGACAGCATACAAGTCAGAGTATTTAATGTCACTGAACTATACACATGAAAAAAGCTACAATGGTAAATTTTTTGTTATATGTATTTTACCACAGTTTTTAAACTAAAAGATAAATTTAATAAAATGAAACAAAATGTGAAAAATTGTATTAAACAGTTTAAAATTCAAACCAAATCATTTTGTTGCTCTCATAACATTTTTTAAGAATTGTATTTAGCTATTCAGGATGGGTGGTAAAATGGGCAAAAAATACCATATAAAATCCTACTCTGAAGCTTATTTCTGCTTGGTTTAGCTTTATTTTGTATTAGCATACGAAATTAGTTTTGACCAAGGCTCTAAAGCTGACATTTGGTAATAAACATATGACACACATAAGGCATTTAGCTGAACGCTAATTTTTTAAATTGAATTTAGCTTTTATTTAAATTACAAGAGTACTGCAATTAGTATATTCAATAACTTCATTAGGGAAATTTCTTTCCAAGGTTAACCAGTTTCTCAGCTCCACATACAAAAAAGGTCTTATAGAATGTTTCCATGTATTAATTCGACAAGTTCTATTATAAAATTGTCTACACTTTGGAGCAGGATCAAGTCCTTAGACAAATAAGAACTGGTGAAAAGCAATAATTTCAACAAATTTTCTGCTGGTTTTCATGTCATGTTAGACTCGGTTCTTTTAAAGGAAGAGCTATTTACACAAATCTTTGTTTCAAACTCTAGGGAGATTAAACAAATCATTTTATTCTTCATTGATGTGAGAATATATGAAATGATTCATAAAAACAAGTCACCTATTTTTCAGAAAAAGAAAGACTATAGTTCTTTGTATATTGCTAGAGACAGTATAGTGAAATATACTAAAAACCTTTGAGGCCACTATCTAAATTTCCTCCTGATAGTCTGTTACTTTAGCTGAGGATTTAATAGGATAAATGTTGATTTCAAATAACCTTAGAAACATAGGATAATCCTGAAGCACCACAGTGTTCAGGATCTCCTCAAGGACAGAAAAGCTGACTCTATCAATTGTTGTATTAGTGCATGGCTCTCCCTTTAAAATCACTGTGTAGATCACAACAAACTGTGGAAAATCCTTAGAGAGATGGGAGTACCAGACCACCTTTTCTGCCTCCTGAGAAATCTTTATGCAACTCAAGAAGCAACAATTAGAACTGGACATGGAGCAATGGGCTGGTTCCAAATTGGGAAAGGAGTATATCAAAGCTGTATATTTTCACCCTGCTTATTTAACTTATATGCAGATTATATCATGAGAAATGCTGGGCTAGAGAAAGCACAAGCTAGAATCAAGAGAGCCAAGAGAAATATCAATAACCTCAGATACACAGATGATACCAACCTTATGGCATAAAGTTAAGAGGAATTAAAGAACCTCTTCATGAAAGTGAAAGAGGAGAGTGAAAAAAATTGGCTTAAAGCTCAACATTCAGAAAACTAAGATCATGGCATCTGGTCCCATCACTTCATGGCAAATAGATTGGGAAACAGTGCCCACAGTGGCTGACTTTATTTTTCTGGGCTCCAAAACCACTGCAGATGGTGATTGCAGCCATGAGATTAAAAGACACTTTCTCCTTGGAAGGAAAGTTATGACCAACCTGGACAGCTTATTAAAAAGCAGAGACATTACTTTGCCAAAAAAAGTCTGTCTAGTCAAGGCTATGGTTTTTCCAGTAGTCATGTATGGATGTGAGAGTTGGATTATGCAGAAGGCTGAGTGCCAAAGAATTGATGCTTTTGAAGTGTGGTGTTGGAGAAGACTCTTGAGAGTCCCTTGGACTGCAAGGAGATCCAACCAGTCCATCCTAAAGGAGATCAGTCCTAAGTGTTCATTGGAAGGACTGATGCTGAAGCTGAAACTCCAATACTTTGGCCACCTGATGGGAAGAACTGACTCATCTGAAAAGACCCTGATGCTGGGAAAGATTGAAGGAGGGAGGAGAAGGGGACAACAGAGGATGAGATGGTTGGATGGCATCACGGATTCGGTGGACATGGGTTTGGGTGGACTCCAGCAGTTGGTGATGGACAGGGAGGCCTGGCATGCTGTGTTTCATGAGGTCTAAAAGAGTTGGACATGACAGAGCGACTGAACTGAGCTGAACTGAACTGAATAATGAGCGATGTTGAGCATCATTTCACGTGTTTGTTAGCCATCTGTATGTCTTCTTTGCACAAATGTCTGTTTAGATCTTTTTCCACTTTTTGATTGGATTGATTGTTTTTCTGGTATTGAGTTGTATAAGCTGCTTGTATATTTTGGAAATTAATCCTTTGTCAGTTGTTTCACTTGCTATTATTTTCTCCCATTCTGGGAGTTGTCTTTTCACCCTATTTTTAGTTTCCTTTGCTGTATTAAAGCTTTTAAGTTTATTCAGAGAGGACACTGTCAAATTCTTGATTATTGTGTCTCCATATGAAATCTTGATATATCAACATGGTAAAAATCTTCCTCTTTCAAACTTAAAGAAATAGGTTTAGGCTTTGAAGGGCTTAGGATACATTACTATGATACTTAATTTGGGGCATGTTCCTTGAAATTGCAAAACTTCTCTTAACCTGTGTTTTGATATCAGAAAGCAATTGTTTTTATTTTTTTTTAATTTATTTGCTTGTTTCCTCTCCTTTCAAACTTTTAAGATTATCATTATTCTCAGTAGACAACCAACCTCAGAGTAGACAAGTAAAGTTACATATTTCTATTAGCATAGTGAAAAGAATAATATTTGGTAGCAATGACTGGATCATAATGATATTTTTCACTATTTCCTTCAATATGCATTGTACAATATAATTAAAATTCAGTGTAATTAAAATTTCAAAGTAATTATGTTCTTTCCTAATCCTCATATAGATAGATACGAGATAGGGCTGAATCACCAGTGAACACCCCCTCCCTCATACTCTATACACCTGCCCAGAGCTGAGTCATAATCTGTATATCAATTGACAAATCCACTTATAAAATCAAATGTCTGTTAGAATATAAGCTAAAATGCAATTACTTTCTACAACGCACATGATTAATGAAGCCTGGCATTAAGTAGTGTCATTTAACAAAGAAATTTTGCTTGTGCCACTTTTACTATGAGTAAGGTATTTGAAGTTACCTTGCAATTGTCTCTATAAATTTCTTAGAAATTATTTATCTGTATTTGTGCTTTTAAAAGTACTATTTTGAACAATGACTCAGGCTTGTCCATTCTCATCATATAATTGCAGAATTAATCAAATTTATAATGGAAATATGATTTTTTAAAGTGACTTTTAGTCAAACTTTTATAGTATTAATTATATTTCCTATTTTGCCCAGATTTAAATTAGTTCATTTGAAATAACCATAATCACACTCACTTAATGATACACATTAATTTTCTTTGTTTTTACTTAACTCCTGTTCACATTGAACACCATGGATATTCTCTAGGGGTAGAGAATGTCTTTATTATGTCTTTATTATTTCATGTCTTTATTATTTCAGCTTCACTGCTAGGGTGATAATCATCACATAGTTAACATTCAGTAAATATTTAGTGAATAAATAAATGCTGTTATGAATCATCCAGCCCTTCCTAATTAGAGTTCTTTTAGGAGATCTGTAACATTCAAGGCAGTAGTCTAGTCCCTCACATAATCTCAAACTGAAAGGCTTACAGTAAACAAATTGTCTTTAAGAAGACATTGGGTCTTGGTTACATACTCCAAGAAATTTTGTTTATATAGATAAGAGTTCTAAATCAATGCCTTTAGTGATCTAAAAATTTCAGTATGCACTAGGCCAAAACTCACTTCAAAGATCTTAATACTCAGGTGATTTATAAGGATAAGCTTTCTTTTTCAAAAATAGATGAAATCAATCAGGATCATCAACAAAATAAAAATAACAGGAAACTGAGGCCAAGATAACAACGTTTAGTCAAGGGTCCTAGGGCAAAAGAATGAGTCATAAATTAAACTGTCCTCATGACTATATATATATATATATATTTATATATATATATATATACACACACATACACACACAAAAAAAAATCACACAAGTTATATTTCCTTGTGAAAAGGGAACAGAGAAAGAAACAATTTTAGTTTCTATTTTGTAGCTTTTCATTTAGCAATTTGTGCCTATGGTGCCAAAAAATTATTGACATTCTAAGTTGACATTGATGGAGGTGTGGCTACAAGTGAAAAATTAATCATGGCCTCACCCAACTTAGAATGGAGTGCTATATAGAAAACACCTTTTCTTTTCACAGTCAGCAAGGTTTTCAGGTGTGTACATTGATGCTTCAGAGTTTAGTATAATATAAGCTATCTTAGAATTTATGAAATATTAAAATTTTGAATTTTACTATTTGATACTGAATGGTTAAAACCCTGTTTTTCTCCCTTCTTGTGAAAATCCATTAAATGCTCATAGAACATGGCCTTTATTTATTTATTTTTTTAGAACATGGCCTTTAGTATATTAGTCAAGAGTAACCTGATAAATTTTATCATGAAATGATGGCATATAATTAAGAGACAAAGAGAGTGAGAGTGAAAAGTTAACTGCAAGATTTGATAGACACCAAGAAATTAAAAATGAAAATTAAAATAGTTCTTTTAAAATAGAAGTATGTTTTATTTCCTGTTACAATACTTATAAAAGTGGAAAGGGATGTTTTTCATTAGCTAGAGTTGTTCATCCATCATGGTAGTTCTCACATCTTGCTCCCAGTGAATTTATAATGCACTTTCCACCTGCAGCACCCTTAATCTGTTCTGAAAGCAATTTTATAAATTAGAATACTGCTGTGGCATCAAAATTCAATACTTTTTTGGCACCATAGGCACAAATTGAAAAAGAAAGCTTATCCTTGTAAATCACCTGAGTATCAAGATCTTTGAAGTGAGTTTTGGCCTAGGGCATACTGAAATCTTTAGATCACTAAAGGCATTGATTTAGAACTCTTATCTATATAAACAAAATTTCTTGGAGTATGTAACCAAGAGCCAATTTCTTTATATGTATATAAATGTAAGTTTATCTATAAGTATATACAGATAAGAGTTCTACGTTTATGTAACAAGCATAAATTTACTAAAAGAATAAAAGGAAAGTGTTTTCCCAAATACAATCTTAAGTGTAAAATTTCAGGTTTCTTATGCTATTAACAAAATAATGAACACTTTAAATAGTGAAATGCATATTTATATTCATAATTTCAAGGAAATACAACATATTTAAGATATTAAAAATGTTAATGAGACTGTAAAATAAAGTGAAATTTAGGAAAATATATGCATTAAGCTCTTCAAAATATTTTTTCCAACAATTTCCAAGACAAATAAAAACAGAAAATTATTTTCCCATTTTGTAGCATAAGGGGCCCTGGATTGCAGCCTGGACCTTCATTCTTAACTCTCTGTTAAGTTAAAGTTATTCTTTAACTCTCTGTCCTGTGCCCAAAGACCAAATTCAAATCCTCATAGTTTCATTCTTATCATTGAAAAAGATAGAGAATTTCAGAATTAAATGGATCTGACCATTGAATCTACCAGTAACAGATTAGCAACATTTCAAATATTTAGAGTCTTACTACATTTTCAATTAATCAAAAATTAGAAATCTGTTTTTTAGTTTTATTGAAATTCTATAGGCTTCTATTTTTTACATGTGGTATAACTTAAGTGACTTATTAAAGGCTATTGAAATGTGGTATTAAAACTACAATTGGCTTATAACTAGAATTTATTGAGGTCTCCAAAAACAAAAAAGAAAAAAAAAGATCAGTCAATGCTCATGTCCCCTGCATTGGCAGTTAGATTCTTTACTGCTGAGTCATCAGGGAAGCCCTGTTCCAATTTTAGGCAAGTACAAATGTTGAGGCAGTTTGAGTATGGGTTGGAAAATAATTTCCAGACACAGAGCATTTCAGAAGGGAGTGAATTTATTCAGAACAGAGAGCAGAGATAAAGTGGGCACTGCAAGCACAGCAGGCGCCAGAGAGAGAGCCGACAGTTTTCATGGGTTAATAGCAAGTTTTTATAGCATCAAGACAAAGTTCTTGCTGGAGGACTGGCGTTATGTGATTGGTCGGGGCGCAGTAAGGGTATTTACCAGAGTAGACATCTTTGCCTAATTGGGAGTCAGAGAGCCTGTTAGTAATTATCAAGGGGCTTTTAGCAAGGTTACAAAGGAGCTCAGTCAGTTTAGGAGGTGAATTTGGTTCTGGGCTCTGCTTCTAAGACTTTGGTACAAGGCCTCACAACTGTGGCCTTGGGCAGGAATCAATAATAAATACATGTCCTGAAATGCTTACTGTAAAGATATGAGCAATAGATTCAAACAAAGTGGGAAATAGTAACTAAAAATTATGCCAAATTCCAGCAGCAACATTTTTGTGGATTTAACAATCCTATCCAGATTGCTGACTTATGTGAGCTTAGATCAATTGTATGTTCCAAACCCTATAATCTACACAGAGCAAAAGAACATTGAGATAATCCAACGGGTTTAAGCAAACTGTGTCAAAGGAAACAATGTCTCAAAATTTGTCTAGCTATTTCTCAAATATTTCTGTTCTGTACATACCAGCTCTCACTAGTGGGTTTCAGACCTTCAACATTCTCTTGTACAGAACTATCCAATAAACTTCTGACTGATACTGAACTACACTCTCTTGTCTATTTCCCACAAATCCGTCTATAACATTAACATAAAAATAATACAGATCAACGGATAAAGACATTTTGGAATATCACTCAGCCATAAAAAGAATGAAATAATGTCATTTGCAGCAACATGGATGGACCTAGAAATTATAATACTAAGTGAAGTAACTCAGAAAGAGAAAGAAAGATACTATATGATATCATTTATATGTGAAATCTATTTTTAAAAAGTTACAAATACTAATGAATTTATTCACAAAACAGAAACACATTTATAGAAAACAAACTTATGATTACCAAATATTGCCCAATGTGTCAGGCTCTGAGTTACTTTCAGATGGCAACTTGTCATTTTCTAAATTTATTTTATACATATTTCTTGTGCATGTACTTCTTCCCTAAGTAGTTCAATTCCATTCACTTTTCAAGGTATGGTTCTATAATATATTTGTTTGTGTTTCTTTTTTTTTTTTTTACCAAGTTCTCAGGTTCTCTTGTCAAATGCAAAGATATGAGCAAAACTTTTTCAATTAAATTGCTCCCATAAATATCTTTGTACAAAATATGATTTATTTCTTCAAGAATTCATTATATAAAAGTTGAATGTCTTCTACAGTCACAACATTGAGTTTACAATGGTAAATAGCCCAGAACGATCCCTATTTTAATGGATTTTATATATCTCAGTAAGAATAAATAGAAAAATAAATATGCAAGCAAAATAAATAACTTCAGATGGTAGAAAGTGAAGAAAACAAAATAATGTTTTAGGAAGCAACTGGAGGTCATGCAGACAGCTGTTTAGAGACCTTCCTGAGAAGGTGGGAACTCAGACCTTCCTGAGTATGTGGGGCAGAGAGCTTTCCAGGCAGAATGAACAACCAGTGGAAAGGCACAAGGCAGCAAGTGATAAATGCAGACAGAAAAAACAAACAAACAAAAAATACAGGTTGGCTCAAAAGAGTGAGCCACAGGGAAAGAGTGGTAGGAGGAGATAAGAACTGCTGAAACTCTTGTTAACCTTACAGTCACCAAAAGGCATTTGGGTTTTATCTTAGAATGACAGAATGATACTGGCATCTTCTCAGCATGAAACCTGATTTACATTTTAAAAGACTGCTTTGAAAAAAGAATGGATTTTTTTTTTTTCTTTTAAGCAGAAAAAGAGTTGGGAGACTATTGTACTAGTACAATCAAGACATGCTCAGTTCAGTTCAGTTTAGTTGCTCAGTCGTGTCCTATTCTTTGTGAACCCATGAATTGCAGCATGCCAGGCCTTCCTGTCCATCATAAATCCCCAGAGTCTACTTAAATTCATGCCCATCGAGTCGATGATGCCATCCAGCCATCTCATCCTCTGTCATCCCCTTCTCCTCCTTCCCCCAATCCCTCCCAGCATCAGGGTCTTTTCCAATGAGTCAACTCTTCACATGAGGTGGCCAAAGTGTTGGAGTTTCAGCTTCAGAATCAGTCCTTCCAATGAACACCCAGGACTTATCTCCTTCAGGATGGACTGGTTGGATCTCCTTGCAGTCCAAGGGACGCTCAAGAGTCTTCTCCAACACCACAGTTCAAAAGCATCAATTCTTTGGGACTCAACTTTCTCACAGTCCAACTCTCACATCCATACATGACCACTGGTGGGTGGAGGAGGGCTGAGAGGAGCTATTCGACGTTCAAGGTCAGGAGGGGCAGCCGTGAGAAGATACCCCTCGTCCAAGGTAAGGAGCAGCGGCTGCGCTTTGCTGGAGCAGCCATGAAGAGATACCCCACGTACAAGGTAAGAGAAACCCAAGACACGCTAGTGTATTCCAAAAAAGAGATGATGGTGAATTAAAAGATAAAGTCAAAAGGAATTGTTAATGGACTGAAAATGAGAGGCAACTGAGAAAGAGAATTAAGAACAACATTTTGATTCTAGGTTGAGCTAGAGGGACAGTGGTGTCATTTCAATAGTGAAGAACAGAAATGAACAAATTTGAGGACAGACATTTAGAACTTTGAGAAAAGGATAATTTGGATTTAATGTCCAAATTCCTTAGCATAATGTAGAAGGTTTTAATTCTTTTTTGCTATATATGCAATATAAAATGTTATTTCTCAAAATATTAGGGAGAGAAGGGAAAAGGTAATGAAGAATTATTTCATCCACTGAAACAGGCAGATATTACTTGAGCATTCACATCCAGAGACTGAGAGGGTAACAGGCAGAAAGGTCAGGGGTCTCCAAATGGAGGAAATAGGCTGCAAGTGTCAGACATTTTTATCTCTCTTAAGTGGCAGAAGGAAACAAACTAGTGATATTTTTTTTCCTTCTCTATACAAATTTAAAAGGAGGTTTCTCTTAAAATACTGTGTTGCCATAATGACACCTGGCTTCACCTGATGCTAGCTACTCTCAAACCTTGAGTTAACCAATGCAATTTTCTTATGGAAATGTTTGTCTTAAGCTATGTTAATGTGCTATGCATTTACTCCAGACTCTCTCTTCAAGTTGGTTCCGCCTAATGACTCAGAACCTACTTGACAAAACCAGTATTTTATACTCAAATATTGTTCCCCTGATATATGTAAATGAAGCTGTTTGTATGGTAATCTGCCCTTCTACAAGATTCAAGTCAATTGTTTTATGGCCTGGGATGAATTATCTGGTACCATTCTGAGTTTTAAGACATTCCTTTCTTTTCATTAACAGACTGCTAGTGACTATATAACATCCAGCTGAAGACTAGCAGAGGGGTACTCTTTCTGCCCCCTTCTGATGCCTATGTCAGAAGCTTTCTCTAGCTCCTTTATACTTTAATAAAACTTTATTACACAAAAGCTCTGAGCGATCCAGCCTCGTGTCTGGCCCCGGCTTGAATTCATCTCCTCTGGAGGCTAAGAATAGCGGTGTCTTATTGTTCAGCAACAACCTTTCAAGACTAGGTCCCAGGGATAGTGGTGACAGAGGAAAAATATTTCAGGGTCAACTTGGAGGGAAGCGAAACATGAAACAAAGGATGTCATGTGTTATGAGGGCTGTGTAGGGAAATATTTCAGTATGGGAGCCTACATCTTGGGGAGTGGAGTTGATTAGGGCTCAGGAAAATCTGTCCGAGGAAATTTCACTATTCTGAGATGATCTGAAGATAAGCTTGCCTTCTCTAAGCTATATCCTTAAGTTATCTCTTTATGATGGTTCAAGGAGAGTTTCAGGCAAAGGACACAATCTACACCAAAACCCAAAGGTGAGATAATGTAGCATATTTCATAAACTAAAGCTGTTCTATATGGCTGATTCATAGATAGTTTGGGTAAAAGTGGGGTGAAATACGGTTGCAGAGCAGGAAGGAGTTTATGGGTTATGGTTACAGGAAATAAGTTGTCTTAATCCTTCTTAAGGGAATAAATCACCTAAAACAGAATGTGGTATAATTTGGTAGGCATTTTTAGAAGACTAGAACATGTAAAAATTAATTTTCCAAAAACTTTTATCAGGCAAATATTTATTGCCATCGTGTGTGTGTGTGTGTGTGTGTGTGTATAAACAATGACAACAACAAGAACAACTGAATGTAACTGTCTGAGGCAGAATCAGCATTTAAATGCAATTTTGTCTGATTGAAGTCTGTACTTTTCCCACAGTACTTTGTTGCTTTACATCCTGTCACCTCCTTCTGTTGTGCCCACATAACAATAATCATAGATTGTAAGTATTTCCATTTGTTTGCCTATGTCATCTGCAGAACACAAAAGCATTCATCAAGATGACTAAAACTGTTACATATTCATCCTTTTGAATTTCCTTAAGCAACCTAAGTAATTCTAATGGAACACTATTTTGAAGTAATCCACGCGATTTTCACTATCTTAGTTCATTTTCACCTATTCCTGTTCACCATTAAACCAAAGCAGAGACACACAAATACATACACACACGAAAACAAACTCAGACTCAGAGAGCAAGGGAGTGGATTGAGTTCCTCACTTTTGTTTTCTTGTTCTTTCTTTCCTTCTGTCTTGATATTGTTAGAGGGAACACACTGACTGAACTGCTCACCCTGGCCAGGCACCATAGTAACCATTTGGATGAGCTGTTTTATGACAGGAGGTCCTGGTAAGAAACACAGCACTAATAAACCACCACCAACCAGAAGAGTCTGGGAAAGATCAAAAAGAGACACCGCATGTCTGACCACCTCCCAGAATCCTCACTGGCATCCATCTTGGCTGAACAAGGCATGCACCACCAGGAAGGACTCTGAGTCAGAATAATTGGCTAAAGACAACCTGGAAACTAATCCCATCACCATAAAACCAGAGACTGTGAACCACCCGAGAACTGCAGAGCAGACCTCCTGGGTTCCCTGACCCTTCTGCTCTCCACCTGGGCGCCCTTTCCCAATAAAATCTCTTGCTTTGCCAGCATGTGTCTCCTCGGACAACTCATTTCTGAGTGTTAGACAAGAGCCCAGTTTCAGGCCCTGGAAGGGGACCCCTTCCTACAACAGTATAGACACTAGTCATGAAAGCCCTGGATTTTAATTCCTACAATCAAGTATTTATTGAGGTTTATGGTATTTCTAATATAGTCTACATGTTAAAAGCTTGTAGAGAAGCAAAAATGATAACAACATAGAAGAGCAAATATGATAATACAGCCAGAAAGGAAGAGGGAGAAGGTGAAGGGGTGGGGGGGTGGAAGGAAGGACAGACAGGCAGGTAGAATTTTTTGTAATGTAGAAGGATCTAGAGAAGGGAGAGAAAGAAGATGGTTGTAGAATGGCACTGTGGCACCCTGCTCTGTTGTACCCGCTCCTTAAGATCAAGGGATGAGAGTGAGTCAGTATAAACCCCACAGAAACTTAAACTGGTTAGGGGAGGTGAGTTAGTCAGAGTTCCTCAGAGAAACAGAGCCAACAGTATTTATCTGTTTTAAGGAATGAACTCACCTGATTGGTGAGTCCAGAATCTGATGATCTATGCTGACAGGCTAGAGACTCAGGGAAAAGTTGCAGTTTGAATCCAAAGGCAATGTACTGGCAAAGCTCCTCTGTGCTCAGGGCAGTCAATCTTTGTTATGTTCAGGGCTCCAGCTAAATGGAAGACAGCCCCCTTCCCTGACACACACAAGCAGACATGGAGAACAGTTTATTTTACTACAAGTCACCAATTTGAACGTTAATCTCAAACAAAAGCATTGTCAAAGAAATACCCAAAATAAAAGAAAAAGGTGCTCAACACCACTAATTATTAGAGAAATACAAATCAAAACTACAGTGAGCTATCATCTCACACCAGTCAAAATGGCCATCATCAAAAGTCTACAAACAATAAATGCTGGAGAGGATATGGAGGAAAGGGAACCCTCTTACACTGCTGGTGGGAAGGTAAATTGGTGCTGACACCATGGAGAACAGAATGGAGGTTCCTTAAAAGACTAAAAATAGAGCTACCATATGATTCAACAATCCCACTCCAGAGCATATGTCCAGACAAAAGCATGATTTAAAAGGATACATGTACCACAATGCTCACTGCAGCACAGTTTACACTCTGAGGCGAGCAGAAGTAATGCAGCTTAGATTAGGAGTAGGCCTTCCTACTTGGTAAGATTATCAGGCCACCTGGATACAACCGATTAGCTTTCACTTAACACTGACCACTGCTTGCCAATTAGGAAATTAGGAATGGGGCGGAAATCCCCAGGAAAGTCCCACCCATGCAAAAGTTTTGACCAATGAAATTGCTTTGGCTCACCCTATAAATTTGTGTAACAGCTTGGGCTCAGGGCTCTCTGACCTGCACCACTGCGTTGGATGCGGCAGAGGGCCCTGGCTCGAGTCAGTAATAAACTTCCCCTTTTTGCCAGTTGCATTGTCTTGGAAGCCTTCTCTCTTCCTGCTTGGGGATTCGGACATGGGGCATAACAACACTAGTCATGAGATGGAAACAACATAAATGTCCATCAACAGAGGACTGGATAAAGAAGACACAGTACCTATATAAAATGGGTTATTAATCAACTATTAAAAAGAATAAAATAATGTCATTTGCAGCAACACAGAGATTATCACACTAAGTAAATAAACAGAGAAAGACAAATGCCATATGATACTTCTTATATGTGAAATCTAAAAATAAATAAATAAATAAGATACAAATGAACTTATTTGCAAAACAAATGTATAAACTTAGAGAATTAAATTAAGATTATCTGGGGGGCAGGTGAGGGGTGGAAGGGTAAATTGGTAGTTTGGGATTGACCATGTATATACTACTATATTTAAAATAGTTAACTAACAAGAACCTACTGTATAGCACAGGGAACTCTGCTTAACATTCTGTAATAAACTAAATGGGAACTGAATTTGAAAAATAAGATATAACATATATATATATATATATATATATATATATAACTGAATTACTTTTTTCTATACTTGAAGTAACACAAAATTGTTAATCACCTATGCTCAATATACATTTTTAATTAAAAACAGAAATACCCAGAATAATATTTGACCAATGATCTGATATGACTTTTTATGTCCCAGCCAAACTGACACATAAAATTGACCATCATTGGAGGATTTTGAAAATCACAATGATTTGCATTACATTTAGTCTGGAATATTGGCAAAAAACACCCTCTCTGAGAATAGACATATTGGTGAGGGCACGTTAGGAAGCAAGTAGAAAAGATAAGAACACTGAGACAGACCTGTTAAAAGGAAGCTCTTTTTCAATTGTACTGACCTGTAAAATTAGCTTTATTCAACCATCATGTTTAAATACAGATCCATGGATAAGTTAATTTCAATTATAAGCAATAACATATTTATGTATTAACAGATCTGATATATTCTAGAATCATCACTTTAGTGTCTGCATGTAAGTCTACTGGCATCTATTCCCACAATTGTAAGTGGTTTTAGGTCATACTTTTCCCACTAGATATGAGGGAAAGGTTCTATTATTTTTTCATGTACCCAGATATAGTTGCTAGGTGCTAAATAAGTTTCTTGCATTAAGTTTCATTCAGTGGAAAATTCCCCAGATGTCATTCCCTCAAAGCAAAAGATGATACCTTTTGGCTGAACATGGTTAAAAGAACAAGCATTAAAAATCAACATATAAAAGCAGCCAAACAACAGCAACATTGTTTTTCACTGATAGAAATTGGGCTGAGGAATGTTTGCCTCCTGACCTTAGATATGTACTTCCATAGAAGAACCCATTTTTAAAAATCACCATTTCACTTTTTATTCTTTGAGTCAGCTAAGAAGAGGGGAAATAATATGAGCCTTTCATTTTCTGTGAGTCACAATTCCTTGTAAATATAGGGAAGATTTTGTCAGTGAAAAATGACATAAATGTGTCATTCACCATTTAGCAGCAATGACCCAGTTATATCTAACCATTCTGTTTTAAAAACTTTGTGTTTAACAAAATATGTGATAAGCTTGTCTGATTCAGAAACATTGGGATTCTGAAAATTTCTCTATGACAGGCATCAGAAAGCCAGTGATGGTGGAGGCTGTGAAAAGCATGTCAAAGGTAATGATAGAGGTGTCAAAAAGATGTCCAGAGCTAGGGACTCATGGCTTTCTCTGAAGCAACATGTCCAGCCTCATTCAGGTTTGTCAGTAGGCAATTTTCTCAAGGACTTGTAAATGTAAATTGGAGCATTAAATATTTAATTCTACATTTACAACATGAAATTCTCTCCTCCTATTCCAGTATTTAGATGTCTCTGTGCAGTCAAGAAACTCAATTTCTTTTAGTATAAACAAAGTTAAATAAGATAGTATCCAATTATTTTAAAATGGAAATTATCCAAATGAAGTGAGCATCTTTTTTGAGGACACATTTTAATTTTATCTAGTGGTTTACTGAATTCTTTCCTTCAGTTTTAAGACTAAACCATAAGGTTCAAATAATTAAATCTTGACTGAAAATATTATTATTAAATTTGTATAAAAACTGATACCTGAGAATGAATTGCATGGTTAGTCATTGACAATATGAAAAAGGATCTGTATATTAAAACTACATTTTAGCAGTTAATAATGTCCAGAGTTTATTGAGCAGTAATATATTGAGCAGTCAACATGTTCCCAAACTGGGCAAAGAGCTTTTATTTTATTTACTATTTATAACAAACTAGTGATATCTGCATTTGAAAGATGAAAATGAAGTTTGTTCAGGATAAGTTGTCCAATCACACAGAAGAACCCAGGATGGAGCCTAGGAGCAGGATGATTTAGAGCAGGGACTTTTCTGGTATCCAGCTCTAAGTCATCCTCCTCCCAGTCTCTTTTCATCAGGAATTAGGATTATGTAATAAGAAGAATGATTTTAAGTCTCTCTCTAAATTTAAAACATCCAAGCGTTCTAAATGAGTAATCACATAGGTTAATCCTATCTGTCCAAGGGCAATTCAATGATGTTATGAAGCAATGGCTTTTGTTTGTTTTCTTTGACATGCTTGCTAGAAATTTGAAATGTTTCTGTGATTCCTCTGTTCTGACTCTCAAGTTAAAACAGTGACCCAAAATTTTGTACTTAAAAAAGTCTAATTGTTCTTGAAATTCAATTAACCTAAACTACTATAATATATCTCTACAACCATAAGGAGATAATAAAAATAAATCAAAAGCAGGAAAAAAAAAGAAAGCAAAGAAAACTAAAAATCTAACCACATTACACAATATGATAAAAAGTTTTTAGAGAGATATATTTCATCAGTTATATTTCTGAAGCAATGAAACTGAATTCATTAGTTAGTAATAGGCTCAGATTTAATAAGGTAAACATAAAAATTAAGTTCAAGACTGAAAACTGTAAATGAGTTAGTCTATTCTAGATTGAGTGGAACAAAGGACTGATTCAAAATTGGGAAAGGATTATGTCAAGGCTATATATTGTCACCCTGCTTATTTAACTTACATGCAGAGTACATCATGAAAAGTGCTGAGCTGGATGAAGCACAAGCTGCAACCAAGATTTCTGGGAGAAGTATTAATAACTACAGAAATTTAGATGACACCAACCTTATGACAGAAAGTGAGAAGGAACTAGAGAGCCTCTTGATGAGGGTGAAGAAACAGAGTGAAAAAGCTGACTTAAAACTCAACATTCAAAAAACCAAGACCATGTGGTATCTGGTTCCATCACTTCATGGCAAATAGATGAGGAAACAATGGAAACAGTGACAGACTTTATTTTCTTGGGCTCCAAAACACTGCAGATGGTGACTATAGCCATGAAATTAAAAAAAAAAAAAAAAAAAAAAAAGTTTGCTTCTTGTGGTGGGGGGAGGGGAATACAACAAACCTATACAACATATTAAAAAACAGAGATGTTACTTTGTGAGCAAAAGTCCATATAGTCAAAGCTATATTTTTTCAGGTAGTCAGGTATGGATGTGATATTTGGACCATAAAGAAGGCTGAATGCCAAAAAATTAATGCTTTTGAACTGTGGTGTTGAAAAAGACTCCTTAGAGTCCCTTGGACTGCAAGGAGATCAAATTAGTCAATCCTAAAGGAAATCAACCCTAAATATTTATTAGAAGGACTAATGCTGAAGATCCAATATTTTGGCCAGCTGAAGTGAAGAGCCTACTCATTAAAAACATCCTGATGTTGGGAAAGATTGAAGGCAGGAGGAGAAAAGGATGAGGATGAGATGGTTATATGGCATCACTGACATGAGTTTGAGCAAGCTGTGGGAGATGGTGAACGACAGGGAAGCTTAGCGTGCTGTAGTCTATGGAGTTGTAGAGTTGGACACGACTAAGTGAATGAACAACAACAAAATTCTAGATTGTTAGATTTTGGCTTTGAAGACTAAAATAGCATGACACCCTGCCACACTTATCTTTGGTAAGAAGTGAAAATAAGAAATTATTAGTTTTTATTTCAAGCTACACAGACCAAGGACAATTTTTATACCATTTGCTTAATTCCACTTGAACAGGGACAAAGTTGCTCCATAAAATCTTACTAATTAAAATCAAAACTAAAAGAAGCTTCAATTTCCAAAAATTTTTAAACACAATGCTTTGATATTTCAGACATCAAACTAAGAATTAGGAAGATAAAAAAGGGAAACTTTTGCCCCTTAATGTATTACAACACAGCTTCCACATTCATCTTTGTTTCGATTAAAGTCTATTTATCTTCCAATGAGTCATAAAACTCCTTTCAATCAGTCCCTCATTTCTTTTAAAATTAATTATCACTAAGAACTAGGCTAAAAGTAATCTTGAGAAAGAAGAATGGAACTGGAGGAATCAACCTGCCTGATTTCAGACTATACTACAAAGCCACAGTCATCAAGAGAGTATGGTATTGGCACGAAGACAGAAATATAGATCAACGGAACAGAATAGAAAACCCAGAGATAAATCCATGAACCTATGGTCACCTTATCTTTGACAAAGGAGGCAAGGATACACAATGGAAAAAAGACAACCTCTTTAACAAGTAGTGCTGGGAAAACTGATCAACCACCTGTAAAAGAATGAAACTAGAACACTTTCTAACACCATACACAAAAATAAACTCAAAATTGATTAAAGATCTAAACGTAAGACCAGAAACTATAAAACTCCTAGAGAAGAACATAGGCAAAACACACTCCGACATAAATCACACCAGGATCCTCTATGACCCACATCCCAGAATATTAGAAACAAAAGCAAAAATAAACAAATTGGACCTAATGAAACTTAAAAGCTTTTGCACAACAAAGGAAACTATAAGCAAGGTGAAAAGACAGCCCTCAGATTGGGAGAAAATAATAGCAAACGAAGCAACAGACAAAGGATTAATCTCAAAAATATATAAGCAACTCCTCCAGCTCAATTCCAGAAAAATAAATGACCCAATCAAAAAATGGGTCAAAGAACTAAACAGACATTTCTCCAAGGAAGACATACAGATGGCTAACAAACACATGAAAAGAAGCTCAACATCACTCATTATCAGAGAAATGCAAATCAAAACCACAATGAGGTACCATTACACGCCAGTCAGGATGGCTGCTATCCAAAAGTCTACAAGCAATAAATGCTGAAGAGGGTGTGGAGAAAAGGTAACCCTCTTACACTGTTGATGGGAGTGCAAACTAGTACAGCCACTATGGAAAACAGTGTGGAGATTTCTTAAAAAACTGGAAATAGAACTGCCATATGACCCATCAATCCCACTTCTGGGCATACACACCGAGGAAACCAGATCTGAAAGAAACACGTGCACCCCAATGTTCATCACAGCACTGTTTATAATAGCCAGGACATGGAAGCAACCTAGATGCCCATCAGCAGAATGGATAAGGAAGCTGTGGTACATATACACCATGGAATATTACTCAGCCATTTAAAAGAATTCATTTGAATCAGTTCTAAGGAGGTGGATGAAACTGGAGCCCATCATACAGAGTAAAGTAATCCAGAAAGATAAAGACCATTACAGCATACTAACACATATATATGGAATTTAGAAAGATGTTAATGATAACCCTATATGCAAAACAGAAAAAGAGACACAGATATATAGAACAGACTTTTGGACTCTGTGGGAGAAGGTGAAGGTGGGATGTTTCAAGAGAACAGCATTGAAACATGTATATTATCTAGGGTGAAACAGATCACCAGCCCAGGTTGGATGCATGAGAGAAGTGCTCGGGCCTGTTGCACTGGGAAGACACAGAGGTATCGGATAGAGAGGGAGGTGGGAGGGGGGATTGGGATGGGGAATACATGTAAATCCAAGGCTGATTCATGTCAATGTATGACAAAAACTACTACAATATTGTAAAGTAGTTAGCCTCCAACTAATAAAAATAAATGAAGAAAATAAAGAACTAGACTATAGTTTTTACATAGGTAATCAGGTTATTCATATATTTAATTGGAATGTAGTCTACATGTAGTTATTACATGTTAATACATGCTACTACATGTAGTAACTACTAATGTAGTTAGATTAGTCATGTATTACAAATGAGTACTAGTAATATAAAAATGAGACTTTAAATCAATCACAAAACAAAAAATACAATGCAAATTATAATATGGGAAAAAACATATTTTAAATTATGAGTAACAATTGTGATTTTTAACAAATAAAAATTATAATTTACCATTATGATGTAGCAGATATAACAAATTAAATTTTAGTAAAAAGGATATAATAGCTAAAATTACCTGAGAACTTGCTATTAATATATGCAGGCACTAAGTATTTATTGTATAAACTCATTCAACAATAGAATGTTCTTCTTTTCCTTGATTTATCTTAGAGAAGAGGAGTAGAGGAAGTTTGTTATTAATAATAATATTATTTATGTCAAAACAAGTCATCATTTTGTATTTTAGAATTCATAGAATCATTATTTCCCAATACACCTATATAACATGACCACACTGGTATATCACTGCCAATTTGGAAATGTTTAGTCAATTGTGGGTCAATAAATTTATTAGTCAGTTTTTTCTATTAACTTCATTCATCTATTCATTTTAAGAATAGTTCCTACTGCTTTTCAGAAAATGGGAACAAATGCAGATGTGAATAAAACAGGAAATATTAAATCATCCCAAGCAAATTTACAAATACAAATTGTGATAGTTTCAATAAATGAAAATTATATTTTATAAATCAAACTTACTAAATGAAAAAACACTTTTGAGTGAGAGTGAGAGTGATATCACTAAATGTGATCCTTAATGAGAGCCTTGAAGAGCAGATCAAAGGTTTTCAGGGAGAAGAATTTCTGAAGTACTTTTTGTCAGAAATCCCTGATGTCAGTGTGCCCTGTGTCTTCAATGAATGAAATAGTCAGAGTGGATATATTAAAAAAAAATCCTGAGGAGAGACTAGAAAGGCAGGCAGGGTCCAGGGCCTGGTGGGGCCACATTAAGGTTGAATAAATTGACTCAAATGCAGTGGGAAGGTGTTTAAGGGGTTTTATGGAGGAAACGTGGCTTCTTCAAATTCTCTGGGCTAGATTCTTTCTGTCTCTTTTGGCCTCCATTGCAAACTGGGAAATATGAGATTTACTTAGTGTCCAGACCTAAGCTTCTAGGAAGGAGTTTACCCAAAAGCTGAACTTTCAGGGGCCAACTGCAGAAGTTTAACTTAAGTCAAAACTGAGTACAGTTTCTAGATGCCATTTAAAAGATCTCTCCCAAGGAGACAAGGTAACCTTTGTTTTCCCATTTGTATTTTCCAGCATTACAACAGTCCATAGATGACTGCCATTCCCCACAAACTGAACAGATGATTAAGCAAGTGCAAAAAGGTTCAAAGCTTTACAGGTGGTATCAGATAAAAAGCAGTGCTATTTCAGAAGAACAAAACGAGTAAAAGCTCTGCATAATGAAAATTAGACATTTAAAAACTTCCTTTATTATAAGCTTCAAGTGAAAATATAAGAGAATTAGGTTACCATTTTATGGCATTAACCTTCCTTAGTGATGCTATTTTAATGGATGCAGCTCCCCAAATCTCAGTGGCTTAACATTAGTTCCTCTGCTCAAGACAAGGGCAAAACCGCCCCTCCTGATTAGATGATTCTCCTCCAAATGGAAAATCAGCAATATTTCCTTCTAATTGATAACTCTGCCATCTTGAAAATGTGGTTTCCAAGATTTCCATTCTCACCTATATATCAAACCTCAGAAAGAGCAAAATTCAAACAAAGATATTTATATGACCCAAGGCTGGAATCTTTTCACAGGTCAAAAGACAGACAATCTGGCTGTGTACCCCGGAGGAAGTGGAGGTAGGTTGGATTAGTAATCCTATAGTCTTTAATAATACAAGGCTGCCTTGGGACATATATTTCTAGAAATTCTGCAATGCAAAGTGGCCAACATTCAGGCAAAGAGATCTAGATTTATGGAGATTAAGGATAGGCCAAAAAATGTAAAACAAGACAAGAGCTATTTTGTCCCACTCATAGCAATGTTCTTATCTGGTAACCTGTAAAGAGTCTTATCTTTTCTCTCTTGCCTCATCATTTTTCCAGCTTGAGAGAATGGTAATTATACCTAGCTGATGATATGTAGGCAAATCCTAGTGAGGAAACAAATAGTACTGTGTCTTCTTGGGAAACATTTTAATCATACGAATTATTTTAATTGTCCTTGTATAAATATAGCATAACAAATTGTTTTTTTCCTTCATGAGTCACTGCCCCTTCTCCTATAACCAGTCTTCTTCATTTAACATGTATTTGTAACTGGAATATTTTGCTAATATGAAAAATATATTAATTATACTGAGTGGCCTCCAGAAGAAAAATTTAATCTAATGTGCAATTTAGAATTAATGATGAGAAATATCTTAATGACTAAAAGAAGTAAAAAATTTGTTTTAAAAAAAAGCACAGTGAAAAAAAGAGAAATAATTAGGTCTTATTGACTCTGAAATGAGTTAGTTAAATAAACATGTTGGTTAAGCAACTTCTATATAATTAAATATTTTGTATTTTTTTTCTTAAAAATTATCTTTCCATGAGTAATGCAAAAAAAAAAAAAAGGTCTGCTGTATTATTTCAGATTTCAGTTGTAAATTAAAGCATATGTAAAGAAAAACTGATACAGCACTCTGCTTGCAGTTCGGAGATTGATTAAAAAGAGGCAAAATTGGAAACAGATTGATTAATGATTACACTTGACAAATGACTACATTTGCTTAAGTGAGAGGGCTTGGATAATTTACCAGCATCTCTGATGGGCTTCCCTCATAGCTCAGTTGGTATAAACGAGACCCTGGTTTGATTCCTGAGTCAGAAAGAAAGGCTGGAGAAGAGAAAAGCTACCCACTACAGTATTCTGGCCTGGAGAATTCATTGGAGTGTTTAGTTCATGGGGTCACAAAGAGTTAGACATGACTGATCAACTTCCACTTTCTGAAGATGAAAAGAAGTTTAAGTTGATGAAAATGAAGCTGATGGCTTAAATCTACAGAACATTCTGGATGTAGCATTGATAGAGTGGCATGGCAGGCTATGTAGGGAAGGTGAGAAAAAGAAGTATCAAAACTAACTCTTCATTTTCTACCATGAGCAATGGTATGACTATAGATTCCATAAGCTAAAATGGAGAAAATTAGAATCTAGATGTGAAAGACCAACAGTTCAGTTCAGGGAATATTAAGTTTGAGATACAAATATAAGCACACCTTGGAATATTGATAGTTTTACTACTATGAGAGTAGATTAACAGAGTTAAAAATAAGTAAGCCCAGTAGTGAACCCTAAGGAAATGGGAATGTGCAGGGGTACCACTTGCAATCGACAGCTGAAATGAAGGCAGACATAAGACAGAGGCCCTAACCTGTGGTGTCTGCACTAAATTCTGGTAGCGTCAGACTGAATTAAATTGTAGGCAATTCAGCTGGTGTTACAGAGAATGCTTGGTGCATGGAAAACACACACACACACACACACTCATCTGCTGACAGAAGTACTGTTTGTGTAAGTAAAGCTTAAACACAGCTGGAGAATTTTTCCAACTCAGAAGCCATTGGGGACTAATGAGTCAGAAGTGGTACAAAGAAAGTAAAGATGACCTTTAGTCAATTCTTTTGGTAAATTTTGCTTTGAAGGGCTCTAGAGTGACAAGGAAGAGGTAGATTTAAATGATTTCTTTTTTTGAGTTGGAGGACATACAAATTTTTTAATATTTATAGGAAAAATGGAAAGGGAAAGATCAAGGAAATAATGTGGAAAAACAATGGAGCAAAATCCTTGAGAAGAGAGAATATAACTGGTGTCATGTGGTATTTGACTTTCTTTGAAAACAATCAATCATAGTGATAATGATGATGATGTGATGCAGATGATGAAGATGAAAATATGAAGGAGGAGAAGAAGAAGAGTTACATTTATTATTTCTGCCATTTACAGGGAAAAAAATGAGGAAACTTAGAGTGATGATTTTAGCCATTTTAGATGATTTTAGCCATACATAAAATCATTCAGCATGATGTGGTGAGTCAAACATTGAAAACACCAATATGTCTGTCTCCAGGGCCTGTGCTCTGAACTATTTAGTTAAATCTGTTTTTCTGTTTTATATCTTTCCAGAGAACATTTATTTATTTCATTATTTCATGGGTTTAGAGAAGACACATGGTGTTTCACCATCTTATTTCAGATTAGATAGAGATTCACACACATTGAGAGATAAGGCAAAACAGCAAAACTGTGATTGGTAAACGGGCAAATGATAAGCTTGTACATATTTACATGTGCCTATATTGCATATGTGTATTTTATGTTACATAAAAAAACCCTATAATAATTAGTTCATTTCCTAACCCAGATAAATTTTCAATGTGACTTTTATCTCTTTTCTCTGGAGTTTTATTTTTAAAACACATTAATAATTGGCAACAAAAAGTGGTGTCAGTAATATATATACTCCAATAAAATTATATTATGATATTAATATTTTTAAATGTTAACATTAGAAACTAATTTCATAAAACTTTAAAGAGTATATATCAAATATGAGATGTTCTTTGGACCCAATAAATTATACTGTCATGAAGTATTAGTTTTCTGCTCTATGAAAGTACATTTACAAATATGAATATGTACATAATAAGAAATAAAAATGTTATGAATTAAAATGTAATTTGGTTTTGTACAGCAAAGGAAGCCATCAACAAAAAAAGACAAACTACTGAATGGGAGAAAATATTTGCAAATCATGTATCTGAGAAAAGGTTAATATCTAAAATAACTCATACAATTCAACAGCTGAAAACAATCTGATTTTAAAATGGGCAAAAGACTTGAATAGGAATTTTTACAAAGAAGACAGACTAATTACCACCAGGACATGGAAACATACTGAACATCACTTATCATCAAGGAAAAGCAAATCAAAGACAAAATGAGATGTCACCTCACACCTGCTAGAATGGTTCTTTTCAAAACATAAGAAGCAACAAATATTATGAAGGATGTAGAGAAAAGGAAACCTTTGTGCAAAATTAGTGGGAATGTAAATTGTGCAGCTAGTATAGAAAACACAATGGAAACTCCTCATATGATTCAAAATAGAATTATCATATGATCCATCATTCCTGCTTCTCATTATTTATTTGGGGGGAAATGAGAACAGTAGTTTAAAAAGATAAATGCACTCCCATTGTTCATAGCAGCATTGTTTACAGTAGCTAAGGCACAGAAGCAATCAAGAGTCCTTTGGCAGAGAAATGAATAAAGAAGCTTTGCGTTAGATAGATATATACAGATAACAGTTCAGTCACTCAGTTGTGTCCAACTCTTTGCGACCCCATGGACTGCAGCCCACCAGGCCTCCTGCCTATCACCAACTCCTGGAATTTACTCAAACTCATGTCCATTGAGTCAGTGATGCCATCCAACCATCTTATACTCTGTGGTCTCCTTCTCTTCCCACCTTCAATCTTTCCCAGCATCAGGGTCTTTTCAAATGAGTCAGTTCTTCGCATCAGGAGGCGAAGGTATTGGCATTTCAGGGTCAGAATCAGTCTTTCCAATGAATATTCAGCACTGATTTCCTTTAGAATGGATTGGTTGGATCTCCTTACTGCCCAAGGGGCTCTCAAGAGTCTTTTCCAACACCACAGTTCAAAAGCATCAATTCTTCAGTGCTCAGCTTTCTTTAGAGTCCAACTCTCATATTCATACATGACTACTGGAAAGACCATAGCTTTGACTAGATGGACCTTAGTTGGCAAAGTAATGTCTCTGTTTTTAACTATGCTGTCAAGGTTGGTCACAACTTTTCTTCCAAGGAGCAAGTGTCTTTTAATTTCTTGGCTGTAGTCACCATCTGCAGTGATTTTGGAGCCCCCCAAAATAAAGTCTGTCACTGTTTCCACTACATCTATATAAAGATATATATTTAAAAAATAAGGAAATCTTGTCATTTGCTACAACATGCATGAATCTTGAGGGCATAACACTATGAAATTCAAAGCACTTGCTCCTTAGAAGAAATGCCATGACAGACCTAGACAGCTTCTTAAAAAGCATTATTTTGCCAATGAAGGTCTGTATAGTCAAAACTATGGTTTTTCCAGTTGTCATGTGTGAATGTGAGAGTTGGACCATAAAGAATGCTGAGGGTTGAAGAACTGATGCTTTCAAATTATGGTGCAGGAAAAGAGTCTTGAGAGTCTCCTGGACTGCTAGGAGATCAAGTCAGTCAATCCTAAAGGAAATCAACCATGAATATTCATTGGAAGAACTGATACTGAAGCTAAGCTCCAATACTTTGGCCACCTTATATGAAGAGCCAACTCGTTAGAAAAGACCCTGATGCTGGGAAAGATTGAAGGCACATGGAGAAGGAAATGACAGAGGATGAGATGGTTGGATAGCATTACCGATTCAATGGACATGAGTTTGAGCAAGCTCTGGGAGACGGTGAAGGACAAGGAAACCTGACATGCTATAGTCCACAGGGCTGCAAAAAGTCAAACACAACTAAGCAATTGAATAAAAACAATACTGAGGGAAATAAGTCATAAATAGAAAGACAAATTGCATATGATCTCATTTTCATGAGGAATCTAAAAATAACAGTTTCATGGAAACATCAGACTGCTTGGTATTTGCCTGAGGAAGAGGTGATGCATGGATGAAGGTGATCACAGATGGACTTCCAGGATAAACTCAGTAAGTTCTGGGAATATCATGTACAGCATGGTGACTTATAGTTAACAACACTGTACTGTGTATTTGAAAGTTGCTAGAAGAGTAGATTTTAAAACCTGTAATTTCAAAAAAAAATGTGTAACACCTGTACTGATTTGTGTTGATATTTTTACAATATACACAAATGTTAAATCATTATATTGTACATCTGAAACTAATACTATGTTCTATGTAAATTATATCTCAATTAAAAAAAAACAAGAGCAACAATAACCAGCCCATTTCAACTAGTTTGTAAGGACAATTTTTGGATGGCAAAAAGTGGAAATTTTAATAAAACCTTAACTCAAGAAAAAGTACTGTGAGACTTTTAAGTTTGAACCTTCAAGTAAAATGTACATAATCTTCACACTAGTAAGGAATTATACACTTTATATTGCTAGTAACTATATTCTAACCAGAATAGTCACATAAAAATAGATATGTGGCTAAGCCTGAGAATGGTAGTCATTAGTTATAATTTCATGACATTCTGTTGTTTAAAAAATAATGTATGAATTAAAACAAAATTAAAAATGGAACAAAAAGCTAGAGGAGCCATTAAGATTTATAATGAGAAAAAAATGTGAGGTGTGTGTGTTAAAAATCAACCAGCTAAGCGAAATATTGTGACATAAGAGGACTTTAAGCAACTCAGAGTCACCCTGCCTGTAACTAAAAGACTATCAAAAACGAAAAATGAATATTTAAAATACCATGCTGAATAAATGGGAAAGAGAATGGCTTTTAACACATGACACTGTTAAAACAGAAATATATGTATTAGAAAAATGAATCTTGATCCCACCTCATTTCACACAGACAAATTAGTTTGTAGTGGCTCATGAGTATAAATGTAAAAAGCCAAAACTGCAAAGCTTCTGTAGAAAATATAGGAGAACATTTTAACAACTGAATATTTTCATATTCACTATTTCAATAAAAAGCCCTGATTTCAACAAAACGAACTAATCCAAGAATTTACAGCTTTTCATTCCCAAATGAAAAGCAGTAAGATCTGTGGCAGTGTGGCCACATATAGGTGCTATCAATAGGACCAGAGATTGTGATGGGACTGTACTAGGAAGCAGGAAAACTCCAGCAACCGCAGACAGGGCTGAAATTCTATACAGGCAAAGGAAAGGACCCCTGGAAAATAAACGAATTCCTCCTTCCATCAAAACCCCTGTAACAGAGGAGGAAAACCCAAGGTTGATGGAGAAGAGTGGAACTGGTGCAAAGAGGAAACAAGGAACTTCAAGAACTACACCAACTTGGGACTTCCCTGGTGGACCAGTGGCTGACTCTGAGCTCCCAAAGCAGGGGATGCAGGTTTGATCCCTGGTCAGGGAACTAGGGTCCCACTTGCCATAATTAAAGATTTCACAGACAGCAGAACAACAACAAAAAGATCGTGCCTGTCATAACTGAAAAGGACTGCAAATGCTGCAGCAAAGGTCATGGGTGCTACAACTAAGACCCAGTGCAACTTAACTAATTAATTAAAAAAGAACTAGATCAACTTTCCACAGCTGGGTCCCCAGTATGCTAGTCATCTGACTAGTTTGCTTGTAACAACTTTCCAGTCTTTTTCTATTCTGTTATATATCAAAGACCTGGGAAATCCAAAAGCTACATTTCCTAGACTTTCCTTCATGCTGGGTTAGTTCGGGTCTCACCAATGGAAAGCTCTAGAAGAAAGCAGAAGTGTGAGGGAGGAATTCCTTTTCTTTTTCTGCTCCTCGTAGCATGTCTATTATGTTGTCAATGGTATGTGGCCTGAGAATTTAGTGGCCTTTGAAGTTTTGGCAGAACATCAGAGACTTCAGATAGCAGTGTAGAGATGCTCTTAGACTCTGGTTTCCTCACTCTGTCTCCCCACTGCCCCAACAGCATTAAAAGAGCTTCTGACCATTATTAATATCAAGGATACAACAACTTCCTCCTTCCTCCAATAGTCCTGAAACTTTTGTAACAAATTCTTTGTATTTGTTTTCAATATTTATAATGGTTTTAGTTTTCCTGCATGGAAAATGAGAGATACACTGAGAGATTTTTTCTGAGAGGTTAGTCTTGCATATTGGAGAGAAAGGACAATACTAGTTTAGCTAAATTAAAGTCACATCACTAGTACAATGGGGTCAGGGAGAGGGAATAACAGCACAGAAGTGACTTTCTCTATTATTTTCTTCATCCTGGGAATTCTTTACTTTCCACATACAAGTGAAATGGTTAAAGAAACACAACAGTAGAAATACTCAAATGCTGACAGATTAATTCCAGTGATCACCACTTCTGTGTTCCCTTATGAAATTGACATAATAAAACTTTAGTTCATTGAGTTGTTATAAGATTTAAATAAGCTAAAACAAATAAAGTACTTAGTATAAGCCCTAAAATATAGAAAGAAATGGTAGTATTAGAAACAGAAGATACAGCAGTAATTTTGAGTGGTAGTCACTCATATTTCTGATCTAAGTGCTGTGAGATAATAAATGGATATTTTTTTAATTTACTAAATTTCTGATAGCTTGTACTGCAAATCCTAACAACTGATTACCATGAAACCACATTCTAACTTCAAGTCTACAATCCACCTTTTAGTATGGTTTCCTTCTAAACAAAGTTTCCAGAGGAGGAGCTAAGATGGCGGAGGAATAGGATGGGGAGACCACTTTCTCCCCTACAAATTTATCGAAAGAACATTTGAATGCTGAGAAAACACCACAAAACAACTTCTGATTGCTAGCAGAGGACATCAGGCACCCAGAAAAGTAGCCCAGCATCTTGGAAAGGAGGTAGGACAAAATATAAAAGATAAAAAGACAGACAAAAGAGTTAGGGACAGAGACCCGTCCTGGGAGGGAGTCGTGATAGAGGGAGTTTCCAAACACCAGGAAACCCTCTCACGGGTGGGTCTGGGGGAAGTTTTCAAATCTCAGAGGGCAACCTAACTGGGAGGAAAAATAAAACCTACAGATTACTTGCCTAAAAGCAACTTCCAGCAGAAAAGTACTCCAGATGCTCACATCTGCCACCAGCAAGTGGGGGCTGAATGGAGAGGAGTGGGCAGCATTGTTTAGGGACAAAGGAAGGACTGAGCAATTCCAAAGAAGAGCTAGCTGGCCACGAACCAGCCCATCCCCCGCTGGAGGCAGGAGGAAGGGGTCAGGGGGGAGGGAAAAGGGGCAAACCTGGCCCCAGAGACGGCATCCCCCACCAAACTGCAAACAGGCTTCCAGTTTCTAAGCAAAGACTTCCTGAGATTCTGGATGGTTGACATCCTCCGAGAGGGTCGCAGCTAGAGACCAGCTCACCTGAATACACACAATGCGTGTGCAGAAACTGAGGCTGGGACCGCGGAGGGGATAAGGTGCACTGCACCTGGGGAGAGTGCGCTTGTCAGGCTCCTGGCTGCCTGAGCTGCTCCGGTCAAGGAAGGCACAAAAGGCAGGCCAAACCGAGTCTGCACTTTTGTGGAATACCCGAAAACTGGAACCGCACACAACTCTGGGCCTGCTCCCTATAGAGCAGCCTGGAGCCTGAGCAGTGTAGACAGGGAAAGCACAGACGCCATGAGCAGGGCCAAACCCAGTGTGGCCGGAACACTGTGAGTGCTCCCCACACACGCCAGGGACATTTGTCTGCAGCACACCTCCCTCCCCGCAGCACGAGTGAACAAGCGAACCTAAACAAAAAACCACCTCCGCCCACTTGTGTCAGGGCGGAAATTAGACACTGAAGAGAGCAGCAAACAGAAGCCAAATAAACGAAAGGAACTGCTTCAGAAGTGACAGGTGCAACAGATTAAAATACCTGTTGTTAAAACTGACTACACTGGAAAGGGGCTAAAGATATCGAGAAGTATAAGCTGGAACAAGGAGCTATCTGAAACTGAACTGAACCCACACTGTCCGCAACAGCTCCAGAGAAGTTCCTGGATATATTTTTACTATTTATTTTAATTTAAAAATTTTTTCTTTATTTTTCTTTTTTATATTTTAAAAAGTTCCCTATACTCCTCTACTACTGCTTAATTTCCATTTTCTTTTATTTTCTTTTAAAATCCTCTATTACCCCTCTATTACTCCTTAATTTTCATTTTCATATATTTTTACTATTTTTTTAATTAATTAAAAAAATTTCATTTATTTTTATTTTTTTCTTCTATTTTCTTTTAAAGTCCTCTAAAACTCCCCTACTACCCCTTAATTTTCATTTTCATTTCATTATAACCTTGTAAAAAAAAAACCTGTTTTTAAAGCGAACTTCATATATATTTCTTAAATGTTTTGTGTTTTTGTTTTCGTTTTTAATATTGTATTTTTAAGAGTCTAACCTCTACTCTAGATTTTTAATCATTGTTTTTCAGTATTTGATATCAATTTTGGACATTTAAGAATCCAAAATTCAGTACCCATTTTTACTCAGGAGTGTGATGATTACTCTCTCCCTCTTTTAACTCTCCTTTTTCTCCCCCAAATCACCTCTATTTCCTCCCTCCAACTTCTCTTCTCAATCCAATTCTGTGAATCTCCGTGGGTGTCTGGGCTATGGAGAACACATAGGGAACAGTGTATTCAGTAGATCTGTCTCTCTCTTCTTGAGTTCCCCTTTTTCTCCCCCTGATCATCTCTATCTCCTTCCTCCCTCTCCTCTTCTTCATGTAATTCTGTGAACCTCCCCAGGTGTCCCTTGCTGTGGAGAATCTTTTCACTATTAACCTAGAAGTTTTATTATCAGTGCTGTATAGTTGGAGAAGTCTTGAGGTTACTAAAAGAATGAGACTGAAATCCAGAGGCAGGAGACTTAAGCCCCAAACCTGAGAACACCAGAGAACTTCTGACTAAAGGGAACATTAAGTAATAAGAGATCATCCAAAAGCCTCCATACCTACAGCAAAACAAACCATCACCCAAGAGCCAATAAGTTCCAGAGCAAGACATACATGCAAATTCTCCAGCAACGCAGGAACATAGCCCTGAGTGTCACCATACAGGCTGCCCAAAGTCACACCAAACCCATAGACCCATCTCAAAACTCAATACTGGACAATCCATTGCACGCCAGAGAGAAGAAATCCAGTTCCATGCATCAGAACACCAGCGCCATCTTCCCTAACTAGGAAACCTTGACAAGCGAATCGTCCAACCCCACCCACTGGGAGAAGCCTCCACAATAAAAAGGAACCACAGACCAGCAGAATACAGAAAGGCCACTCCAAACACAGTAATATAAACAGGATGAAAAGCCAGAGAAATACCCAACAGGTAAAGGAACATGAAAAATGCACACCAAGCCAAACAGAAGAGGACGAGATAGAGAATCTACCTGAAAAAGAATTTAAAATAATGATAATAAAAATGATCCAAAATCTTGAAAAAAAAATGGAGTTACAGATAAATAGGCTGGAGACAAAGATTGAGAAGATGCAAGAAATGTTTAACAAGGACCTAGAAGAAATAAAAAAGAGTCAATTAAAAATGAATAATGCAATAAATGAGATCATAACCAGTCTGGAGGGAACCAACAGTAGAATAATGGAGGCAGAAGATAGGCTAAGTGAGGTAGAAGAAAAAATGGTGGAAATAAATGAAGCAGAGAGGAAAAAATAATCAAAAGAAATGAGGACAACCTCAGGGACCTCTGGGACAATGTGAAACGCCCCAAATTTTGAATCATAGGAGTCACAGAAGAAGAAAATTAAAAGAAAGGCCATGAGAAAATACTCGAGGAGATAATAGCTGAAAACTTCCCTAAAATGGGGAAGGAAATAGCCACCCAAGTCCAAGAAACCCAGAGAGTCCCAAACAGGATAAACCCAAGGGAAAACACCCCAAGACACATACTAATCAAATTATCAAAGATCAAACACAAAGAAAAAATATTAAAGGCAGCAAGGGAGAAACAACAAATAACACACAAAGGGAGTCCCATAAGGATAACAGCTGATCTATCAATAGAAACCCTTCAGGCCAGAAGGGAATGGCAGGACATACTTAAAGTAATGAAAGAGAATAACCTAAAACCCAGATAACTGTACCCAGCAAGGATTTCATTCAGATATGGAGAATTCAAAAGCTTTACAGACAAGCAAAAGCTGAGAGAATTCAACACCACCAAACCAGCTCTTCAAGAAACGCTAAAGGATTTTCTCTAGACAGGAAACACAGAAATGTTGTATGAGCATGAACCCAAAACAACAAAGCAAATGGCAACAGGACCATGCCTATCAATAATTACCTTAAATGTAAATGGGTTCAATGCCCCAACCAGAAAACAAAGGCTGGCTGAATGGATACAAAAACAAGACCCCTATATATGCTGTCTACAAGAGACCCATCTCACAACAAGGGACACATACAAAATTGAAAGTGAAGGGCTGGAAAAAAAACATTTCATGCAAACGGAGACCAAAAGAAAGCGGAGTCGTGATACTCATATCAGATAAAAAATAGACTTTAAAATAAAGGCTGTGAAAAGAGACAAAGAAGGACACTAATTAATGATCAAAGGATCAATCCAAGAAGAAGATATAACAATTATAAATATAAATGCACCCAACGTAGGAGAAGCACAATATGTAAGGCAAATTCTAACACAAATGAAAGGAGAAATTAACAATAACACAATAATAGTGGGGGACTTTAATACCCCACTCACACCTATGGATAGATCAACTAAAGAGAAATTAACAAGGAAAGACAAACTTTAAATGACACATCGGACTAGCTAGACCTAATTGATATCTGTAGGACATTTCACCCCAAAGCAATCAACTTCATCTTTTTCTCAAGTGCAAACAGAACCTGTTCCAGGAAAGATCACATCCTGGGCCATAAATCTAGCCTTGGTAAATTCAAAAAAACTGAAATTATTCCACAAAGCAGTCATCTTTTCTGACCACAAAGCAGTAAGATTAGATCTCAATTACAGGGAAAAAAAAACTATTAAAAATTCCAACATATGGAGGCTAAATAACACGCTTCTGAGTAACCAACAAATCATAGAAGAAATCAAAAAAGAAATCAAAATATGCATAGAAACAAATGAAAATGAAAACACAACCCAAAACCTATGGGACACTGTAAAAGCATTGCTAAGGGGAAGGTTCATAGCATTACAGGCTTGCCTCAAGAAATAAAAAAAAAGTCAAATAAATAACCTAATTCTACACGTAAAGCAACTAGAGAAGGAAGAAATAAAGGACTCAAGGGTTAGTAGAAGGAAAGGAATCTTAAAAATTAGGGCAGAAATAAATGTCAAAGAAACTAAAGAGACCACAGCAAAAATGAACAAAGTTAAAAGCTGGTTCTTTGAAGAGAAAAACAAAATTGACAAACTGTTAGCCAGACTCATTAAAAAACAGAGGGAAAAGAACCAAATTAACAATATTAGAAATGAAAATGGAGAGATCACAACAGACAACAGTGAAATAAAAAGGATCATAAGAGAGTACTACCAGCAGCTCTATGTGAATAAAATGGACAACTTGGAAGAAATGGACAAATTCTTAGAAAAGTAAAAGTTTCCAAAACTGAACCAGAAAGAAATAGAAGATCTTAACAGACCCATCTCAAGCATGGAAATCGAAACTGTAATCAGAAATCTTCCAGCAAACAAAAGCCCAGGACCAGAGGCTTCACAGATGAATTCTACCAAAAATTTAGGGAAAATCTAACACCTATGTTACTCAAACTCTTCCAGAAAATTGCAGAAGGTAAACTCCCATACTCATTTTTTGAGGCCACCATCACCCTAAATCCAAAACCAGGCATATATGCCACACACAAGAAAACTACAGGCCAATATCACTGATGAACATAGATGCAAAAATCCTTAACAAAATTCTAGCAAACAGAATCCAACAACATATAAAAAGATCATACATCATGACCAAGTGGGCTTTATCAGAGGAATGCAAGGATTCTTTAATATCTTCATATTAATCAATGTAATAGACCACATTAACAAATTCAAAGATAAAAACCATATGATTATCTCAATAGATGATGAAAAAAACTTTGACAAAATTCAACATCCATTTATGATAAAAACTCTCCAGAAAGCAGGAATAGAGGAACATACGTCAACATAATAAAAGCTATATGTGACAAACCCACAGCAAACATTATCCTCAATGGTTAAAAATTGAAAGCATTTCCCCTAAAATCAGGAATAAGACAAGGGTGCACACTCTCACCACTACTATTCAACATAGTTTTGGAAGTTTTGGCCACAGAAATCAAAGCAGAAAAAGAGATAAAAAGAATACAGATAGGAAAAAAATAAAAAAAAAAAAAGAAGTGAAACTCTCACTGTTTGCAGATTACATGATCCTCTACATAGAAAACCGTAAAGACTACCAGAAAATTACTAGAGCTAATCAATGAATATAGTAAAGTTGCAGGATATAAAATTAACACACAGAAGTCCCTTGAATTCCTATACACTAACAAAAGGAAAACAGAAAGAGAAATTAAGAAAACAATACCATTCACCATTGCAACCAAAAGAATACAATACTTAGGAGTGTATCTACCTAAAGAAACAAAAGACCTATACATAGAAAACTATAAAACACTGATGAAAGAAATCAAAGAGGACACAAACAGATGGAGAAATATACCGTGTTCATGGATTGGAAGAATCAATATTGTCAAAATGACTATACTACCCAAAGCAATCTATAGATTCAATGCAATCCCTATCAAGCTACCAATGATATTCTTCACAGAACTAGAACAAATAATTTCACAACTTGTATGGAAATACAAAAAATCTCGAATAGCCAAAGCAATCTTGAGAAAGAAGAATGGAACTGGAGGAATCAACCTGCCTGACTTCAAGCTCTACTACAAATTCACAGTCATGAAGACAGTATGGTACTGGCACAAATACAGAAATATAGATCAATGGAACAAAACAGAAAGCCCAGAGATATATCCATGAACCTATGGACACCTTACCTTTGACAAAAGAGGAAAGAATATACAATGGAAAAAAGACAACGTCTTTAACAAGTGGTGCTGGGAAAACTGGTCAACCACTTGTAAAATAATGAAACTAGAACACTTTCTAATACCAGACATAAAAATACACTCAAAATGGATTAAAGATTTAAATGTAAGACGAGAAACTATAAAACTCCTGGAGGAGAACATAGGAAAAACACTCTCTGACATAAATCACAGCAAGATCCTCTATGACCCACCTCCTAGAATATTGGAAATAAAAGCAAAAATAAACAAATGGAACTTAATTAAACTTAAAAGCTTTTGCACAACAAAGGAAACTATAAGCAAGGTGAAAAGACAGCCCTCAGATTGGGAGAAAATAATATCACATGAAGAAGCAGACAAAGGATTAATCTCAAAAATATACAAGCAACTCCTGCAGCTCAATTCCAGAAAAATAAATGACCCAATCAAAAAATAGGCCAAAGATCTAAACAGACATTTCTCCAAAGAAGACATATAGATGGTTAACAAACACATGAAAAGATGCTCAACATCACTCATTATCAGAGAAATGCAAATCAAAACCTCAATGAGGTACCATTACACACCAGTCAAAATGGTTGCTATCCAGAAGTCTACAAGCAATAAATACTGGAGAGGGTGTGGAGAAAAGAGAACCCTCTTACACTGTTGGTTGGAATGCAAAGTAGTACAGCTGCTATGGAGAACAGTGTGGAGGTTCCTTAAAAAACTGGAAATAGTACTCCCATATGACCAGCAATCCCACTCCTGGGCATACGCAACAAGGAAACCAGATCTGAAAGAAACACATGCACCCCGATGTTCATCACAGCACTGTTTATAATAGCCAGGACATGGAAGCAACCTAGATGCCCATCAGCAGATGAATGGATAAGAAGCTGTGGTACAAAAACACAATGGAATATTACTGAGCCCTTAAAAAAAAGAATAAATTTGAATCAGTCTAATGAGATGGATGAAACTGGAGCCCATTATACAGAGTGAAGTAAGGCAGAAAGATAAAGACCAATACAGTATACTAACACATATATATTGAATTTAGAAAGATGTTAACGATAACCCAATATGCGAGACAAAAAAAAAAGAGACACAGATGTACAGAACATAATTTTGGACTCTGTGGGAGAAGGCTAGGGTGGGATGATCTGAGAGAACAGCATTGAAACATCTATATTATCAACTGTGAAACAGATTGCTAGTCCAGGCTGTATGCATGAGACAAGTGCTTGGGGCTGGTGCACTGGGAAGACCCAGAGGGATGGGATGGGGAACGCGGTGGGAAGGGGACTCAGTATGGGGAACACATGTAAATCCATGACTGATTCGTGTCAATATATGGCAAAAACCACTACAATTTTATAAAGTAATTAGCCTCCAACTAATAAAAATAAATGGAAAAAAAATAAAATAAATTTTCATTCTAAAACACACCTTGTTTATATCATCTCACATCAATGAACCCACAGTATCTGCATTAAAGTGTTCCAATTTTAACTGCTCAACATAATAGTGATGTACTATCGAGTTACAAAGGTTTTGTAAATTGCAAATCTACATTCAATTCACAGCTCAAATATATATTGTGACAGTAAGCGAAGGACTTAAAATTCTGATTTTCAGAGTCTTTGTCAAATTACGAGTCACTCACTGGTAGACTGCTGGGCAACTTCTAACCAAGATTTTTTTTTAGAATTTTTTTGGTGGACAGAAAGTGTTAGTACATTTTGAAAACTTTAATGTCTTTTAGGTAGGACAAACATTCCAAGATTCACCATAACCCCCACCCATTCCTCTTGACTTAATCTTTTATCTATTTCTCCATTACTATCTGACTTCAAATAGATGATGCTTCTTCTGGACAAGAACTTCAAATAACAAAATTAAGTAATTTTGAGAAAAATCTAAAATTTAACGAATTTGAGGAAGAGAGAAAACTGAACAGGAACAATCAGAACACTAGGGCAAAAATCAAAAGGATTGATAACTTTGCTAAAGAATTGTATAGCATTACCAAGGATGAAATAGACTTTTCTAAAGTAACAACAGTAAAAATAATTTTCAATGAATGATGCGAGAGAATACTCTGAATTATCTTATTCCATAAAAACTGATATAATACAATTGCTGAAGAAAAGTTAGACGTGATTAAAGAATATCCTGTGAAAATGTATGAAAACTTCATTTTTGTGTTTAAGTTGATTTTTTTAAATTTATTTTTATTAGTTGGAGGCTAACTACTTTACAATGTTGTAGTGGTTTTTGCCATACATTGACATGAATCAGCCATGGATTTACATGTGTTCCCCATCCCGATCCCCCCTCGCACCTCCCTCCTCATCCCATCCCTCTGGGTCATCCCAGTGCACCAACCCTGAGCACTTGTCTCATGCATCCAACCTGGACTGGAGATCTGTTTCACCCTTGATAGTATACTTGTTTACTAACGCATATATATGGAGTTTAAAAAGATGGTAATGATAACCCTATACGCAAAACAGAAAAAAAGAGACACAGATGTAATTTGATTTTTATGTAAGTCTTGTAGAGTTAATGAGGATACTTGGGACTCAATTTTGTGTAGGGTCCACAACATAGAAAATGTTTCCAAGGATTGAACAAACATAAGCTCCATTGAAAGTCTTTGTGGCAAAAAGAGAAAACAACAGTTTGAATACATAAAAGTGTTTCCATTTAAAGTGAAAGTGGAAGTCATTCAGTCTTGTTCTACTCATTGCAACCCCATGAACTATAGCCTGTGAGTGCTTCTCTATCCATGGAATTCTTCAGGCCAGAATACTGGAGTGTGTAGCTGTTCCCAGGGTATTTTCCCAACCTAGGGATCAAACTCAGGTCTCCGGCATTTCAGGTTGATTCTTTCCCTTCTGAGCCACCAGGGAAGCCCATTTCCCTTTTTGACTTTAGATATTTTCTCCCTTCACCTTTATCAAAGAAAACACCACAAGTATTAATACTGGCAGTTGATTCATTTGTTTAGAAATAAAAAATATGTATTTTAGGAAAAGCTGTCAGTTAGCCAAAGGAAAAATGATGTGCAATTACAGTTCTTTATTCAAAATGTCTTGGAAAATAACATTTTAAGTGTTCTTTTGAATCTTACAGTCTCAGTAGTATTTCATTAAATTTCCAATATAATGTGAAAAGGTATGTGATGCTAATGAGGATAAAAGAAGAAAAAAAAAGTTTCATGAGAAATGGCAGCAGATTGAAAATATTATAAGTGAAAATTTAATTAGTTGAAGCCCAACTGCTAACAATGGAATAACCAAGTTTGGTTAATTTTTCTATTAATAAAGTGAAGTCAATCCTTGGAATAGATTGATATTAGTAAAGAAAAATATTTAAATTTTAATTATCCTCAGCTTCATGATTGGAAACACAGTTTACACTCAGTTTTTGCCTCTTTGAAAATAAAGGGATTATCTATGACCTACAAGTGTAACATTCTAGGAGAAAAACACGTGAAAGCAGGGTTCTTCTTGGGTCTCTGCTGCTGCAGGGAAAATTGCTAACTTTAGAAAGATGGTACTATTTCCACTATGATCTACAAATGTTAGTAACTATTTGAATACAAAAATATTATTAACTTTTTATTAGTTTTTAAAACACATAATTATACATTACCAAATGTGCTTATATAAAGATTGTAGAATATTCAGGACATTCTTTATTTAACCAATAGCATAAAAACAAATGTACCTTGAAATATAAATGCAGAATTAGAACTACTAGAAATAAATGGAAATCTTTACAGCAAGCACTGTTTCACTTTCATGTATTAAAAATTACAGCTGTCAATTTTCAGCTGCTTGCCAATAATTATTTCCTAGAGTTGAACAGAATTCCATTACCCCAGACTAAATATTAATACTAAATTATCACTCACATAGGATTAGCCTTTTTTTTTTTTCTTGATATCCTCATTCGATTAGACCAGATAACTTCCCAAAATAATTTTGGGAAAAGCGTTACTCGCCTATCCCACTAACTAGGATTCTGATATAGATATTAATTTATTTAGCCAGGAATAAAATAATGATTGTTCTAAAAGCAAAAAGTGTGACTTTTGTTAAATGAGCAAACATGGTGATGCTGTGTATTCATCCATTATGTATCAAAAGCTAAGAGCTCTCATGGTATATTCTACCATGAATATACAAACACTACGTGTAGAACACCCCTTTTTGAGAGCAACCTGAAGACTAGCAGAACAGCAGTTCTACAACCAAGAATATAAAGAACCACACAGAGTCTATTGGGAGAAGTAAACTAGCCAGGGCCCACACCCCTGGCAGACAATCCAGCTGAGAAAGGGAGTGTCACAAACTTAGTGAAAGTGAAAAGGGATGTCAGTCCTTAATGAGTGAGTAGTTTGAGCTCCAGATTGGGCACCCCAGCCCTGGGGACAAGTGCAGGAAGATGATCCCTTTAACTTGTTTGGAAACCCAGCAGGGTTTGCTGGGAGAATCTGAGGACTGCAGGAACTGGACACTGCACTTAAAAGACACATGGACAAACTTACTGTCACTCACAGCACAGGGGCAGCAGAATGGTAAGCACTTGATAAGGTTGCCAGAACATTCCCAGGCCTATGCCTGGCTCTGGCTTCAACCCCACCCCCAAGGAAGTGGCCTTAAGCATACCCTGGGAAAAGCTCTGCCTGCATGTGACCCAACTCTACTTTACTGGCTCCAGCTCACCTCCCGCAGAGTGACAGTTTCCAACCCTGTCTGGGAGAAGCCCTGGTCTGCACTGGACTCTGGCTCTAGCCACCCTCCCCAACTCTGCTAAGAAAGTTGCTTCTGACACATCCTGGGAAAAGCCTTGACACCCGCTAGGCTCCATTTCCAATTCTCATTACCCAGCCAAGATGCTGGCTTCTGAGTCACCCCAGGGAAACCCACTGTCTGTGCTAGCTTCAGATTCAGCACTCCCAGCAAATCCACCAGGCAAACACAGTTTGCATAGGGATGCTCCCACAAAAGGACATGCTTTCAGGCCTGTAAAAGTGACTGTTTCACCTAATGTCATAGAAACAGACACAGAAGATCAAACAAAATGAGGGAACAAAAGAATATGTTCCAAAATATAAGAACAAGATAAATTCTTGGGGGAAGGGGTGGAAATAATAAAGTAATTTACCCAGTAAAGTGCAAAGCCAAGGTCATAAAAATGCTCACTGAACTTAGCAGAAAAATGAAGGAATACAGTGAGAATTTCAACAAATAATTAGAATTATATAAAAGAACTGATCTGAGAAATCACAGTGCAATAACTAAAATAAAAAAATATACCATAGGGAATTGACAGTAGATTAAGAAATACAGAAGTCTAGATCAACAATCTGGAAGATAGAGTAGTGGAATTTACTCAAGCAGAACAGCAAAAAAGGGAAAGAAAAGTTTAAATAAGGATAGTTTAAGGTACCTTTGAGACAACATCAGACATACTAATATTCTCACTAGGGTTCCCAGAAAGAAAAAAATGGGACAGAAAATTTATTTGGTGAAATAATGGCTGAAAATTTCCCTAAACCTAAAGAAGGAAACAAATACCCAAGTACAGGAAGCAAAGTTTCCCAAACAAGATGAACCCAGAAAGACTCATGTAAAGACAAATTATAATTTAAAATGTCAAAAAATAAAAATTCAGAGAGAATTTTTAAGTCAGCAAGATAAACAGTCTCATAAAAGAGAACTCCCATAAGGTTAACAGCTGATTTATTTTTTCTTTCTTTCAGGAGAAATCATGGAGGTAGAAGGAGGCATGATATATTTAAAGTACAAAAGACTTCAATCAAGAATACTCTACTCAACAAGGTTATCAACCAAAATTGAAGGAGATAAAAAATTTCCCAGGAAGCAAAAACTGAGCTCATCACCAGTAAACCATTCTTACAAGAAATGTTAAAAATACCTATCAATAATCAATCTCAATGTAAATGAACTGAAAGCCCAAATCCAAAAACAAAGTGATCCGATGGATTAAAGAAAACAAACAAACAACAACAACCAAAAAACGACCCATTAACATGCTGCCTGTAAAAGAAAATTTAGAGTTGAAGATGCACATAGATTGAAAGTGAGAGGATGGAAAAAAAGATAACAAGGAAAAAAAAATTAAAGCTGGGGCAGCAATGATCATATCAGACAAAATAAACTTTAATACAAAAACTGAAATAATGACAAAAAGGAGCACTACATAATGATAAAGGGGACAATCCAACAAGAGGATATAATGTTCATAAAAATATATGTTTATAACATACAACATCAAAACACCTAAAAATATAAAGCAAATATAAACAGGCATAAAAACAAAAACTGACAACAATATACTAGTAGTGGGGAACTTTAAACCGCATTCATTAATATATCAATGAACAGATCATTTAGACAGAAAATAAAGAAGTAGTAATGTTTAATTACATATTAGACCAGATGTTCTAACATGATAATAGATAACTGAACAGTATTCTATTAGAAAATAGCAGAATGTATTATTTTTGAATGTATACAGACATTCGCAAGGATAGATCACATATTAGGCCACTAAATAAGTCTCAGTATATTTAAGAAGATTGAAATATAATTAATCGTTTTTGAGCACAATGCAATGAAACTAAAAATCAATTACAGGAAGAAAACTGAAAAAAAAAATCAAAACACAAATAATTCAAGACTAAAAACATACTACCAAAAAAATCTTGTGTCAACAAAGAAAGAAAAAGGAAAGTAAAGATATACCTTGAGACAAATGAAAATGAAAACACAACTTTCCAAAATCTATGAGATACTGTTCTAAGTGGAAAGTTTACAGTAACATAAGCATAAATCAGGAAATGAGAAAAAAATATCAATTAAGCCCCTAACTTTGCAGCTAAAGGTCCTAGAATAAATAAGGCTTAAAACTAGCAGAAGGAAATAAACAGTAAATAACATTGTGAAGTAAATTACATGTAAAGCAATTATCCTTCAGTAAAAAATAAATAAAGTTAAAAAATTACTTTGAGACCAAACAAAAAATACTAGAAAAGATCCACAAAGCTAAGAGCTGTGTTTTCAAAAAGCTCAGAAAATTTTTAAAACTTTAAGCAAACAAAATCTGTATCACAGAGCAGCAAATAAAAGTAGAAATAAAAGAGAAAGTGTTACAACCAATGACACAGAAATACAATCAAAAGAAAATACTCTAAACAGTTGTTCTCCAATGAATTGGACTATCTAGGAGAAATGGGTAAATTCATAGAAACATGCAAATCCAAGACTAAATCAAAAAGAAATAGAAAATATGAAAATATTGAATGCAATTTAATCAGTAATCAAAAAAATCCCAGGAAACAGAAGTTCAGGACCAGACTGATTCATTGGGAATTCTACAAAACATTTAAAGAAGAGTTAATACTGATCCTTCTCAAATTATTCTAAAAATTGTAGAAAAGGGAACACTTCCAAACTCATTCTATAAGGACAATATTACCCTGATACAAAAACAACACAAAAATAACACAAGAAAAATGATAAAACAATATTATAGAACAATTATAGACCAATATTACTGATAAACATAGATACAAAAATCCTCAACAAAATTCTAGCAAACTAAATTGAGTAATACATTATAAGATATATATACACACATACATATATATATCTTGCATATATATATGCAAGATGAACCTGGAAGGTATTATGCTAAGTGAAATGTCACATATAGAAAGACAAATACTGTATGTTTTCACCTATATGCGGACTCTAAAGCAAAACAGAAGCAAATAAGTGAATGAACATAAAGCAGAAACAGGCTCAGAGATCAGAGAACAGAGGCTATCAGAGGTAAGGAATGTTGATAGCTGGCTGAAATAGGAAAATAGGATTAAAGACATACAACCTACCAATTATTAAATATATAACTGGGATACAATGTACAACACAGGAAATATAGTCAATAATATCATTATAAATGTGTGTGATGCATAATCTATAAAAGTATTGAATTACTATTGTATACCTGAACCACCATAGGTCAACTGTACTTTAATTTTTTTTTAAAATAAGCTAAAATCTTAAAATATCTTTGTGAAAATTCTTGGAAAAGTCCCAGCTAGTATTATTAAGGATTAAGGATAACCTATTAGTAGGTGGGAATTTTTTTCCCCCCCAAACAAGTAATTTTAAAAAATCACCATCAAATAAGTAAGGGCTTCTTAGGAATGACTATGCCACTTTTGGTGATAAAGACTCTTTGTCGGATGTCAGTACTGAAGGCTTACTTCTTTCTCAGGAAATTCTGTCTGGATGATTTGTAAGGGTTACTTCAAAGGAGAACAAATGGGAAGAACAGACTCCTCAGCTCCAGCACATGTCCATCCTTATTAAAGTTGAGTAACTAGTCCTCCAGTAAATACTATTAGTGCCTAAAGAACAGTAATAGGATCGCTCAAGAACAAAAGATTCACTTACAAAGAAAGTAATACCTGTCTTCCCATACTCACTAACCACTCTTATCCCAGTTTTGAAGTCAGTTTTAAAGTTAAGAATGTAAAACCAGTGATCTTCAGATAAATTTTCATCAAACAACATGGTAAAAATATAAAGAACATGTGTCAAGTTTATCATAACACAAGCAAAATAAAAAATATTTTATAAATAATATAAAACTTGAAATTCCAGTGAATTTACATCTTTGTCAGGTTAGATTTCTATTTTGTGAATTTTAGAGGGATGTATCATTCAATATTTTGGTTCAGTCTCACTGATGAAATGTCATCAGAAAATAGAAGATAGAATCTTAACTCTGCTTTCATAACACTAAAATGATTTAGGAAAAAAAGCTCTCAAGTCCCAAAGGAACTACTTTAAAAATCAGCATATTTGTAGATTTTAAAGATTATTAACTATATAGGGTCTTTGATTAATATCTTAAATGTAGTCAAAACTCAGGAAGACAAAACAAAATGAACAGTGGGAAATATGTTCTTTTAATGTTACACTATAACACTGTTTAACAAACCCACACAAGAGTTACTGAACTCTCCAAGAGAATATACCTATATATGATCTTTCAGGTTAACCTGTAGATTTCTATCCAGTAGAGAAGATTCCCCTAAAGGTTATGGTTTCATTACCTTGTAAGATACAATAATAAGCTTTGTGTATATCCAACCTAACACTATTATTCTAACATTTTAAAATACTTTTTTCAAAATTCCTGTATCTCAAAGGTACTTGAAGCCATGTTTGCCGTCTTATTGTCCCTGCCTAATTAATGATTTGAATAAAATAGTCCTCATATTGTATTTGTATGAGGGTCATAGTTTTAATTTTATGAAAAGCATATTATCCAAAAAGTACTGAAAACTTTTTTAAAGTGATAATTTATCAGCTATACAGATCATAGTCAGAGTTATTAGAAATAAAGTCCATTATATTAAGAAAATAAAGCAGCAGGGACATTGAATAATAAAATTTAGGGACATATTAGGCAACTATATTTTCCTGTCTCAAAATATTTTTGTTCTGCTCTTCTGCCTAGTGGAACTTGAAAGAAAAAAAAAAAAAAAGATGAGGAGAGGAAAAAAGGGGAAAAAGAAAAGAACCTCTCATTCTGTTCAAACTGTTTTTTTTTCTTCAAAAGATGTATTCCATAATTCTAAACATATACTACTGTGCATTATCACATTTTATGCACTTGATTTAGGGTGTATATAACTTGAGTAGTCTATGAATTTGCTAAAGCATTGTTGACAGTCAGGATACTATCTACATCCTGAAAACAATCTTGAAGATACATGGGAACAGATTTGTGTACTACTGTGTTAAGCATAGGTTAAATTAAACATTAAGGAATATCTTGTGTTCCAAAGTTCAAAACATCAGAAATGACTGATATCTAGTAGATAAAATAGAATATTTCATTTATTATTATATATTATATATAATAATATATAATATAAATGCAAGTAAATCATATATTTATATATCATATATATTATTTATATATTTATATATATTATATAATATAACATATATTATAGTATATATAATATATAATAATAAATAATATAATATATATTTTATATATTATTTTATTATTATTTATTATATAATATTATATTATTATAAATTATTATAATTTATTTAGTATAATTAATTCTTAATTAAAATATTAATTAAGAACTAACACAAATAAGACTGAATTATAACTGAGATGGAGAAATGCATGATACTGTGGTAGTAATTATGGGAGAACTAAAATAATGAGAATGAAGAACTTATATCTGATGGAAAAATAGAAAATAAAATTTACAAAAACACAGGATTACTTAGTTTTCAGAGTCCTTCACATTCTTGTAAACCATAATTAAGTAATATATATACATACATATGTGTGTGTGTATATATATATATATATATATATGCATCAAATTTGCATCCAACAGAAATGATCTTCATTGAAAATAAAATTAACCTGCTTACAGTAAATTTAAAAAATAATAGCTTATTTTTCTCAGGCAAACAGACATCCAGAGGTAGAAATCCAGTGATGACTACAGATTCTCAGTGAAACTTTCATAAATATAGGATTGTTTTTCCCTCTCTCCTCCAAAATCTGTTTATTTTTATGCTATTGTTATTACATCAGATCACAAAACTACTGCTACACTTCTAAATATCAGTGTTCCAAGCAGGAAGAGGTGAATGGCTATACTATCTTGCAGACTCTGTTTACATTCTATTGACAAAACTGTTTTGGAATACCACCTATCAACACTCTCTAGAATAACAATTGATATTTAGCATTTTAGATTTTAAATCAATATATGTCTTTTTATTTTCCCTTCCCTTTCTGTTTAGATTTTTTTTATGTTTTATGTGTTTCAGGAAATTACTTCAGAAAAGCATAAGAAAAGCATCATAAAATTAGGTAGTTCTTCACATGTATGAAAGAAATATGTGATTTCTGTATATAAAGAGTTGAACATGACTGTGCAGCTAACCACCAACAATGAAGGAGGATAGATAGTAAGTAAAAAAAATTTTTTTTAAAAAAGGAAAAAGGCTTACTAATGTAGACTTGCCATGAAAACAGAAATGAGAAGCCCTGTTAGCATCTTGAGGTAAGGTATATTTCACCCAGATTTTCATAGGGAGTGTTTCCCATAGGACACTCTATAAAGTCATAAAATTATTAGCATACTTTCTCAAATATATGAGGCAATGAAAGGGAACAGGATCCTGTGGTCCTCCCAGGTACAAATCCTTTCCGTGTCCTCTGTATCTCATTTGTAGGAAAGAGTTTCATTCAGCTTTGCCCTTCCTTTAGTTTCAAAGGTCAGGTGCAAACACTTATCATGAAAGGGAGAAAATGCAGAAACAAGGAAGGAGCAACAAAAAAACAAGAGTGTGGTGAGAAAGCAGGGTCCTTGTTCTTTTTCAAGGAATAGACATAGCAATATCTTTTATTTCTTCTGCAGCATCTAAGACTTCCAACCAGATAGAGGATGGTAAATTCAGGCTGAGAACAAGATTCCTAGAGCACCACCCTGTTATCTCACCACCAACCAATCAGAAGAAAGTTTGCACACAGTTGAGGATAATGAAGACTGACCAACTCCGAAAATGATGACGTCACTTTCTTGCTTTTGAAACTTTCATGATTGAGCAGAATCTTCAGAGCTGGTTTTTGGAAATGAGTCTACCTTCTCTCCAGTTTACTGGCCTCCTGACTAAAGCAGTCTTTCCTTTTCCAACCAACACTTGTCTCTTGAGTATTGGCTTTTGAGTGGCAAGCAGCTGAACCTGTTTGGTAACAGTAATATAGAGAAAGGCTAAGATGTTAATTATAACTTTATTTGGGTGATAAAATCTGAGGTTCATTTAATTGCTGTTTAAAATTTTTTCTAAGCATCTGGATTTTCAAAACTTTTTATGATAACATTAATTTTATAACAAAAAATAAAAAACAAATAAACAGACAAACCATTGTGCATTATTCAGGGCCAAATTGATTTTCTTTGTTGTCAAGACTTCTCTAATTTCCCCTAACAGATGTCATTTGTTTTTGCTTCCCAGTTCCTCAGTTCTGTGGCATACATTCCCCACAGTACATTTCACATTCTACTGTGAACCAGAGAAAACTGTGTAATTGTCTTAGCTAGCCTATATCAAATCACATTCTATTTTGTTTGTTGCTGTGCTTAACAGAATGCCTTTACAAAGTAGACATTTAAGAAGAATTTGTTCAATGCATAGATTATTTCTGTCTCAAATTTATTCTCATTTGTCAATATAATTTTTATTGGAGTATAATTGTTTATATATATATATGTATATATATGTATGTATATATCCCATCCTCTTGAGCCTTACTTCCACCACCACTCCCCCACCTTTCTAGGTCCTCACAGAACACAGAGTTGAGCTTCCTATGCTTTATAGCAGGTTCCCAATAGCTAACTATTTTACACATTGTGTTATATTCATGTCACTATGATGGAATAGTACTCAACCATTAATAGGAATGAAACCAGGTCATTTGTAGTGGTATGGATGGATTTAGAATCTCATACAGATTAAAGTAAGTCAGAAGAGAAAAATAAATATTGTCTATTAATGCAGAATCTAGAAATATCATACAGATGAACCTATTTGCAGGGCAGTAATAGAGACATAGATGTAGAGAAGGAAGGTATGGACATGAGGTGGGATGAAGGGAACCTGGTTAGAGATAAATACACTACCATGTGTCAATATAGTTTTAAAAGAAACTTTGTAAAAATTGGATGATACAAGATCAAATGGTATAGGCATTCAACAAACTATTCCCAACTGCCTATGGCATCTTGTGACAAGATTGGTATTTAAGGTTTTTTTTTTTCTTCCTCTGATAATTGAAACTAGAGATTATAAACAGGGAAAAACATAGAAAATGTACTGACTAATAAGTTTATCAACCATAATTATATATTTTCTTCATATTACTTAGTTATTCATATTAGACTGACCTCTGATTTCATAATTCCTTCTAGATCATCCTACTGTATATTATAATCAAGCAAAAGGGTGTGCTCTTTCTAACTAGGAAGACATGCTACTCAAGCTTCCTGTGAGTTATTCATATTCTTGTGTTTTCCACTACAAAAATATTAGAATTTATAACATTTTCACTTAAATTTTAAAATATTTATTTAAAAAACTGACAAAGCACGTGGAAACAATGGACCTGGTATTCTCATATATTACTAATAAAAATACAAAATGGAATAGCCACATGGAAAAACAGTTTGGCCATTTCTTATAAATGACATATACTTCTAATTCTTCACCAAGTTTGTCAAGCTCAAGCATCTATTTGCAATATTTCCCACTGGTTGTAATGCATGCCATGAATTTAAGCCTCACTTTTATCTTCTGCCTTATCCTGATTACACTTCACTCATTCTGTCTTATAGGGAGGTTATTGATGATAAGATTAGGAGATCAAGAAATGGCAAGTGTAGGAGGGATTTTACTCCATCAACTGTAACATAATGTATTTTACACAAGCAACTCACCTTCATCATTTACTGTCTTTGGTTTGGGGTCTTATTTCTTACATTCTACTTATTTTGCTCCCCTGTTTGTGCTCTTTTGCTAAGGCCAGTGATTCTTAATTCAAGGCATCCCTCAGAACCACATGCAGACTTTTTATTTTTTAAATAAAGACCTAGGCTGATATATCAAATCCTGCACCTGCTGGGTGAGTGACCCATAACTGTAAAGCGATAGCAACAAAGATGTTCTTCCACTCTTGTCAAGGTTCTGAACCCCACATCAGGCCTCCCAGCCTGGGGATCCAACAAAGGGGCTGGGAACCCCCAGGGAATCTGGCCTTAAAGGCCAGCAGGATTTGATTATAGGACTTCCACAGGACTGGGGGAAACGGTCTCCAGTCTTGGAGGGCATAAACAAAATCTTGTGTACACCAAGACTCAGAGGAAAGGAGAAGTGACCACGTAGGAAACTGAACCAAAAATACCTGCTAGTGTCAGAAGGCTTCCTGAGGAGGGGTGATCAGAGGAGCTTACCACAGGGATGGGGACTGGCAGCAGAAGGCTGGGAAAGTTCCCCTTGGTGTAAGCCCTCCTGGAGTTCACCGTTAACCCTACCAATGACCTTGTAGACCCGAGGATTGGGTCGCCTCAGGCCAGACAACTACCAGGGAGAGAGTGCAATCCCACCCACCAGCAGAATTGGATTAAAGCTTTACTGACCAAGGCTTTGCCCACCAGAGCAAGACCCAGTTTTCCCATCATCAGTTCTTCCCATTAGGAAGCTTACACAAGTCGTTCAGACTCCTCCATCAGAAGACAGAAGAAGCAAAAAGCAGCACAGTCCCACAGCAGCTTAAAAACAACAACAACAACAACAACAACAAAAAAACATATTACATAAAGTTAATCATGATGAAAAAGCAGAACATTTAGCCCCAGAAGAAGGAACAAGATAAAACCCCAGGGGGAGGAAAAAAAAAAAAAGCAAAACTTAATGAGGTGTATATAGGAAACCTACTAGAAAAAGAACTCAGAATAATGAATTGCCTAAAGAATTCCAGGGACAGACTGTGGGTTCACAAAGAGTCAGGCATGACTGAGCAACTAACACATTCCCCTATCACCAAAGCCAGAGAAGCTGAAGTTAATCAGTCCTATGAAGATCTAGAAGACCTCTTAGAACTAACACCCAAAAAAAATTTTTCTAAACGATGTTCTATTCATCATTGGGGTTTGGGTTGCAAAAGTAGAAAGTCAAGAGATACCTGGAGTAACAGGCAAGTTTGGCCTTACAGTAAAAAAATGAAGCAGGGCAAAGGCTAACTGAATTCTACCAAGAGAAATCACTGACCGTAGCAAACACCTTTTGTCAGCAACATAAGTGACAACTTTACAAATGGACATCAACAAATGGTCAATACCAAAATCAAACTGATTACATTCTTTGTAGCCAAAGATGGAGAAGCAGTATACAGTCAGCACAAACAAGACCTGGAACTGGCTGTGGCTCAGATCACCAGCTTCTCATAGCAAAATTCAGACTTAAACTAAAGAAAGTGGGGAAAGCCACTAGCCCACAACTTAAATCAAATCCTCTTTGAATATACAGTGGAGGTGATTAATATTTTCAAGGGATTAGAACTAGTAAGCAATGTGCTTGAAGAACTATGGACAGAGGTCCATAATATGTTACAGAGGCAGTGAAAAGAAAAAAAATCCAAAGAAAAAGAAAAGCAAGTAGACAAAGTGGTTATCTGAGGAAGATTTACAGATAGTTGAAGCAAGAACAGAAGTGTAAAGCAAAAGAGAAAGGTACATCCAACCAAATGCAGAACTCCAAAGAATAGCAAGGAGAGACAACAAGAACTTCTTTAATGAAAAATGCATAAAAACAGAGGAAAACAACAGAAGGTGAAAGAGCTTTCCAGGAAATTGAAAATATTAAGGGATCAGTTCACCCAAAGATTGGCACAACAAATGACAGAAGCAGTAGAGACTTACTAGACTAGATGCAGAAGATATCAAGAAGAGAAAGAAAGAGTACATGGAAGAACTGTACAAAAAGATCTTAATGAACTGGACAACTATGATTGTGTAGTCAATCACCCAGAGCCAGACATTCTGGAGTTGTTGGAGTCAAGTGGGCCTTAGGAAGCACTGCTGTCAATAAGGCTAGTGGATGTGATGTAGTGTGTAGTAGAGCTATTCAAAACCCTAAAAGATAATGCTGTCAAACTGTTTCACTTAATGTCAGCAAATCTGGAAGACCTGGTAGTGGCCACAGGAGTGGAAAAGGTCAAACCTCATCCCAATTTCGAAGAATAATGTATTAAAGAATGTTCAATCAGACAAATGCTCTCATCTTCCGTGCTAGTAAAGTCATGTTTAAAATCTTACATGCTAGGCTTCAGCATTACACAAACCAAGGACTTCCAGACATCCAAGCTGGGTTTAGAAAAGGCAGAGGAACATTTACATCATTTGCTGGATCAGAGAGAAAGCAAGGGAATTCCAGAAAAACATCTACCTTTGTTTCATTGACTATGCTAAAGTCTTTAACTGTTTGGATTATAATAAACAGTTGAAAGCTCTTAAAGTGATGAGAATACCAGACCATCTTAACTGTCTCCTGAGAAACCTGTCTATGGGTCAAGAAGCAATAATTAGAACAGTTAGGTTTGAGAAAGGATTACAACAGGGCTGTCTGTTATCACCCTGTTTATCTAACCTATACCCTGAGCACATTAAGAGAAATACAGGGCTGGATGAGTCACAAACTAGAATCAAGATAGGCTAGGGAAGCATCAACAGCCTCAGATATGAGCATGATACCACTCTTATGGCAAAAAATGAAAAAGAACTAATGAGCCTCTTGATGAGGGTGAAGGAGGAGAGAGTAAAAGTCAGCTTAAAACTAAATATTAAAGAAACTAAGATCATGGCATCTGGCCCCATTACTTCATGGCAAATAGAAGGGGAAAAGGTGAAAGTAGTGACAGATTTCCTCCTCTTGGGCCCTAAAATCATTGTGGCTGGTGATTGCAACCATGAAATCAGAAGATGATTGTTTCTTGGCTATGACAAACTAGACAGTTTGCTGAAAAGCAATGACAAATGTCCATATAGTCACAGCTATGGTCTTCCTAGTGGTCACATAAGGTTTTGAGAGCTGGATTGTAAAGAAGGCAGAATGCCAAAGAATTGATACCTTCAAACTGCAGTGCTTGAGAAGACTCCTGAGAGTTCCTTGGACAGCAAAGAGATCAAACCAGTCAATCTTAAAGGAAATTAACTCTGAATACTCATTGGAAGGACTATGCTGAGCTGAAGCGTGAATATTTTGTTCATCTGATGCGAACAACAAACTCATTGGAAAACTTCCTGAGGATGGGAAAGATTGAGGGCAGAAGGAGAAAACGGTATCAGAGGATGAGATGGCTGGATTGCATCTCTGATGCAATGTACATGAACTTGGGCATACTTTGGGAGATGGTGAGAGACAGGGAGGCCTGACGTGCTGCAGTCCATGGGATTGCAGAGTCAGGACATATTGGGTGGCTGAACAACAACTAACATTTACCACAGCACTCTGCTTGACCCCTCAAACTGTACATAATTATTTCATATTGTTATGTTAATTATGTTTTTATTATGGCTTGAAATTGTAATTTTTTTGTTGTTGTTCTGGCTATTGATTGTGAAAACTGATAATCATCTTTTACTATCGTGCTTATGTAACTGTTACTCACTTAATACCATTATGTCATGATTGGTCAACAAAAAAGTATTAGAATTCTATATCACCAAAACTAGGATTTAATGGAAAAATCTGTATCACTTTTTAAAAACCAGATGCATATCAACATTACCTTGGAATTTTTTTAAAAACACAAATGCCCTGGTATTGCTTTTATTTTTTTCTCCAGAGCTCCAGATATGTTTCTAATGAGCAATCATGTTTAAAAACAACTGAACTATATGATAATCTTTACTTTTATCCAATTTGTTTCACTTTTTCTATTTCATATTCAGTGCTCCCGTTTCATTTAGCTTTTCAATTTCTCCATCTCACTTTTTTTTTCTTTTTGATGTTCTTTCTCAAATCTTCACCAAGTAGGATAGAAAAGCTTTTGTATACATATATATATATATATATATATATATATATTAGAAAGCTTATGAATGTTTGCTTAACTAAAATTTGTATGACATTCTGACTCCACTTGTTTGACTTAGTGTGAATAGAATGCTATATTTCTATTAAAAAAATAGATACACAACAAAAAACAGTTTTACCACATAGCACTGGGAACTATAGTCAATAACTTGTAATAAGCTATAATGGAAATAATTTCAAAAATAATATTTGTGTATATGCATAACTGAATCATCTTTCTGTGCACCTGCAACATTGTAACTTTTCAATAAAATATTTGTATTAAGAAAAAATAAAATAAAATCACTAAATTAAAAAAATAGAACAAGAGAAGTCAAATTTTGCAGATAGGCTAACTTCTGAAAATCATCATTATAAAGGAAGCAGAAAAAAATAAGTAAATGCAATCTATACCCTCAGAGATATTCAAAAGGCTATCACCTCCATAAATCAACAGTAAAGATAGTTATGGAGAAAACAATAAACTATCAGAGCTGTTAGGTGTTGTGGGGAGCTGTTTCCAAAAATAAAAATATGGAAAACAAAGGAACAAAAATATAGTTGAGGATAAACTAAATCAACTGAAAATCACATCTGAGATAAAAGGTTGACTCAAAAGATTCTCAAAGAATTCAGTATAAAAATGCAAATCAAATGTGGGAGAAAATAGAAAATACAAGAGGACATTGCAAAATATGTCTAGCAAGATATAAATAGGTGCATCATATACACACATATGTATACATATTACATATAAATATGCAGAGATGTTCATGTATGTGTCTACATGTGTGCATATATATGTACATCTGTGTGTATAAATATATATGTGTGAATATATATGTGTGTGTGTGTGTATATCTGTGTATAATAGACCTATGTATGTCTTAGTAGATATATATAATAGAACCTTGGGTAATAGAACATAATATATAGAACTTTGTGCTTAATATATAGAGAATGCAAACAACACATTTCACACAGCCATGAACCACATCAGATGACTACACTCTATATGTCTATGTCTTTCTCCTTCCAAGATACCAATCCCATCTCTCTGACATTAATCTGCTTTTTAGCTAAAAGATTTTCACCCACAGGTAGCTGATAGAAAGCATAGCAAAAAGTCAAAAAAGTTTATCAATGAAAACACTGAAATACAGATTTTACTACAACAGTATTTCCTGCAGGAAATCAGCAGAGAAACAAAAAGTAAGAATCATTAAAAACAGAGATTGGGAAAAATACCCTCCCCAAACCAATTTTTATCAATATCTTAAACACAGGAAACAAGGAAAACTGAATAACAAAGTTACTAATAGTTGCTAATAGTGACCCCCAAAAATACAGTAATATTCCATGGTGTATATGTACCACAGCTTCCTTATCCATTCGTCTGCTGATGGGCATCTAGGTTGCTTCCATGTCCTGGCAATTATAAACAGTGCTGTGATGAACACTGGGGTGCACGTGTCTCTTTCAGATCTGGTTTCCTCGGTGTGTATGCCCAGAAGTGGGATTGCTGGGTGATATGGCAGTTCTATTTCCAGTTTTTTAAGAAATCTCCACAGTTTCTTTGTAAATTGGAATGAAATCTGATCATTTTCAGTCCTGTGGCCACTGCTGAGTTTTCCAAATTTGCTGGCATATTGAGTGAAGCACATTCACAGCGTCATCTTTTCGGATTTGAAATAGCTCAACTGGAATTCTGTTACCTCCACTAGCTTTGTTCATAATGATGCTTCCTAAGGCCTACAAGACTTCACATTCCAGGATGTTTGGCTCCAGGTGAGTGATAACACCATGGTTATCTGGGTCATGAAGATCTTTTTTTGTACAGTTCTTCTGTGTATTCTTGCCACTTCTTACCGTCTTCTGCTTCTGTTAGGTCCATATTGTTTCTCTCCTTTATTGTGCTCATCTTTGCATGAAATTTTCCCTTGGTATCTCTAATTTTCTTGAAGAGATCTCTAGCCTTTCCCATTCTATTCTTTTCCTCTATTTCCTGCATTGATCACTGAAGGCAGCTTTCTTATCTTTCCATGCTTTTCTTTAGAACTTTGCATTCAGATGGGTATATCTTTCCTTTTCTCCATTGCCTTTAGCTTCTCTTCTTTTCTTAGCTACTTACAAGGCCTCCTCAGACAACCATTTTGCTTTGCATTTCCTTTTCTTCTGGATGGCCTTGATCACTGACTCCTGTACAATGTCACAACCTTCATCCATAGTTCTTCAGGTAATCTGCCTATCAGATCCAAGCCTTTGAATCTATTTGTCACTTCTACTATATAATCATAAGTGATTTGATTTAATCATAGCTGAATGGTTTAGAGGTTTTCCCTACTTTCTTCAATTTAAATCTGAATTTAGCAATAAGGATTTCATGATCTTAGCCACAGTCAGCTCCCAGCCTTGTTTTTTTCTGACTATATAGAGCTTCTCCATCTTTGGCTGCAGAGAATATAATCAATCTTATTTTGGTCTATCAATCTTATTTTGACTATCTGGTGATGTCCATGTGTAGAGTTTTCTCTTGTGTTGCTAGAAGATAGTGTTTTCTATGACCATTGCTTTCTCTTGACCAAACTGTTGGCATTTGCCCTGCTTCATTTTGTTCTCCAAGGCCAAATTTACCTGTTACTCCAGGTATCTCTTGACTTACTATTTTTGTATTCCAATCTGCTGTGATGAAAAGGACATCATTTTTGGGGGGTGTTAGTTCTAGAAAGTCTTATAGGTCTTCATATAAGAAGACCTTATATTATGTTCAATTTCAACTTCTTCAGCATTACTGCTTATGGCATAGACTTGGATTACTGTGATATTGAATGGTTTGTCTTGGAAATGAAGAGAGATCATTCTGTCATTTTTGAGATTGCACCCAAGTACTGCATATCAGACTCTTGTTGACTATGAGGGCTACTCCATATCTTCTAAGGGATTCTTGCCCACAGTAATAGATATAATGGTCATCTGAGTTAAATTCAACCATTCCACTCCATTTTAGTTCACTGATTCCTAAAAAGTTGATGTTCTCTCTTGCTCTCTCCCATTTGACCACTTCCAATTTACCTTGATTCATGAACCTAACATTTCAGGTTCCTAAGCAATATTGTTCTTTACTATTGAATTTGGGTAGATTCCACTCTTTCCTGGTGTCCCCACCCAAGGTTGCTAATGAAAACCATCTATACCTGTACACTCAGGCAATTTCAGGGTATCTTCCTTTTGCCAAAGATTTCAGAAAAAGATAAACACCTTATGATGTTGTGATGAATGATAGAGCCAGGATGGCTGGTAAAGATGGTGTCATACATGGAGGAAGCACTGTGATATAGTCAAAGGGTGATAGAACATTGGAACATGACAATATAGGTAACTCAACAATTCCTGGACTGAGTCCCCCTCATTGTTTCCTAGAAATGTAACCTTGGACAGGCCACTTCATCTCTGTATGCCTTAGTGTCCTCAACCCTAAAGTGGAAATTTTAATGGCATTTATCTGTAGACAAGTTTCTATAGTTAAATTGCAGATGCTTGCACAACATCTGGGAAAATTCATGGCCCTCCACAGTTCTCTTGCTTTCAGACATCACACAGTAAATAATACAGTTTTACTTTCTCATCATTTGCTATGGATTGCTTGGCATATTTTTAGCTCATGTGGACATTCCTGGTGACTTAGACAGTAAAGCTTCTGCCTACAATGCAGGAGACCTGGGTTTGATCCTAGGGTCAGGAAGATCTCCTAGAGAAGGAAATGGCAGCCCACTCCAGTACTCTTGCCTGGAAAATCCTATGGACAGAGGAGACTGGTAGGCTACAGTCTATGGGGTCGCAAAGAGTTGGACACGACTGAGCGACTTCACTTCACTTCACTTCATCTGAACAATTGGCTGTAAACCTATTGATCTTTTTGGTTTAGGAAAGCAAACAGATGTTTCTCGGCTCAGCAGACGAAATCCCGTTCTCAATAAAGGAGAAGAGAACAGAGTAATTTCATGAAAGAAAGCCCATAGTGAAACCAGTAGACAGAAAAGTTGGCCTTTAAACTAAGACAGTAAGAAGAAGGAAAAGAGAGATGGATAGCACAGCTTTGAGGATGTGCTATGGCATGGACTTTTGTGGGAATCAGGCAAATGTGAAGGAATAAGAAAGGAAAGTGGCATAGAACCAGCTTTGTACTAATAGAGAATTGTCTTATTTATAATAAGCTGTCATTAAATGGAAGCTATTATCAATCATAATGCCATGTGGTAGTTTTAAAATGTCCAGAATTCTTTTGTATTTATCCCTTATTGCTTGTCTCCCCAGAGAGCTTGTGCTAGGCTTGGAGTGTTGGATGCAATGATGAACAGGACATGGAAGCAACCTAAATGTCCATCAGCAGATGAATGGATAAGGAAGCTGTGGTACATATACACCATGGAATATTACTCAGCCATTAAAAAGAATTCATTTGAATCAGTTCTAATGAGATGGATGAAACTGGAGCCCATTATACAGAGTGAAGTAAGCCAGAAAGATAAAGACTATTACAATATACTAACACATATATATGGAATTTAGAAAGATGGTAATGATAACCCTATATGCAAAACAGAAAAAGAGACACAGATGTATAGAACAGTCTTTTAGACTCTGTGGGAGAAGGCGAGGGTGGGATGTTTCAAGAGAACAGCATTGAAACATGTATATTATCTAGGGTGAAACAGATCACCAGCCCAGGTTGGATGCATGAGACAAGCGCTCGGACCTGGTGCACTGGGAAGACCTAGAGGGATCGGGTGGAGAGGGAGGTGGGAGGGGGGATCGGGATGGGGAACACATGTAAACCCATGGCTGTTTCATTTCAATGTATGAAAAAATCCACTACAATTAAAAACAAATAAAAAAATAATTAAAAAATAAAATTTTTAAAATTAAGAAAGAAAAAAAAAGATGTGTGTGCTCCTGTGCAACTGCAGAGACTGGTTCATAAAAGTCACCTTTGAGACTCTGTGGTTTCCTTGGTGCTTTCTCTCTTTGGATCAGTCACTCCAGGGAAAGTCGACTGTCATGTTCTGAGCAGCCATATAAAATGGCTCACATGACAAGAAATTGAGGCCAGATGTTAACACTAAATGAGCAACTGAGCCTTAAGCCAAGTCATGTGAGTGGGGTTTCTTGAAAGTGGAACTTCTATCCCTAGTTCAGCTTTCATCTATTTGTAACCCAGAGTGACATTTTAAAAAATTATTCTATTGAGGTATAATTGATTTGCATATGATGTTAATTTATATTGGACAGCAAAATGATTCAGCTATACATATATATGGATTCTTTTTCATATTTTCCACTATGGTTTATCACAGGACATTGAGTATAGTTCCCTGGGCTATACAGTAGGACTTTGTTGTTTATCAGTTCTATAGACAATAGTTTGCTACTGCTAAATCCAAACTCCCTATCCATCCCTCTCCCACTGTACTTACCTCTTGGCAACAACAAGACTGTTATCTATATTTGTGAGTCTGTTTCTAATTCTTTCATTCAGTTCAGTCACTGAGTCGTGTCCAACCCTTTGTGAGCCCATGGACTGCAGCACACCAGGTCTCCCTGTCCTTCACCAACTCCTGGAGTTTACTCAAACTCATGCCCACTGAGTCAGTGATGTCATCTAACCATCTCATCCTCTGCCGTCCCCTTCTCCTCCTGCCTTCAATCTTGCCCAGCATCAGGGTCTTTTCAAACGAGTCAGTTCTTTGCATCAGGTGGCCAAAGTATCAGAGTTTCAACTTCAGCATCAGTCTTTCCAATGAACACCCAGGACTGATCTCCTTTAGGATGGACTGGTTGGATTTGTTGCAGTCCAAGGGACTCTCAAGAGTTCTCCAAGACCACAGTTCAAAAGCATCAACTCTTCAGTGCCCTGTTTTCTTTATAGTCCAACTCTCACATCCCTACATGACTACTGGAAAAACCATAGTATTGACTAGATGGACCTTTGTTGGCAAAGTAATGTTTGCTTTTTAATATGCTGTCTAGGTTGTGACAGGGTAACAGGCAGGAAGGCCAGGGGACTCCAAACAGAGGAAATAGGCTGCAAATGCCAGACATTATTATCTCTCTTAAGCGGCAGGAGGAAACAAACCAGAGATTTTCTTTTTCTTCTCTATACAAATTTAAAAGGAGGTTTCTCTTAAAATTCTGTGCTGCCATGACACCTGGTTTCACCTGAAGCTAGCTATCCTCAAACCTTGAGTTAACCAATGCATTTCTTTTTCTTATGGAAATGTTTGTCTTAAGCTATGTTAATGTGCTATGCATTTACCCCAGACTCTAAGTTCCGACAAATGGCCTAACCTACTTACTCAGATATCGTTCCCCTAATCTATGTAAATGAAACTATTTGTTGGTAATCTGCCCTTCTACAAGATTCAAGTCAATCATTTTATGGCCAGGGAGGAATTATCTGGTGCCATTCTAAATTCTGACATTCCTTTCTTTTCATTAACAGACTGTCAGTGACTATATAACTTACAGCTAAAGAATAGGGGGGGTGTGGTATTCTTTCTGCCCCCTTCTGATGCCTATGTCAGAAGCTTTCTCTATCTCCTTTATACTTTAATAAAACTTTATCACACAAAAGCTCTGAGTGATCCAGTCTCATCTCTGGCCCCGGATTGAATTCGTCAGTTGGTCATAACTTTTCTTCCAAGGAGTAGGCGTCTTTTAATCTCATTGCTGCAGTCAACATCTGCAGTGATTTTGGAGCCCCAGAAAATAAAGTCTGTCACTGTTTCCACTATTCCCCATGTATTTGCCATGAAGTGATGGGACCAGATGCCATGATCTTAGTTTTCTGAATGTTAGGTTTTAAGCCAGGTTTTTCACTCTCTTCTTTCACTTTCATCAAGAGGCTCTTTAGTTCTTCTTCACTTTCTGCCATAAGGGTGGTATCATCTGCATATCTGAGGTTATAGATATTTCTCCCAGCAATCTTGATTCCAGCTTGTGTTTCATCCAGCCCAGTGTTTCTCATGATGTAATCTGAATATAAGTTAAGTAAGCAGGGTGACATACTCCTTTCCCTATTTGGAACCAGTCTTTTGCTTTGTGCCATATTTTAGATTCCACATATATTTTAGATTCCACATGTAAGGGATGTCATGGGGTATGTGATGGGCTTCCAAGGTGGCTCAGTGGGTAAAGAATCCACCTGCAATGCAGGAGACACAGGAGATGTGGGTTTGATCCCTGCATTGGGAAGATCCACTGGAAGAGACATGGCAACCCACTCCAGTATTCTTGCTTGGAGAATCCCATTGACAGAGGAGCTTGGTGGGCTACAGTCCATGAGGTCACAAAGAGTTGGGCATGACTGAAGAGACTGAGCAAATAAGCAAGCATGCTATTTATCTTTCTATTTCTGACTTACTTTGACTTAGCATGATAATCTCTAGCTGCATACACATTATTATTAATGGCATTCCATTCTTTTTTATGGCTGAATAATATTTCATTGTATATATGTGCCATATCTTGTATATCCATCCTTCTGTTGATGGATATTTAGGTTATTTCTAAGTTCTGGCTATTATAAATAGTGCTGCAGTAAACAAAGGGCTGCAGATATTGTTTTGAATTACAGCTTTCTCTGGATATATGCCCAAGGATGGGACTGCAGGATCATATGGCAACTCTATTTTTAGTTCTTTTGAGGAACTGCTATGCTATCCTCCATTGTGGTTGTACCAATTTACATGTCCACCAACAATAGAAGGGTCTCTTTTTCTCCATACTCTCTCCAGCGTTTGTTGTTTGTACACTTTTTAATGATGGCCATTCTGAAAAGTATGACATAATGCCTCTTTGTAGTTTTGATCTTCATTTATTTATTATCGATGCTGAGAATATTTTCATGTGCCTACCGGCCATCTCAATGTCTTCTTTGGAGAAAAGTGTTTTTAGGTCTTCTGTTTTCCAAACCTACCTCTTGATTAAAATTGCATTAGGAAGCTCTTAGCTAGAACCACCAAGTCATTAACAGATCTTCCTAAGTTGTTTTGCGTTGCTAGATTTGAGAGTAATTCCTATGCAGAAAAAGAAAAAAAAAATAATAAAAGGTACTATTCTTATTCTTGGGAAGGAGTTTAAATGTGCATTTGCTTCTACTGTAAATGTATTGATTTATGAGAAAATAATGAAGATTCATTTCAAATAAGTATAGTATTAAAATTTTAGAATTCCTGAAATATCAGAATAATCTTGTCCCTGAAAACATCGCTGCTTAGAAATAAAGGAACATAGAACAGTCTTTTGGACTCTGTGGGAGAAGGCGAGGGTAGGATGTTTCAAGTGAACAGCATCGAAACATGTATATTATCTGGGGTGAAACAGATCACCAGCCCAGGTTGGATGCATGAGACAAGCGCTCAGACCTAGTGCACTGGGAAGACCTAGAGGGATCGGGTGGAGAGGGAGGTGGGAGGGGGGATCGGGATGGGGAACACATGTAAACCCATGGTTGATTCATTTCAATGTATGACAAAATCCACTACAAAAAAAAAAAAGAAATAAAGGAACAATTCATGTGTAAAATAGAACACAAATGTTTAAGGAATTATACAATGGAGAACAAGATGTGGATGGATAAAAAGTTTGAGATTTAAAGTGAAGAGCAGGGTGGGAGGAGTCAAGATGGCAGAGGAATAGGACGGGGAGACCACTTTCTCTCCTACTAATTCATCGAAAGAACAATTGAACGGTGAACAAAGTTCACAAAACAACTTGAGATCACTAGCAGTGTACATCAGGCGCCCAGAAAAGCAGCCCATTGTCTTCGAAGCGAGGAGTGTGTTGATTACTCTCTGCGACTTTTGACTCTTTGTTATCTACCTCAGAACACTTCTATTTCCTCCTTTCCCCTTCTCTTCCCAATCCAATTCTGTGAATCTCTGTGGGTGTCTGGGCTACAGAGAACACTTTGAGAACAGATAACTGTGTAGATCTGTCTCTCTCCTATTGAGTCCCACTTTCTCTCCTCCTGCTCGACTCTATCTCCTTCCTCCCTCTCGTATTCTTCATGTAACTCTGTGAACCTCTTTGGTTGTCCCTCACGGTGGAAAATCTTTTCGCCATTAACCTAGAAGTTTTATTATCAGTGCTGCATAGTTGGAGAAGTCTCGAGACTATTGGAAGAATAAAACTGAAATCCAGAGGCAGGAGACTTAATCCCAAAACCTGAGAAAACCAGAAAACTCTTGACTACACAGAACATTAAGGAATAAGAAACTATCCAAAAGCCTCCATACCTACACCAAAACCAACCACCACGAAAGAGCCAAGAAGCTCCATGACAAGACAAACCACACAAATTCTATAGTAACGCAGGGACATAGACCTAAGTGTCAACATACAGGCTGCCCAAAGTCACACCTAACACATAGACCCATTGCAAAACTCATTACTGGGCACTCCATTGCACTCCAGAGAGAAGAAATCCATTTCCATGCACCAGAACACTGACACAAGCTTCCCTAACCAGGAAACCTTGACAAGTCAATCGTCCAACCCCACCCACTGGGTAAAATCTCCACAATAAAAAGGAACCACAGACCAGCAGAATACAGAAAGCCCACGCCAGACACAGCAATCTAAATAAGATGAAAAGGCAGAGAAATAACCAACAAGTAAAGGAACATGAAAAATGCCCACCAAATCAAACAAAAGAGGAGGAGACAGGGAATCTATCTGAAAAAAGAATTTAGAATAATGATAATAAAAATGATCCAAAATCTTGAAAACAAAATAGAGTTACAAATAAATAGCCTGGAGACAAAGATTGAATACATGCAAGAAATGTTTAACAAGGAATAGAAGAAATAAAAAAGAGTTAATTAAAAATGAATAATGCAATAAATGAGATCAAAATCACTCTGGAGGGAACCATGAGTAGAATAACAGAGACAGAAGATAGGATAAGTGAGGTAGAAAATAAAATGGTGGTAATAAATGAAGCAGAGAGGAAAAAAGAAAAAAAGAATCAAAAAGAAATGAAGACAACCTCCAGGACCACTGGGACAATGTGAAACGCTCCAACATTCAAATCATCGGAGTCCCAGAAGAAGAAGACAAAAAGGCCATGTGGAGTTACTCGAGGAGATAATAGCTGAAAACTTCCCTAAAATGGGGAAGGAAATAGCCACCCAAGTCCAAGAAACCCAGAGAGTTCCAAACAGGATAAACCCAAGGCGAAATACCCCAAGAGACATATTAATCAAATTAACAAAGATCAAACACAAAGAACAACTATTAATAGCAGCAAGGGAGAAACAACAAATAACACACAAGGGGATTCCCATAAGGATAAAAACTGATCTATCAATAGAAACCCTTCAGGCCAGAAGGGAATGGCAGGACATACTTAGAGTAATGAAAGAGAATAACCTACAAACTAGATTACTGTACCCAGCAAGGATCTCATTCAGATATGAAGGAGAACTCAGAAGCTTTACAGAAAACAAAAGCTGAGAGATTTCAACACCACCAAACCAGCTCTTCAACAAATGCTAAAGGATCTTCTCTAGACAGGAAACACAGAAAGGTTGTATAAACATGAACCCCAAGACAACAAAGTAAATGGCAACGGGACGATACCTATCAATAATTACCTTAAATGTAAATGGGTTGAATGCATCAACCAAAAGACAAAGACTGGCTGAATGGATACAAAAACAAGACCCCTATATATGCTGTCTACAAGAGACCCACTTCAAAACAAGGGACACATACAGACTAAAAGTGAAGGGCTGGAAAAAAGTATTTCATGCAAACGGAGACCAAAAGAAAGCAGGAGTTGCAACACTCATATCAGATAAAATAGACTTTCAAATAAAGGCTGTGAAAAGAGACAAAGAAGGACACTACATAATGATCAAAGGATCAATCCAAGAAGATGATATAACAATTATAAATATATATGCACCCAACATAGGAGCACTGCAATATGTAAAGCAAATACTAATGAGTATGAAAGAGGAAATTAATAGTAACAAAATAATAGTGGGAGACTTTAATACCCCACCCAGAACTATAGATAGATCAACTAAACAGAAAATTAACAAGGAAACACAAACTTTAAAGGACACAATGGACCAGCTAGACCTGACTGACATCTTTCGGACGTTTCACCCCCAAAACAATCAACATCACCTTTTTCTCAAGTGCACATGGAACATTCCCCAGAATAGATCACATCCTGGGCCATAAATCTAGTCTTGGTAAATTGAAAAAAATTGAAATCATTTCAGTCATCTTTTCTGACCACAGTGCAGTAAGATTAGATCTCAATTACAGGAAAAAAAATATTAAAAATTCAAACATATGGAGGCTAAACAACACGCTTCTGAATAACCAACAAATCATAGAAGAAATCAAAAATCAAAATATGCATAGAAATGAATGTAAATGAAAACACAACAACCAAAAACCTATGGGACACTGTAAAAGCAGTGCTAAGGGGAAGATTCATAGCATTACAGGCCTACCTCAAGAAACAAGAAAAAAGTCAAATAAATAACCTAACCCTACACCTAAAGCAACTAGAGAAGGAAGAAATGAAGAACCCCAGGGTTAGTAGAAGGACAGAAATCCTAAAAATTAGGGCAGAAATAAATGCAAAAGAAACTAAAGAGACCATAGCAAAAATCAACAAAGCTAAAAGCTGGTTTTTTGAAAAAATAAACAAAATTGACAAACCATTAGCAAGACTCATTAAGAAACAAAGGGAGAAGAACCAAATTAACAAAATTAGAAACAAAAATGGAGAGATCACAACAGACAACACTGAAATACAAAGGATCATAAGTGACTACTACCAGCAGCTCTATGCCAATAAAATGGACAACTTGGAAGAAATGGAAAAGTTCTTAGAGAAGTATAACTTTCCAAAACTGAACCAGGAAGAAATAGAAGATCTTAACAAACCCATCACAAACGAGGAAATCGAAGCTGTAATCAGAAATCTTCCAGCAAACAAAAGCCCAGGACCAGATGGCTTCACAGCTGAATTCTACCAAAAATTTAGAGAAGAGCTAACACCTATCTTACTCAAACTCTTCCAGAAAATTGCAGAAGAAGGTAAACTTCCAAATTCATTCTATGAGGCCACCATCACCCTAATTCCAAAACCAGACAAAGATGCCACAAAAAAAGAAAACTACAGGCCAATATCACTGATGAACATAGATGCAAAAATCCTTAGCAAAATTCTAGCAAACAGAATCCAACAACATATTAAAAAAATCATACACCATGACTAAGTGGTCTTTATCCCAGGAATGCAAGGATTCTTTAATATCCACAAATCAATCAATGTGATACACCACATTAACAAATTGAAAGATAAAATCCATATGATTATCTCAGTAGATGCAGAAAAAGCCTTTGACAAAATTCAACATCCATTTATGATCAAAACTCTCCAGAAAGCAGGAATAGAATGAACATACCTCAACATAATAAAAGCTATATATGACCAAACCACAGCAAGCATTACCCTCAATGGTGAACAATTGAAAGCATTTCCCCTAAAATCAGGAACAAGACAAGGGTGCCCACTCTCACCACTTCTATTCAACATAGTTTTGGAAGTGTTGGCAACAGCAATCAGGGAAGTAAAAGAAGTAAAAGAATCCAGATAGGAAAAGAAGAAGTGAAACTCTCACTGTTTGCAGATGACATGATTCTCTACATAGAAAACCCTAAAGACTCTACCAGAAAATTACTAGAGCTAATCAATGAATATAGTAAAGTTGCAGGACATAAAATTAACACACAGAAATCTCTTGCATTCTTATACACTAACAATGAGAAAACAGAAAGAGAAATTAAGGAAACAATACCATTCACCATTGCAACAAAAAGAATACAATACTTAGGAATATATCTACCAAAAGAAACTAAAGACTTATACAGAGAAAACTATAAATCACTGATGAAAGAAATCAAAGAGGACACAAACAGATGGGGAAATATACCATGTTGATGGATTGGAAGAATCAATATTTTCAAAATGGCTATACTACCAAAAGCAATCTATAGATTCAATGCAATCCCTATCAAGCTACCAACGGTATTTTTCACAGAACTAGAACAAATAATTTCACAATTTGAATGGAAATACAAAAACCTTGAATAGCCAAATAATCTTGAGAAAGAAGAATGGAACTGGAGGAATCAACCTGCCTGACTTCAGACTATACTACAAAGTCACAGTCATCAAGACAGTATGGTATTGGCACAAAGACAGAAATATAGATCAATGGAACAGAATAGAAAGCCCAGAGATAAATCCAGGAACCTATGGTCACCTTATCTTCAACAAAGGAGGCAAGGATATACAATGGCAAAAAGACAGCCTCTTTAACAAGTGGTATTGGAAAAACTGGTCAACCACTCGTAAAAGAATGAAACTAGAACAGTTTCTAACACCAGACACAAAAATAAACTCAAAATGGATTAAAGGTCTAAATGTAAGACCAGAAACTATAAAACTCCTAGAGGAGCACATAGGCAAAACACTCTCTGACATAAATCACAGCAGGATCCTCTATGACCCACATCCCAGAATATTAGAAACAAAAGCAAAAATAAACAAATGGGACCTAATGAAACTTAAAAGCTTTTGCACAGCAAAGGAAACTATAAGCAAGGTGAAGAGACAGCCCTCAGATTGGGAGAAAATAACAGCAAACGAAGCAACAGACAAAGGATTAATCTCAAAAATGTATAAGCAACTCCTCCAGCTCAACTCCAGAAAAATAAATGACCCAATCAAAAAATGGGCCAAAGAACTAAACAGACATTTCTCCAAGGAAGACATACAGATGGCTAAAAAACACATGAAAAGATGCTCAACATCACTCATTATCAGAGAAATGCAAATCAAAACTACAATGAGTTACCATTACACGCCAGTCAGGATGGGTGCTATCCAAAAGTCTACAAGCAATAAATGCTGGCGAGGGTGTGGAGAAAAGGGAACCCTCTTACACTGTTGGTGGGAATGCAAACTAGTACAGCCACTATGGAAAACAGTGTGGAGATTTCTTAACAAACTGGAAATAGAATTTCCATATGACCCAGCAATCCCACTTCTGGGCATACACACCAAGGAAACCAGATCTGAAAGAGACACGTGCACCCCAATGTTCATTGCAGCACTGTTTATCATAGCCAGGACATGGAAGCAACCTAGATGCCCATCAGCAGACGATTGGATAAGGAAGCTGTGGTACATATACACCATGGAATATTACTCAGCCATTAAAAAGAATTCATTTGAATCATTTCTAATGAGGTGGATGAAACTGGAGCCCATTATACAGAGTGAAGTAAGCCAGAAAGATAAAGACCATTACAATATACTAACATATATATATATACATATATATGGAATTTAGAAAGATGTTAATGATAACCCTATATGCAAAACAGAAAAAGAGACACAGATGTATATAACAGTCTTTTGGACTCTGTGAGAGAAGGCGAAGGTGGGATGTTTCAAGAGAACAGCATCGAAACATGTATATTATCTAGGGTGAAACAGATCTCCAGCCCAGATTGGATGCATGAGACAATCGCTTGGACCTGGTGCACTGAAAAGACCTAGAGGTATTGGGTGGAGAGGGAGGTGGGAGGGGGTACTGGGATTAGGAACACATGTAAACCCATGGCTGATTCATTTCAATGTATGACAAATCCACTACAAAAAAAAATAAATAAATAAAGTGAAGAGCAAAAATTCTGTCTAAAGTATATTTCCAACACTAGTTCTATGTTGCTATGATAAGGGGGTAAAAGCATAAAAGAGATTTTTAAAAGAATAAGAAAGAATGATTTTTAAACAGTTTTGATGTGGAATAAAAGTCATTGAGCTTAGCCTCAACAACATTTTCTTCCACAATATTTCTGACATATCATAATATGACTTCTTTTATAATTCTGTTAATGGAGAATTGGTCAATTTATTTTCTGAAGTACACTAAAATTTAGAAATTTCAACTGATAAGTTCTTGGTAGGCCCAAATCCCCCTTTCCCCTTGAACATACTTCTGTTATCTGAATGGAAATAGGAAAAAAAAAAAATAGATGGAGTGTAATCTTTCCAATTTAGTAACAGTTAATATGTTGTCTTTCAAACATAGCAAAGACATTTGAAAAGGGCATTGTAAAGTGTTGGACACTCAAACTCCTAAGTGAGAACAGAATTAAAGAACCATAAATATGTGTGGGCATTTTTATGTGCAGTATGAGACTAAAAGCTGGGAATCCAAATTAATGGCTTTGGATGAAATGTCTTGTCCTTTCTTCATAGCTCTCATTCTACATGACACACAAATGCCCAACATTAAACTACAGGAAAAAGTGTATTCTCACCTACACTCTTTTCCCTGAACCTCTAATATTTTAGGTCAGATTCATAAAGGTTAAATGAGAAGAATACATTCTGACAGGACAGTAAGTTCTTAAATCTAAAACCAGATCTACTTTTGGACTCATGTCTGATGACAGACAAATTGCATGCTTTAATTCTATAATTGTAATAAAAATGATTGAATGCCCTATTAGTCATATTATCAATAAACATCTTGAGTTAGCTCATATAATGATATCATAACACATATGCTAGAATGACTGACCAGTGAGAAATTTGGGAATTAAATCATCATATTATTTCATTTATGTAAAGTCTACTCTAAAGAAAAGGAGGCAACCACTTACATGGCAAGCTTTATTAGTGCTTAAAGAACAAAGTCAGTACTAATTTTAGTAAAAGCTAATTTTAATCAAGCAACATCATTTTCATTCATCATCTTTGGCTTTAATCACTGTCTTCACTTATATGCTGAGCAGAAATGGTTGCTAATTTTTGAAGGTTAAAATCAAGAGTGATCAACCTGCATTTATATTCATAGCTATAAAACACCATGTATTTCTCACAATGCTTAAAAATACTTAAATACTATTCTTGGGACTATAGCTGAATCTACTTAGGTGTCCTTGTGTATATAAAATCTTACCACACACACACAGGAGTAAATGAAGTCAAGGAGTATATATGTCTCATGATGACAAGGAAAAATACATGACAAGGATCAGATACAGGAATATTTATATTAATAGATGATAACAAATAATCCAAAAAAATGCAAATTCCTGTCTGTCATATTTTGAAGAAACACTATTTTATTTATTTATTTATTTATTTATTTATTTATTTATTTATTTATTGTAGTGGGTTTTGTCATACATTGAAATGAATCAGCCATGGTTTTACATGTGTTCCCCATCCCGATCCCCCCTCCCACCTCTCTCTCCACCCGATCCCTCTAGGTCTTCCCAGTGCACCAGGTTCGAGCACTTGTCTCATGCATCCAACCTGGGCTGGTGATCTGTTTCACCCTAGATAACATACATGAAGAAACACTATTTTTAAACCACAAAATCATTCATGGTTGATATGAAGCTGTCAAAAGATTTATTATTTCTCTGGTAATAATGTATTTAATATGTGGTCCTTCTTCTGACCCATGAATAATATGCTTAATATGCTAAATGAAAAATATAGTTCTTCAATGATATCATAGCAAAAATTTTTTTCTAATTGTTACATTCAATTTTTTCTGTAAAATAATTTATCTTTTGCTTGATTGATCAAAGAGTATTTGAGAAATCTCATACAACTCAAGCTATATTTTCAATTTCAGTGCAACATGCTTTAGTTACACAATCAAACACACACAGAAATATAAATTACACACACACACACACATATATATATATATGTATATATATATATATATATACCAATTTAGCTATCTGGGAGGTATACATATATATATGCATATTGGTGGTTCAGCAGTTAAGAATTTTCCTATAATGCAGGAGACATAGGAGACATGGGTTAAATCCATGGGTTGGGAAGATCCTCTAGAGGAGGGAATGGAAACCCACTGCAGTATTCTTGCCTAAAAAATCCCATGGCCAGAACAGCCTAGCAGGCTGCAGTCCATAGGATCACAAAGAGTCAGACATAACTGAAGCAAGTGAGCATGCATGCATGCATATGTGTGTTATGGCCCATTTTATAAAGCTTATTGCATGGTGAACATGAGATTCATCCAGATAACACTGACATTATGCAGAAAGTTTTTAAGCACCTAGACGAATAATATTCTTGGATTCAGAATCACAATAGAGTATCGGGTATTTAACCATATCTTCTAAGTCTTTGTTAATTACAAGAATAAAGTTATCAACAAGTCTACTCTCTAATTCTTAGCTGGGATACAACTCCCATAACAATTCTTCTTATTTCTAAAATAACAACCCTTCAGTTCACAAGATACCAATAACCAATCTTGCTTACTGTTAACAAATTGCAGTTTTATAAAACTGACCAATGATATAATCTGTCTGGGTATAGTGTCCTGACCTTTTCTTCAACCCCCTAAATCGTTAAAGTGTCCCCCTGGAAGAACTTAGGGTCAAGGATCTTGCCACTGACCAAAATCTGCCTGCATAGCTCCCTGCCTGCCTTCTATTAATTTCCCTTCTTGCATCTATCAGGGCTTGTCTCTGTTTACCTGCCATGACATACCTGGATGTGGCCCCTAGTGCAGCAGGATTGGTGCCTGGGGATAATGTGCACAACTTTAAGATCCATGCCTTGAGGAGCCTGTCCCATACCTGACTTTAAACTGTATTCTGTCCCTCTCAGTGGCTCATTTTCTTCTGCAACTAGTTCAACCAAAAAGATCCTGAGATATTACTTTCCTGGTCAGTTCAGGCTGTAGGGAAAAAAAAAAGTCTCTTCCATTTTATATATTTGAAAATTGAATCATGTTTGTTGAAATTTAAGGAAAGACATTTGGAGTATGAAATGGCAACTCATTCCAGTATTCTAGCCAGGAAAATTCATGGACAGAGGAGCCTAGCAGGCTACAGTCTGTGGGGTCATAGAGAGTCAGACATGAGTGACTGAACACACACAAACACACACACACACACACACACAAGGAAAGATATGCCAGTGTCATTACCACCAAGAAAGGAAACTATGCTTAAAATCTAAATGTTAATTCTATAGAATCACTTTTTAATTTACAAGACAGTCAAGTTTTTCTTATAATTTAGTTGCTCCATAAATATTATAACTGGATGTTCAAATCAAATATTACATTATTTCTAAAGTATTTGTTGTTGTTGTTAATTTATGATTTATTGGTTGTTGGTTAGTTGCTAAGTTGAGTCTGACTCTTTGTGACCTCGTGGGCTATAGACTGACAGGTTCCTCTGTCCATGGGATTTCCCAGGTGAGAATATTGGAGTAGTTGTATTTCCTACTCCAAGGGATCTTCCTGACTCAGGGTTCAAACCCATGTCTCTTTTGTTTCCTGTATTGGCAGGCAGATTTTTTTATCACTGAGTCACCAGAGAAGCCCAAATATATGCTTACCTACCTTAAATATCTCTTTTTGGAATGTCTCTATCAGTTGAGCTCTATGTGACACTACAAATGTAGATGAAGTAGACAGCATCTGGGAAAGTCTCCCTGGAGTTGTTTCCTATTAAAAATTACTCTGAAGGACAAAAATTACCTTCTGGATGCTATAAGATCAAGCTAGAATTACTTATATCTGGATAACGAATAGAAAAATATTTACTATTAATTATCTGATAGCCTTCTAATACCTGTTGTACTACCTTAAAATGTATGCACATGCTGAATAAAATAACAAGATCTATTTATAGTATATACCTACAAAAATATAATATCATACATGTTTATCTTTCCTATGACACATTTTGCAAGAAACTTCAAATGAACTAATTGTTGTTCAGTCACTAAATCATGTCCAACTCTTTGTGACCCCATGGACTGCACCATGCCAGGCTCCCCAGTCCTTCACTATCTCCAAGAGTTTGCTTAGATTCATGTCCATTGAGTCAGTAATGCTATCTAACCATATCATCTTTTGCTGACCCCATCTCCTTTTGGCTTCAATCTTCCCCTCATCAATGTTGATAAGTTGGCTCTTCACATTGGGTGGCCAGAGTATTGTAGCTTCACCTTCAGCATCAGTTCACTAGGTGACCAAAGTATTGGAAGCTCAGTTACAGCAACAGTCCTTCCAATGAATATTCAGTGTTGATTTCCTTTAAGATGGACTGGATTCAATGTCCTTGCAGTCCATGGGACTCTCAAGAGTCTTCTAATGAACCACAGTTCAAAATCATCAATTCATCAAGGGTCAACATTCTTTACCTTCCAACTCTCACATCTGTACACGACTACTGGAAAAACTATAGCTTTGACTATACAGACGTTTGTTGGCAAAGTGATGTTTCTGATTTTTAATGTGCTAAGTTTGTCATAGTTTTTCTTCCAAGGAGCAAGTGTCTTAATTTCATGTCTGCAGTCACCATCTACAGTGATTCTTGAGCCCAATAAAATAAAACCTGTCAGTGCTTCCACTTTTCCCCCTTCTATTTGCAATGAAATGATGGGACCAAATGTGATGATTTTAGTTTATTTATTATTATTATTTTTTAAAGTTAAGTTTGAGTCACCTTTTTCACTCTCTTCTTTCACCCTTATGGCTGTTGATGACCATAAAAACAACAAAACTAATAATCTTGATTGAGCCAGTGAAATTAATTTTTTGACATGTCTATGATATGATAATAAATGACCAATACAGATTTTCAGCCTACTTGTTCCATTATTCCTTAACAAATTGCATAATTTTAATGTACTTCTAAGGGGAACAGTTAAAGATAAAGGTGATGAATTAGATAATAGATTTACTTGGAATAAGCTTTTTTCAAGGTTTTCCCTGGTATTATACTAATTTTTCTTAATCACTTAAATCCATTGAGGTAGAAAATTAAAATGATGTGATTTTCATTTAGATTGTAACTTAAATGCAGACACCAACTCCAGCGTCAGGGATATCCTTGGTGGTCCGATAGCTGAGAACCAGCCTTGAAGTACAGGTGGCACATGTTTGACTTCTGGTCTGGAAACTAAGGTTCCACATGCCTCAGACCAACTAGGCCCCTGAGCCACAGCCAGAGTCTGCGTGCTGTGATAAAAGAAACGTCACGCCAACTGGGACCTCTTGCAGCCAAATAAATAAATGATTTTTTTTAAAGATTTCTAGTATTAGATAAAATAGGAAATATTGCCACTTAAACTACCTTTACCAAAATCCTTATTTACCTCAGCATCTAAATTTCTACCCAGCAGTAATACTGAATCAAAGAGATTCTAGTAGTCTTTGCTGGGCCAAGAGTAAGATAAAAAATGTGAGTTTATACGAAATTAAATTTTATTATATATTGAACCAAGTTGAAGTAGCCATAATTTTGTAACACCCTATTTTGTTTTTCCTTCTACAGTTTAGCTCTGATTTCCATTTCTTCACACCTCTTTCTCCTTGCATGTTTTAAGTAAAGACTGTCCCTCCAGGCTTCTCCTTTCTCTCTCCCAGATCACTCTCTCCTCATGTGTATATTATAATTGTTCCAAGAAAACATTCCTGATTACATCCACCTTGTCATTGTTCAGTCACCCAGTCATGTCTGGCTCTTTGTGACCCCATGGACTGCAGCTTGCCAGGCCTCTCTGTCCCTCACCATCTCTTGAAATTTGCCCAAGTTCATATCCATTGCATCAAAGATGCCATCCAACTATCTCATCCTCTGATGCCCTTTTCTCCTTCTGTCCTCAATCTTTCCCAGCTTCAGGGACTTTTCAAATGAGTCAGTTGTTCATATCAGATAAACAAAATATGGAGCTTCAGCTTCAGCATCAGTCCTTCCAAAAAGCATTCAGGGTTTATCTCCCTTAAGATTTATTTCCCTTAATAATTTATATTCTTGCTATCCAAAGAACTCTCAGGAGTCTTCTCCAGCACCACAGTTTGAATACATCAATTTTTCAGTGCTCCACCTTCATGGATCCCCGCCTTGTTGTGGTGAAAGAGTTTGTGTAACTCGATGAAGCTATGAGCCATGCCATGTAGCTATGAGCAATGCCATGTAAATCCAAGACAAATGGGACATAGTGAAGATTTCTGACAAAATTGGAGGAGGGAATGGCAAACCACCCCAGTATACTTGCCATGAAAACTTCATGAACTATATAAAAGGGCATTCAACTTAGTTTCTGTCTTTTCCACATACAAGATTGTGGAAATAATCTCTATTTCCCTGTATCTCAAATTCCAAGTCTTAGATGGTACTACAGAAGAAAAATACACAAGATCATTAACTCACTCCTGATAATACTGCATTTTACTTTATGTTAATTTTTATGTATTAGATCTACCTGAGGGAGAGATGAGCCTAGCATGCTGCAGCTCATGGGGTCGCAAAGAGTCAGACACAACTTGGTGACTGAACAACAAGAATAGATCTAGTATGTGGGGAAGAAAAATAATTTTCCCTCTTCCTTTCCAGCTTCTTGGCTGAGATACACCTGTAGTAAAAAGACAGATTAACAGAAGGAAAGCAAAAGGAGTTTAATAGCATTGAGAATTCCAGTATACCTGTGAGAGACCCAGGAAAACAGAATATCTCCCTAAAATGCACTAAGGCACCACCTTAAATATCTCCTACAGCTTGAAGACAAGAGATATTGGGAGAAGGAAAGTCAGTTATGGGAGGTTGCCAGGAAAAGCACAGAAAGTGAGGATAAGGTTGTTAGTCCTTGCCTTCTAGTTGGTAAGTTTCTTGAAAATTAGTGTCATCCTGGTAGAGAGAGGCAGACATCCTCCAAAAGAAGATCTCCTTTTTAAATGTAAACAAAATAGAAACTTACACTCAGTTTTCAGAACTTCCCCTGTGTCTGTTTCTTAAAAAGCAAACAAACAGACAAAAATGCTTAAAGTGATCTGTATGCAAATAGGTATATTTTTCTCCCCTTCAACTACAAAACAACCTATATTCCAGGAAAATTCTTGATCCTAATCTCAAATTTTGTCCTAGTATTTTTCACCTATGATAAGTGCTGAGATTCAGAACCTCCTCAGATTAAGTTTTTTGTAATTTTCTAAGTTCTAGTTTAATTTCTTTACTGCTTTTCTTTCTCCACCAAAGCTGTTAGCCAAGAAACCCGGTAATATGCAGAATTTGACATAAAGAAAATGACATTGTTCATGCTGCCATCTTCCTTAACTTCCAATCATGCTTTTTACACAATGGAAGGTAGCATTGTCTGGATTCTGAAATCTAATCTAAAACATCATGTTTTTCTTCTCTCATATACATTCTGAGGGTTGTGAATTTGCAAGTGCTCAGCTGAGTGGCTCTGGCTCAGGGTCTCAAAGGAGTTTGCTGCCTTTCACCTGATTACGCTTCCTTTCTTATAACTATCTATCACAGAAGCTCTATTTTATCCCCCCTTTATACACTTAACTTCATTTGGTTTATTAAATGTTTGTTAAAATGATGAACAGCCTGTGCTTGTCAAATTATTAAAAGGATTTATATTAAATATTAAGAATGATGTCATGTGTTGAGTCCTCTGACACTAACAGGGATAACCATCACTAATTCATCATGTGATTTCTCTTTGAAGAGCAGCAGATCTAGACAGAAAAAGGTGTCTCAAACATTTCTGTTCAATAGTTCCTACAAAAACCAATATAAAACTCACTGCTTTCATTTGATTTATTTTATGTTTTATTTTTGCTTCTCTCCCAGATTTCCTAGCTAATGATACAAGCAGTAACATTACCTCAGAAATAATTATAGAGAAAAATAGTTGAACAAATGAAACAAAGGTTGAGAAAGCATAAGGAACTGTTCATAATACTGAATGAATTTCAGAAATGGATGTGCATTAAAAATACAAACTCAGGGACTTCACTGGTGGTCCAGTGACTAAGATTTCACCCTCCCAAAGCAGGGGCCCCAGGTTCGATCCCATCCCCAGTCAGGTAACCAGATACCATAAGCAGCATCTAAGAGTTTGCATGCCACAACTAAAGACCTCACATGCTCCAGCTAAGACCTAGCACAGCCAAATCAACAAATATATATATATATATATATATATATATATATATATATTTTTTTTTTTTTTTAAATACAAGCTCAGGTAAGGAAAACACACGTACAATATTCTATTGTTTATGTCATAAAACATGACAGAATCACTTGAAACACTTAAAAATGCATTGTTTAAAAATCATTTCAACAAACAAGCCACTTTTAATGACTCATTACTTGAAAGATCCATAAAAATGAATACATTATTTTCAAGTTTCATGCAAATAATTTGGATTTTCATGGACAGATAATAAAATCCATTTTATTTGCTGTAATATAGAAATTTATGAAAAATATTCTATCAATTACCATATTCCCAATCAAATATATGTATCTATATCTTTACATACAATATTTATATTTTGGCAGAATACAGAACTGAGAAATATCTTAAAAGATTATCAATATTCCATTTTAAGTTTTAGACTGTCTAGAATTGCTAGGTAGTTAGAATAGGAAAACAGAATCCCAAATGGTGGTGACTAAAAGACAAAGATAGGAAAAAACCCACAAAAATGGAACAAAAGAAAATCCACAGAGGAGTAAGGAGTAAGAACTTCAGGTGAAACAAACACATCCCCTTCTTGGCTAGCAAAATTTGCATAGGGCAGGCTCGAGGGGGAGGAGACAAAACGTACAGATAAAGGAAGCCAAGACTGATTGAGACCTCTCCTTTTGGGCCAACCCGCCCGCATGCCTCGAGGGTGTACTCTCCTTTGCTTGCTGAATAAAACTGAGCTGTAGCCAAGCTGTACCACTGGCCCACTGTTTCAGATCTTTGCTGTGGTGAGACAGAACTGAGGAAATTGCACCCTGCCCCGCCCCCCCCCCCCCCCCCCCCCCCACCCCCCTGACATGTCTGGTCCTGTGTCTCGGATCTAACCTGGCTGAAGCAACCTCAGCTCAGGCCCCACTCAGCAAAAACAGTGTGGAAGCTGAAGGTGAAGGAAACCCAGCCCAGTGGAAGTGACAAGAAGTCTAGTGTGCTGGAAACCAGGAGAGCAAAAACACTCTTGGCAGAAAGCTGACACGGTTCAGTCTGATTCCAGAAGACCTCCAGTTAAGGTAGAAGGGCCTTGCCCCTATGGCTGGAAGGACATATGGCTAACAAAATCTTAATCCTTTTACAATCTCTCATTTCTTGTTTCTTTGGATCCCCTGTGAACAGGTAAGTGACAATAGGTGCAATTGAGGGACTCTGGCAAGGGCTACTCCCCAGCATGTCCCTAAGGCTCTACTATCTGTTGCACCCTAGTAACTGTTTCCCAAGTGAATGAGGGTTCTTCTGTCCTTAACCTCCTTTGTGCCAAGCATCAGGCCAATGAAAATTGTTGGCACAGGTCAGGCATTTAGCAGTTTTTCCAGCAAGTTATGAAAGGGATTCCTCAGCATGCTTTTCCCACTGTTTTTTCCTTCTGTCTTTCAGCTCCTGTCTCCATCTATGCCACTGTTTATAAAATATTGGGTAGATCATCATCTTTCCATTTCTGAAAGCTGCATTTGAAACTGTTTAGCTAAGATTGGGACTCAGACCCATGTAGCAGGGTCTCTGCGATGTGCTTAGTAACTCAGTCATGCCTGGCAGTGACTCAAGCCCAGCAAAACCCCACAGTGGTTGATTTCAGGACCTAATGAAACTCATTATTGACGTATCATTGCAAAAGGAATTCAGTGAGAGAGACAGCAATAGGTAAGAAGTAGATTTGTTTGGATTCAGAGAGAGGAACACTCCAAGAGTGTGAGCCATTGCAGAGGCTGAGCATGGCAGTCATGAAATGTGGTGTGGTTGTTTTTTATGAGCTGGGAAATTTCATTTGCTAATGAGTGGGAGGATCATTCCAACAACTGGGGAACCAACCACTCCTTGGACTTTTGGTAATGACTTGGAACTGTCATGGCACTTCTGGGTGTGGCATTTAGATTACAGATTGAGGATCAAGTTTTAGTTGAATTTGATTTGTCTGTCATCTTGGACCCATTTAATTGGAATGGGTTTATCTTATGCCCTAGGGTTATATCATTCTTTCAAAAGTTATGCCCTGCATGCTTTTATCCTGTTTCATGCTCTTTTCCTGAGCCCTATCTGGGCCCACAATGTTGCCTCTACAATATTCTGGCAGGACAACCAGAAAATAGCTGGTCCTTGGGAGGGAACTACTGTACAATATCCAAATCCTTGAGATATTCAGGAGTTCATCTTCCATGTTTCCTACAACATGTGTGTCAACAGCACCTCTCAGTGAACCCACTAGGGCAGGTGACAGGCACACAATGCCTGCTAGGAGTCCATCTGTTGGTAACATCCCTTCAAGGGCAATTTGGCTTCCAGAGACAGTGTTTGCTACTTCACTTTGGAGTTAGCCCTGCAGGCTGTTTGGGCTCAAATCTTTACCATCCTTCTTGTAAAGCTACAAAAATACCCCTGATCAAATTGCCACTTCATTTTTATGGAACATCTGGTCTGTTGCCTCTTATAAATTTGTTTTTAAGCCACTTGCCAACTCTTACAGTCAGGACCCTGCCCCCTTGTAGGCAACACTGCTCCAAACCACTTATTATTAAAATACTCTTAACACCCCTAACAGGACCAGATAACCCACTCCTTTGTCATTACTTCCATTATTACCTAGAGTAGGTCTATGGCAATGAAATGTTTACCACTGGAGACACCCTAAGCTGCACTTATGGAAGACTAGGGGAAGAAATCAATGATTCAAATTCCCTTGCGGCAATAAGAGGATAAGTCTTACAGTCTTTTTTTTTTTTTTGTTTTTTTTTTTGTAGGTTCCCAGTCTCAGGGCACAGACTTGGATTGCTTTACATCATGGTATCTATTTCCATCCGTGGTGGAACAGCCTCTTAATCCTACTCAGCACTGGACATACCAGAGATCTTGGGGATGCACAACTCCAGCTTGGGGGTCCCAAGAGGTCGACCTGCTTTGATCTGCCTATGGATCATCCCCAGGAGGCTGTCATTTCTCAGCCTGCTCAGGGATCCATCAGTCTGGGATCCCAGGAGGTCGACATGCCTTGACCTGCCTAGAGATCTGGCTCCTGGGAGGCTGTCATTCCTCAGCCTGCTCAGGGATCTGTCAGTCCAGGGGTGCCAGGAGGTCGACATGCCTTGACCTGCATGGGGATTCAATCCCCAGGAGACTGTCATGCCTCAACCTGCTGGGGAAATCTGCACCCTGACCAAGGAATGCCTGGCTCTCATGTTGCAACAGTACTGAGTAGGATAAGCTTAAGAAAGACTCACCCCTAAGGAAGTCCACCTTGGAAATATAAGGAAGCCTATTAGTTGTTGGACTGTGTTCAGTCTCAGCATTAGCTCAGGAGCCCAATGAGAACCCCATTGCCTTTCTGGAAAGGCTAAAAGAAGCCCTCCAAAAGTTTACCAATCTGGACTTAGACTCTTATGAGGGACAGGTGATTTTAAAGGACAAATTCCTGTCCCAATGTTCATCAGACATCAGGATAAAGTTACAACAGCTGCAGTAGCAGAACCCTGCTGCCTCTTTAGATAAGATGGTCCAGACAGCCACCAAAACCTTTTGCAACAGAGAACAGGAAAGGGCGGTCAAGGCCCGGGAAAGGGAGAAAAGGAAAGAGACAAGACATGCCCCAGATGCGAGCCACCCGCTAAGGAAGCCCTATTGCAAACCCTAAGTCCTTGAAGGACAAGGCACTAGGCAAATACTTAGTCTGTAGACAGGCGGCACATCGGGCCAGAGTGTACAAACCATGGCAAGTCTCCTGAAGTGGCTTGCTACAAATGCCATCAATTTGGACATTGGGCAGCACTCTGCCCTTGGAACCCAAGATCCTCAAGGTCAAGTGCCAAGCCTTCCCTCACGATGGCTCAACAGGACTGAAAGGTCTGCTCCAGCCAGCCCACCTGGATAACCATTATGGGGCTGGAGCCAAGGGGCTGCAAATGTATATGGCAGGTAGGTCTGAGGACTTATTGGTTGACACAGGGGCTACCTACTTTGTCCTGACTTCCTACTCTGGAGTCTTCTCATCCCAAATCTGTACCATGTTGGGTGCTACAGGAAAACCATTACCAAAAGATTCACATGAGCACTTCTCTGTTGCTGGGAAGGACAGATATTTTCCCACCAGTTTCTGGTGGTCCCTGAGTTCCACCCGCTTATTAAGAAGAAATATTTCCCTGCCTTTGAAATCTTGTAACCATTGAAGTCCTGAAAGAAGAGGCATTGAAACTCTCTCTTGGGAAAAAACTATTTTTACCAGTCACCAAGTGAAACAACTCCTGAATCAGAGAGGCCATTTATGGATGTCTGATCAAAGGATCCTCAGATATCAAATAGTGCTGATGGAAAATCCAGGCCTGACTATATCCCCTTGTGGGATTCTTAACCCAGCCACCCTCCTGCCTACCCCCAAGGGCTCTCTACCCTTTCACTCTTGGCTATAAACCATGGACCATTGGACAAAACCCTGAGACAGATTGTCAGAAGATCTTCCGACCAATCCTGAGGAAATCTGGTACACTGATGGAAGCAGCTCTGTCTCAGATGGAAAAAGAAGAGCTGGATATGCAGTATTCTCCAATTTCGAGACCATAGAGGTTAAACCTTTACTACCAGGTAGTTCAGCCCAATTAGCTGAGCTCATAGCCCTGACTCGAGCTTTAGAACTGGGCAAAGGAAAAAAGTAGCCATTTACACTGATACCGAGTATGCCTTCCTAGTGTTATATATGCACATAATGCTATTTGGAAAGAAAGAGGCCACTTGACCACCTGAGTCTCCCCAATCAAGTATGGTGATCAAATCCTTAGGCTCTTGGAGGCAGTCCATCTGCCTAATTAGGTTTCAGTATCCCACTGGACAGGACACCAAAAAGGGAGCACGGAAGTGGCAGGAGGGAATGAAGAGAGGCAGCTAAGAGAGCAGCGTTACAGAACAATGGCCTAGTAGGGGTTGTCACCTTATTTCTAGACTAATTTGCCAGAAACTCCTTCATATACTGAAGGTGAAACTCAAAGCTAAAGGTGAGGGGCTTCAAGAGGATCATATGGGGTGGTTCCAAAGGGAGGGGCTCCTTTTTTTGCCTGAAAATCTCCAGTGGAAGTTGGTTAACTCCTTATATGCCACCACTCATTTAGGGGAGAAGCACCCCGCCCCCCCCAAAGATTATTAGAAAGGTCCTTCAGAAGAACAGGCCTCCAAACAACTATGAGGCAAGTGGTCTCCTCTTGTCCCACTTGCCAATTAAACAATCCCCAAGGAGCTCGAATACCCCAGCTGGCCCAGCCAGTCCAATGGCATGGGACCAGGAGAGGACTGGCAGATGGACTTCACTCGGATGCCAGTTTCTCAAGGGTATAAATGTCTGCTAGTCATGATAGATATATTCACAGGATGGATTGAAGGCTTTCCCACCTGGACTGAGAAGGCCAAGGAGGTAGTTCAAAACAAAAAAAAAGTGCTCCTTAAAATCATTCTGAGATTTGGTCTGCCCAGCTCATTACATAGTGACAATGGGACATCGTTTACATCTAAGGTCACCCAAGGGGTCTCTAAAGCTTTGGGCATTACTTACTATCTCCACTGTTCCTGGAGGCCTCAGTCTTCAGGCACCTCATTGTGCCTGGTTGCCTCAGTAAAAAGAGGCAACCAATTATTAAACTCAGCGATAAAATTGATAACCCAGGAGACCTCCCTGGATGGAAGGAGGCTTTATCAATACCTCTCCTCTGCACCCATATTGCCCCTAAAACCAGGTTGATCTCAGTCCTTATGAGATGCTATGTGAGAGACCTTTTGTTTATGTCAATGACCTCTTTCTAGATCCAGAGGCTCAGACGCCCCCAGTCTTATATAATGGCCACTGGGCAATTCCAATAAGATATGTGCTTGTGAGATGTCAACTGGACCCAAAAGATTCTAAAGAGCCACCACTATATGTTCCAGGGACTGAAGTCCTAATCAGAGTCCGGAAAGATGGGTCTTCAAGGGATCAACCCCAGCCCACTTGGGAGGGCCTTACCCTGTAATACTTTCTACCCCCACAGCAGTCAAGGTACCAGGTCATGGCTCCTGGATTTACTACTCACAAGTCAACGTGCGGAAGAAAATAGAAAAGGACACTCAATATACCTGTGAGCACCCGAGAGACCTCAAATGCCTGTTCAGAACTACAAATGAGTACCATTCTAAAGAATACCCCCAAAATTAAGTTTCTGGGAATAAGATTTCTCAGGATAGCTCCAAAGAACCAACACAGCTTGGCAGGGGTTGTACTCCAAAATAGACAGGTGATAGATCTCCTGATCCCTGAACAAGGAGGGTCTTGAGCCATCTTGAATGAGACGTGTTGTTTCTTGGTAAATACCTCCAGCCAAGTTAAAGAAAGCCTCACAGTCCTCAAGAAAAACATTTATATCCTACAGGATCTCCAAGAATGAGCTGGAGAGTTCTTGGGGTGGCTGCAATCTCTCTTTGGGGATATTTCTCCTGGTGAGGGAGAATTTTGGGTTGGCTAATGCCCTTACTAATCCCTGTCATCACCATATTGATGCTGTTTCTGATTGCTCCATGTATTACAAATTGGCTAAACCTTTTTTTCTCTTCGCAGGTCAACAAGCTACAGCATACAGTGCCAGTTCAATAAAGATATATAAAACTATACTGATCATGGAAAATATCACTCACCTTTAGATGGACACCACTATAAAGACTCTAAGGCCTGAGACTAGCAAGAGGGGAGGCCTGATAACCCTCGCTGTCCCAGCTCAACAGGAAGTAGCCAGAGAGACCTCAACGTCCCTATTCCCAAAGAATCAGGCCTTCCATCTCTTGAGGGGGGAATGCTAGGTAGTTAAATAGGAAAAAGGATTCCAAAGTGACAGTGGCTAAAAGACAAGGAAGGGGGGAGGGGGGCATGAAAATGGAACAAAAGAAAATTCACAGACTGGAGTGAGAAATTCAGGCGAAACAAACACACCCCCTTCTTGGCTAGCCTGATTTGCACAGGGTAGGTTTTGTGGGGAGGAGACAAAACCTGTAAAAAGAGGGAGCCAAGGCTGAGGCCTCTCCTTTTGGGCAGGCCTATCCTCACACCTTAAGAGTGTACTTTCCTTTGCTTGCTGAGTAAAACTGAGTTGTAACTGAGCTGTAACACTGGTCCACTGTTTAAAATCTTTGCTGCAATGAGACAGAACCAAGGAAATTACACACTCCCCCGACAGAAACATAGTCAATTCTTGTCATCGACCATATAGTTAGGTTCTGAGCAGTCACTAAACGTGAATTAGTAAACACCACATCTCTTGTTTTTAGGAAAAAAGCACTGAAATAACTCCCTGTTAGCGCATGGTAACATTTCCCCAACTGATCAATAAATAACTTGTTGTAGGTCTGCTTCTGTTGTAAGACTGTCAGAGAGGAGGAAACTTTTCTCTACTCTTCTAGGTCTTCTGGCTGGTCCAAAAATTAAACTGACAAGGGACTGATTAACAAGAGAAAATCAAATAAAATTTAATAACATGATAACATGTATACACAGAGGAGAGACCCAGAAAAAAAGTGAATAACTCCCCAAAATGACTGAAACCCTCACTTTAAATACCATCTTCAGCTAAAGACAAAAGAGGATGTTGGGGCTAGTGGTTTGGGACTTCAAAGATGAGGAAGGCAATTCACACGGAGATGGAAAAGCAAATGTTGATAAACAAACGTTTTCTTGGCTCCGCAGAGGCAATGGGACACAGGGTGACTCTGTTGTTACCCCTGTTACCCTGTTAACCCATCACGCCCAGCCCATATTTTCTGCACATATCTCTAAAGATTGCTCTGTACCAGGAACAGGTCCTTTATCTAAATTGTTTAGGCAGCTAAGGGGGAGGCAACAAGGAAATTTTCTGAGTCTTCTATTCCTTAAAAATAACTGCTGCTGCTGCTAAGTCGCTTCAGTCGTGTCTGACTCTGTATGACCCCACAGATGGCAGCCCACCAGTCTCCACCGTCCCTGGGATTCTCCAGGCAAGAACACTGGAGTGGGTTGCCAAGGTTACCTTAATTCTCATGCCACATATGTGGAGAGTCAAGTTGTGCTGCCTTAGGACACTTTTTTAATATACATTACTGCTCCATTAACACTGAACCTAAGACAACAGCACTCTAACTCACTCCTGAATGATGCTTGTCTAACACATGTGTTTTCTCTAAAAGGCACAGCACAGCCTTCCTGCATGTAGAAATGCTGATCAGCACGAGACTTGAGGCCATTTGATCAGTAAAATCGCCAAAAAAAGATTACAAAAAAGTAAAAAATGTGGCATTAAATAGACTTCAAAATGGAGGCTTGGCAATAATAGAGACTGAACATAAAATAGAGCGAGACTCTGTGAGGATCCTGGGCGCGCGCGCGCGCACACACACACACACACACACACACACAAAAGTCTGCTTGTGTTTCTATTTCTTGTTCATAAGAAACAGGCTTCGTTCTGTGTCTATGACTTTTCCTGAGTTCCAAAGTGCAGATGCAAACACTTGCTAATCAGGCAAGGTAGGGGAGAGACAAGGGAAGAGCTGCTGAGAGACAACAGCATAGCAATGAGGTGGGGCTCTAGTTCTGCCTCAAGGAATATACATTTAAAAATACTTTGAATTATTCTGCAGGGACTAAGGCCCCCAACCCAAGTGGAGGTTGGTTAACTTCAGGCTGAGCACAAGATTCCTGGAATGCTTCCCTGCTACCTTACCGTTAACCCATCAGGGGAAAGTCTGCACACAGTGGAAGACAATGAAGATTCTGAGCCCCTCCCCAAATGATTTTCCCTATAAAACCTTTCATGGTTGAGCAGGATCATCAGAGTTGGTTTTTAGACACAAGTGAAGTCTCTCAGTCGTGTCTGACTCTTTGCGACCCCGAGGACTGTAGCCTACCAGGCTCCTCCATCCATGGGATTCTCCAGGCAAGAATACTGGAGTGGGTTACCATTTCCTTCTCCAGGGGATCTTCCTGACCCAGAGATCGAACCTGGGTCTCCTGCACTGTGGGCATTTTAGAGACAAATCCACCTTTTTTCTCAAGCCACTGATCCTCTGGATAAAGCAGGCTTTCCTTTTGTATTGACACCTGTCTTCCAAGTTTTGGCTTTCAAGCAGGTAAGCCTCAGTTCAACAACAAATCTAGGAGGCATTCCCTCATTTGACACAATGTGCATTGGACACTCGTATTCTCTGTTACTCTGTGCATGTGGGCTGTGGTGAGAGAGCTGAGCATACCGCTTCTGGGGTTATAAGCCCATTTTAGTGAGTGCATGAATCCACAACACAGAACCCATGAGCTAGAACACATTTAAGTGATCCTAAAATTTAAAGATCATATTTTTCTTTGCTCCCTACAAACTGAGTTAATTTGGTGTGTTCCTGACATTTTCCTATTTGACTACTGTTCACTTCAATGGCCATTGTGCATCTCCATTAACTGCAGGCCAATAAATCTACCATGGCCTTCAGCATCACATCACTGCCTTTTATTTGGTTTTCATCCCTTTTATTTGGTTTTCAAATTTCTACCTCCAAGCATCCTTTCAAGTAGACTCAGCTCCCTACCATCTTAAACAACTTTTTCTGACCTGCCATGTTCCTTAACTGTTATACATTTTGTTTCTATTCTATTTACAAATAAATAATTTGTATCTGGTAACATGACTTCATCTCAATATTATTCTTTCATTAAAAAAAGAAAATCTTGCCGCTGCATCCAACACCCAATTAAAATTACATTCTTCACTGACAGCAAAACTTCTTTCCTGCCAATTCTGAGGGCTTTAGCTCAAATATTATTTAAGCATGGAGCACCTGCTGCTTGATGCTCTGACCTCTCATGCATCATGCTTTTCATGCTTATTTGACAATGATTTTCAATGCTGCTGCTTGTCTGCCTCTGTAACCATCTCCTCTTTTTCTTCTTTCCCACTATCTGTTGGCAATTCTTAGACCAAGGACTAACATTTTGATTATGTTGAAGTAAATTTAAAGACCCAAAATGAAATCACTCCCACCACGTCAGTCAACTGAACTTTCCTGTTACTGTCAACGACCAGCAGTGCAGTAGATCTAGTCAGCCATTCTCCAAATTCTACCACCTCTGGGCTCTATACTTATTTATTTGTCCCTTGATCTTTCTGTATTATCAGATATACAACCTCAGACATTCATGTTCTATTTCTGTGTTGCCACTTTGAATACTCTATAAATCTCATTCTGGCCCCAAATCCCTCAGAGAGTTCCACTGCTGAGGCACAGTATATCCCAATCCATGGAACGTTTCCCCTTAAATAAAGAACACAAAGATGTTGGCAAGTTGTTATAGTTTTGAATTTAACTACAACCTACAATTTTGGATGCATTTTTCACTCATGACTTAGTACATGTATACATATGCACATAGAAATATGAAAATACTTGAAATAAAGAGTTGCAAAATAATTTCCCCTTATTTTATTACACACTATTCTAATTCTATCTGTACTATAATTATATAATAGCTCAAAAAGTACTTTATGTCCTTAAATCATTCCTACAAAATGCAGTTCAGTGCTTTGGGCTTGCCCTAGAGATCAGCCTAAATGTTGCCAAACTATACAATGGAAAAAAAAAAAACAGAAATCGATTTAAAAAAATAATTAAAATCAAATACATTAAAATATTACATACATTAAAATTAGATATATTAAAAAGAAGAATGATTCAAAATATATGTATTCTTGAAAAGATTAAAATAAAAAATACGTATTTTTTTAAATGCTAAAAAATATTTTGGAAACAATGCAAAATCTTCCAGTGAGCTTTTCCTGATAATTTCTCATAACTGAATCCCTACCCTCAATATCTTTTTTGGGTTTTAGCTGGAGATGGTAGTTCAGGTGAGGCTTCCACCATTTCAGGGAGTAACTTAGTTTTCCTGAGTCTCTCCATGTATACAGGAGATATATCCTTATTAAATGTTTTCTGGTTTTTCTCTTGTTAACCTTTCTTATATCAATTTAATTATAAACCCAGTCAAACAACCTAGAAAGGAAGAATAGAAAATTGTTCCTCCCAATCAGTGGACTCAGCAGGCAGGACACTTCACCGGTTGGATACTGCTTGCTCTAGGGCTCTTGAAGCATGCAGATGCTGGGACCTCTGGCAAAAAAAAAAAAAAAAGTTCAGAAGTTAATAATAGTTACTATATTAGTCTCCCAAACCTCTGCCTGCTGGGCCTAATGGAAGCAAGAATGGTGTGACTCCTCTTCATTTTCTAAACTTAGCAGGAGAAAATAAATGTGGATTTATTTGCTTGGGTATAGTGACTTTGGTAAAAATTTGTTATGATTTTTTTTTTATTTTCTACTGATCCTTTCTCCCCCAGAAATGGTGATTATTTTCTTTTGTCTCTCTCATGTGGTTCTATGTCCTGAGAACTTGGCATTATCATCAGTGAGAATATTCTTTACCACCTGGAGGATACATGCACTGGTGTATATCTGGCAGGCATCTGAACAACCTGTGGATCCATTAAGCCATTAGTCAGAAGCTTGCTCCTTGAAAGGAAAGCTATGGCAAACCTAGATAGCATACTAAAAATCATATACATCACTTTGCTAAAAAAAAAAAAAAAAGGTCTGTATAGTCAAATCTATGATTTTTCCAGTAGTCGTGTACAGATGTGAGAGTTGGTCCATAAAGAAGACTGAGCGCCAAAGCAATGATGCTTTTAAATTGTGCTGGAGAAGACTTGAGAGAACTTTGGACTGCAAGGAGATCAAACCAATCAATCATAAAGGAAATCAACCCTGAATATCCACTAGAAGGACTGATGCTGAAGCTGAAACTCCAATACTTTGGCCACTTGATGCGAAGAGCCTGATGCTGGGAAAGATTGAAGGCAAGAGGAGAAGGGTGCAGCAGAGGATGAGATGGTTGGATGGCATCACTAACTCAATGGACATGAATTTGAGCAAACTCCAGGAGATAGTGGAGGACAGAGGAAGCAGGCATGCTGCAGTCCATGGGATCTATAAGAGACATGGTTTAGTGACTGAACAATGACAACAACAGAAGCAAACATTACAACTTTGTCTTGTGATTGGCCTCTCTATCTGATCACCAATCAAAGGAGTTTTCCGTTAAGGGCCCAGATCCACAAGGGGTTTTTCCATCTCAACTTTCATTTTTTGTTAGTTCTGGGAAATTCTTATGCCAGTATTGCCTGTCCAGTGTCACAGATTAAGGCTCCAATTCTGTTACTGGAAGCACAACAGTTTTGTATGAAGAAACCAAAGACATCACTTGCACTGTTCCATTCTTACTAATTGTGAGAATAAAGCCTTTACTTTCTTAGCCCAACTGTAGAAGTAGACTTTCTGCATCTTTTGAGTGTAGCTATACATCCAAAATCACTGCAGATGGTGATTGCAGGCATGAAATTAAAAGACGCTTACTCCTAGGAAGGAAAGTTATGACCAACCTAGATAGCATATTAAAAAGCAGAGACATTACTTTTCCAACTCAGGTCCATCTAGTCAAGGCTATGGTTTTTCCAGTGGTCATGTATGGATGTGAGAGTTGGACTGTGAAGAAAGCTGAGTGCCAAAGAGTCGATGCTTTTGAAGTGTGGTGTTGGAAAAGACTCTTGCGAGTCCCTTGGACTGCAAGGAGATCCAACCAGTCCATCCTTAAGGAGACCAGGCCTGGGTGTTCATTGGAAGTGAGAAGGTAACAGACAGGAAGGCCAGGGGTCTCCAAATGGAGGAAATAGGCTGCAAGTGTCAGACACTTTTGTCTCTCTTAAGTGGCAGGAGGAAACAAACTAGGGATATTTTTTTTTCCTTCTCTATACAAATTTAGAAGAAGGTTTCTCTTAAAATGCTGTGTTTCCATGACACCTGGTTTCACCTGAAGCTAACTGTTCTCAAACCTTGAGTTAACCAATACATTTTCTTATGGAAATGTTTGTCTTCAGCTATGTTAATGTACCCCAGACTCTGTCTTCAAGTTTGTTATGCCAAATGGCTCAGAACCTACTTGACAAACCAGTATGTTATATTCAGATATTGTTCCCCTAATCTATGTAGACAAAACTATTTTTATGGTAATGTGTCCTTCTACAAGATTCAAATCAATTGTTTTATGGCCTGGGATGAATTATCTGGTGCCATTCTGAGTTTTAAAACATTCCTTTCTTTCATTAACAGACTGCTAGTGACTATATAACATCCAGCTGAAGACTAGTAGGGGGGTACTCTTTCTGCCCCCTTCTGTTGCCTATGTCAGAAGCTTTCTCTATCTCCTTTATACTTTAATAGAACTTTATTGCACAAAAGCTCTGAGTGATCCAGACTTGTCTCTGTCCCCAGATTGAATCTGTCTCCTCCAGAGGCCAAGAATCCCAGCATCTTTTTGCTCAACAACAACCTTTCATCTGCTGAAGGTGAAACTCCAATACTTTGGCCACCTCCTGTGAAGAGTTGACTCATTGGAAAAGACCCTGATGCTGGGAGGGATTGGGGGCAGGAGGAGAAGGGGACGACAGAGGATGAGATGGCTGGATGTCATCACTGACTCAATGGACATGAGTTTGAGTAAACTCCAGGGGTTGGTGATGGACAGGGAGGCCTGGTGTGCTGTGATTCATGGGGTCACAAAGAGCTGAACACGACTGAGCAGCTGAACTGAACTGATACATCTGTGAGTAAACTTTCAGCATCTCCTGCATTTTTTACACTCTCTTATGGAATGCCTTTTTCATCCTGAGTTAAGCCAAACAAAGGCTTGTTAATTTGAGTCATTATTGATTTTAATAGATCTTACTCATCAGTGGCCAGACAATGGCTACTTTAAATAGGATATATATATATATATATATATATATATATATATATATATATATATATGTCTTTTATCCTAAACAATTGTCTTATTGGTACCTTTGGGGGAAAAAAAATTAAAAAGTGGATGCAAATAAATATAATGACTCTATTAACAAGACAAAAGGACAAAAATTAAACTTAGAAAGAAAAAGTAAATCCACATTTAATGTGAATTCCACCCTCATCTAAGGAGTTCCCTGTAGCTCAAATGGTAAAGAATCTGCCTGTGATGCAGGAGACCAGAGTTCAGCCCCTGGGTCAGGAAGATCCTCTGGATAAGGGAATGGCAACCCACTCCAGTATTCTTGCCTGGAGAATTTCATGGACAGAGAAGCCTGGCAGTCTACAGTTCATGAGGTCACAAAGAGTCAAACATGACTGAGCAGCTAACATGCACACAGACTCTTTTCTATGCCCTTTTATCCATAACTTCCTGTCTCAACTCTCCAGAAGATCTTTTGGATCTCTGGGTCTCTTGTCTAAACATTCTCTAACAAAATCCAGTCTCACTGACTTTGCAAATTCCCTTAGGTCCCAAAACACCTCCGACTTCCTAGAGAATTCCTTAAATACTCAGCTGCCTGCTTTTATTTCCCTCTCTTTACAAGACTTAACAAGAGTACACTCCAGTCTGATCTCCAGACCTGTAATATACAGCCACTCATGTAAACATTAAAATCCAGGAAATCAACTTAGCAGAAGCACCCAAGAGGGGCACCAGGGCTTGCCTTGCTGTCCTTTACAATTCTTCCTATGCTCTAGGGCTCTGTAATCAGGCTCTGATCTTCTATACAGGTTCAGATCTTCTATACGATGTCTTTTTTGGATGTATTCTGGACCCCCACAAATAATTTATGTCCCCTGAACAGCAGCAGATCTTCAAGAAACTACATGCACAGAGAAAAAGAAACAAATTGGAGATAATATAGCTAGATGGGTAAATCAAGTCCTCTATACCACTTAGGTAGTAATCCAGTTTTTAAGGAATTAAAAACAGCTCTTCTTGTTTTACAAACCTAGTCTTTATAAAATCAGAGATGCACATCCAGAAACAATTTAACGTCTTATCCAGCTCTAAACCTGCCCTGCTCATCTCAAAATGCCTGTGGCTATTGAAACACCGGAAACAGAATTATCCTTAACTTGAGAAAAAGAAGAAAAAAGTTGAACACTAATTAGCCTAGACCTTTTATAACAGTCAAATATGCCCTCAAAACTCCATCTTTGAGAAAACTTAGATACATTTTCTGTGTCTTCATGACATAGATCTTTTACGGATCTGCTCTAGAAACTAAGAGCCATTCTTTGAAAAGCTAATTTTAAGAAAATTATTTTCTTTAGGGGGGGAAATAAAGGAAGAAGAGGACTATTCAGAAATTGGGCAAATGAGAGATCTTAAAAATCTCTCCACAAATATTAGTAATAAGAAGCTTTAGCCATAGTATCTGAAAGAGCTATTTTTCCATCTATCTGTATACATGTACATATATGTTTACATATGTGTACATACATATATGTTTGCTTTTTCCTACTTCCATATGGTTTTGCCAAAATTAATTTATAAACACCTCAATTTAGTTGCATTGAAAGTTTGAAGGTAAGTGCTTATAAGAACTGAGTATTCTAAAATTACCAGAAATATAATAAAGACAACCAATTCAAGTTTAAATATGTTGGTTTAGATAAAATAAACATGTCTTTAGAGTTATGAATGTACCAGTGAAGTTGTTCAGTCATGTCCAACTCTTTGTGACCCCATGGACTGTAGCCTACCAGGCTCCTCCATCCATGGAATTTTCCAGACAAGAGTATTGGAGTGGGTTGCCATTTCCTTCTCCAGGGGATCTTCCAGATCCAGAGATTGAACCCACGTCTCCTGCTTTGCAGGCCAACACATTACTGCCTGAGCCACCAGGGAAGCAAAAACTCTTTCTCAACCTGGATTTACTAACCAAATAAGTTCATGCTATCTCTGTTAGAAAATTGCTGATAGAGAAAACAATGTGGTATGAAGAAATTTTCATAAGTAATCTAAACATGATTGATGAAAAGAAGTAAGTTAAATTGTTGTAAGACAAAGTTTCTATGCAGCCTTTTTAATAGACTCACCATATCTTTTTGAAAACCTAAAAGCTTAAAGTTTTAAATTAGACTAAATGGTGAATATGCAGATTATTCCCAAATAAGCTAAAATCCCGAAACATTAAATACTAAAAATAGGTTTATCCAAATTTGGCTTTGTGTTACAGACAAATACATAAAGATATGTAGCTTTATTAGCACTACATATTAGTGCAACATATTTGGTGCTACACTGAAAAATTTTCTATGAGAAAATAAGTTTCTAGAAATTATGAAAAGTAGAAGTTTGTCAGTCTACAGAATGGTAATATAAAAAACAATTCATAATTGTTTATTTTTTTAAAGTTTTCATTAGAAATTAAATTTTCTAAAAGGTTTACAAAAGTCTAATATACACGGTTAAAGCTACTACAAACAATAAGCAAAATATCTCTATATACAAAGAAGTAGAATGTGTATTTTTGATAAAAGAAAATTAATGAAAATTAAATCTTTGGAAAGATATTCCATTTGTGGCCAGGACTGGCTAAGATTGAAATAAACTTAATTAAATGAGTTTTAATATCAAAAATAATATGGTACAAAATTAGAACAAGGATCTTGGGCTATTGATCTGCTCTTGATAAGATATTTATTATAAAAGGTTTTTTGTGCTGTTTAAAATGATCTCTTAAAACAAGGACTTTGTATTTTGTCACAGTTTTCTGTGTTCAGAATCTTTTCTATTAAAAGAGTTAAGTTTTTATACCCCAGATCACACTGGAAGTGGCTGAAGCGAGATTCAGGTTTATCTCCCCAAAAAAGCTCATAACCCCTGAAGGAAAAATACCTCAACACTGCTTTTCCTCTACTTTGAAGCAATGACATGGAAACAAATAAAAAAATTTCTCTCTTTTTTCCTTACAATGATATTACTTTCTGAATTTGTCTTTAATATTGTCTGTTATCATTTTGCTTAAATGGATAACTAAGCACTGTTTCACACTAAACTAAGAGGCTATTTGAATAGGTGTTTTAAAAGCTTAATATATTTGACAAATGTCCCAAAGTAAAATTTTGAAATAAGTATTTTTTTTTTAACCTCAAGCTAAGTTTGGAATTATCCATAGGGCCCCTAGAACATTTCAAAAGATTTCTTCTCTCTCCTTATAGAAACAGAGATGCTGAGCTCATTAGGCTTATTTGATATGTTTGTTTATGTAGGTATATGTGATAAGTATTTCCAAAATTATTTGAAATTCCTAGAAATCTAACAGGTTCCAGTATAATATTATCAGTTATAATTATTTTTAAATGTGTATGATAAAGAAATAATCAAATTTACTTGTCAATTATGCTATAATGAATTCTTATTGGCAATTTTTAAGTCTTCTGGCATTTATAGAGTCATTGTATTACTTAGAAATGTATTCCTGCAAAAAGGAGATCCAAGGAAAGAACTTTTGACAAACACAGGTTTCTGATAACTTTAAGACTGTACCATTGAACTGGGTAAGAATTTACAGAATTCTTATTGGTGGGGGGTGGGGGAGAATGGCCCAGTGGTTTTCCCTACTTTCTTCAGTTTAAATCTGAATTTTGCAATAACAAATTCATGACTGGAGACAGAATCAGTTCCCAGTCTTGTTTTTGCTGACTCTATAGAGCTTCTACATCCTCAGCTGCAAAGAATATAATCAATCTGATTTCAGTATTGACCATCTGGTGATGTCTATGTGTAGAGTCATCCCGTATGCTGTTGGAAGAGGGTGTTTGCTATGACCAGTGTGTTCTTTTGGCAAAACTCTGTTAGCCTTTCCCTGCTTCATTTTGTACTCCAAGGCCAAACTTTCTGTTTCTTCAGGTATCTCTTGACTTCCTACTCTTGCATTCCAGTCCCCTATGAATAAAAATACATCTTTTTTGTGTGTGTTAGTTCTAGAAGGTCTTGTAGGTCTTCATAGAACTGTTCAACTTCAGCTTCTTTGGTATTAAGAGTTGGGACATAGACTTGGATTGCTGTCATATTGAATGCTTTGCCTTCTAAAAGAACTGAGAGCATCCTGTCATTTTCAAGACTGCACCCAAGTACCGCATTTTGGACTCTTCTGTTGACTATGAGGGTTACTCTATTTCTTCTAATGGATTCTTGCCCACAATAGTAGATATAATCGTCATCTGAGTTAAATTCGCCAATTCTGGTCCATTCTAGTTCCCTGATTTCTAAAATGTCGATCTTCACTCTTGCCATTTCCTGTTTGACCACTTCCAATTCACCTTGATTCATGGACCTAACATTCCAGGTTCCTGTGCAATATTGTTCCTTACAGTATCGGACTTTACTTTCACCACCAGACACATTCACAACTGGGTGTTATTTCCTCTTTGGCTTAGCCTTTTCATTCCTTCTGGAGATATTTCTCCACTCTTCTCCAGTAGCATATGGGGCACCTCCTGACTTGGGGAGTTCATCTTTCAGTGGTCTATCTTTTTGCCTTTTCATACTGTTCATGGGATTCTCAAAGCAAGAATGCTGAAGTGGTTTGCCATTCCCTTCTCCACTGGGCCACTTTTTGTCAGAATACTGCACCATGACCCATTCATTTTGGGTGGTTCTACACAGTGTGACTCATAGTTTCATTGAGTTTGACAAGGCTGTGATCTATGTCATCAGTTTGGTTAGTTTTCTGTGATTATGGTTTTCATTCTGTCTTCCCTCTGATGAATGAGGAAAAGAGGCTTGTGGAAGCTTCCTAATGCAAGAAATTGTGGGGGAAACTGGGTCTTGCTCTGGTGGCAAGGCCAGGATCAATAAATCTTTAATCCAATTATATGCTGATGAGTGGGGCTGTGTTCCCTCCCTACAGCTTGGCCTAAGGCAAAACTATGGCAGGGGTAATGGTGACCTCCTCCATTAACCCTCCTCTTTCTCCTTCAAGAAAACTAGTGATACCAAGGAAATATTTTTTGCAAAGCTGGGCACAATAAAGGGCAGAAATGGTATGGATCGAACAAAAGAATAAGATATTAAGAAGAGGTGGCAAGAGCACACAGAATCAAACAAAAAAATCTTAATGATCTGGATAACCACAATGGTGTGATCACTCACCTACACCCTGACATCCTGGGGTGGGGAGTCAAGTGGGCCTTAGAAGGCATCACTATGAACAAAACTAGGGGAAGTGATGGAATTCTGTTTGAGCTATTTCAAATCCTAAAAGACAATGTTGTTAAAGTGCCACACTAAATATGCCAGCAAATTTGGAAAACTCAACAGTGTCAACAGGACCTGAAAAGGTCAGTTTTCATTCCAATCCCAAAGAAAGGCAATGCCAAAGAATGTTCTTATCCTGAAAAGATTGTTAAACATTTAAATAAGATATTCCTCATAAAAGTTTCAGCAACATAGAGTTAAAATAGCCTATACAATCACTATTCTTGCTACACTTTTGTAAATAGCCAGGACAATTTTATTGAATCTAGATTTATTGTGCAAACAAATTAATCTTAATTTGGCTGGTCTTTGGTAGAAATAAGGATTATTTTACAGAAAAATATTATGTTTCACTAGCACATCTCTGTGGATATTAGATTCCATTGTTGTTCATTGTCTTTGAGATTTTGTTGTTTACTTGTAAAGTGTCCTGGATCCTGAATTTATCAGGTTTCCTCCAAGTCTGCCAACACATCTCCAAATTTTCAATTTGTTTTCAATGTGTTTTCAATTCTCTCCTATCTTTTTAACTTGGAATAATTGAAAATTAAAACTGTCCTTTTCCCTGAAGCTCTGCAAACTGATGCTGGACAACTTGATATAAACAATGGTGAAATCACCACAGTCATTCTTCAGCAGTCTGCTTTATGCCTGTTGCTGTATTAGCCACTCAGAAGTTTACTAGGCTACTGAAACAGGGAAGACAAAATCTGACTCCATGTTTGATCTGTTTCTTATAATTTAACCTTTGCTTTTGTTGCTGTACTAGAAGGATGCTGTCTCTATCTGCAAGCATACACAATGGCCTGCCCTTGGGAATCTGCCCCTCTGCCTGGATATTAAACTAAAGTGTCTTTGTTCAAGTCACAGGAAAATACCCTGACCACCTGTGAGTGGTCGCAGAAAAGAGAACTGAACATATTCCCTTCCCAAGGCTGGCCAAACCAGGAGGTATTTTGCAAGACTTATGGCCTTTTTACTTCCTCACCTTCTTCCCCTCTCAGTTATGTAAAAGACACTAGCACCCGGACCCTGATAAGAAGATACTCTAGGACTCTAGAGCATCATCTTCTGGGACACCCTGGATTCTGAACCAAGTCTCTATTCCTTGCCTTAACACCTCATCTCCTGATTATCAGCTTGCTATATGTGAAGTAGACCATGGTTGAACTCGGTAAAAATAACTCCATGACATCAGAGACATTCAAAATATAAATCAGGAAAATCTATCAGATTGACACTGCCTGCTCTCACTTCATCTGGAGGTCCTTTGAGCCTGACATCTAGAAATCTATACTGGCAGCTCTTAGGACTCAGACCCTGGGTTTATAATTCACTTTAATCATTAACTCTTGTTTTTCTTTTGTTTTCATAGACATGTTTCTTATTAAATACATAGATTTCTAAGCCCACATGAAAAATCACCTCCTGAAGTGAGACGCACGGTTTAACTGAGCTGAACTAGTCTCAGTACTGTGGTGGTTTAATATTACGGAATTAATCTGTAAACTTAGCTTCTGGACTATGAAATTTCTTGTGAGAAAGATTCAATTTTCAAAATTTGCCACCGGAGAATATGTCTTTTTTATACGAGGATTATTTGAAGCTGGCTATTCTTAAGAAATAGAAGATATAGATGAAGTTCTGAAAACTTTTGTAAGAGACATTTACAGGTATAAGGGAAATTTACTTTTATAAGGGTGTACTGTAATAGGAACAGGAGGAGGCCTTATCTCTAGAAACTCTTATCAATGCAGAAGACAATGATTTTAATCTACATATCAACCTTGCTCTTCTTTACATAGATTTTCCTGATAATCTCCCTTAAGTGAACATCCACTCTCAACATCCTTTGTCTTTAACTAAAAATGCTATTTAGGTGAGGGCTTAGTCACTTCAGAGTCACTAAGTTTTCTTGGGTCTCTCCCTCGTATTCAAGAGGTATATATGTTGTTAATTTTTGTTGTTGTTTTTCTCCTATTACTCTGCTTCATTTAACTATTATGCCAGTTAAATAACCTAGAAGGGAAAAAGAAAACATTTATATTCTTCAACAAAATTAAATGCAATTGAAAAGAAAAAAGTGTGGTCAATGATTCTAGAATTTTATTATAAAGTCCCCATTATAAGTTCTAAGTAGAAATTCATATGGAATTAATTTATTTAAAACCACATATACATTGATAATTTCCCAACACTGTAGATTCTAGAGTCTTTCCTTGAAAATACTCAACATTTCTATTGTGTGAATAACTCCTGAGTTTAACTCAAAAGTAAATTCAGAAAACACAGGCACTTGGGAACCCATTCCTCCCTATGTCAGTGGTGAGTAAATACTAGAATAGGAAACAGAGAGAAATGTGGTGAATTTATGAATTTATTAGGAAATTGAATCAATAATCAGGTAGCTTTATTCATATTAATATTCTCTAGATTTTGTATGCCAAAAGGCTTAAGTTTCCAAATGACAAACTAGCTTAACCTTACCACTTAAGCACAATGTGAATTTATTTACAAGGAAAGAACTGGATTCTCATAAGACATTCTTTTATAACATTACATTTTAATCACTGATGCAGTTGGTTTATACTTATTGATGTCCTTTATCTTCTTTAGGAAGTAGACAGAAAGTTAAATATCATCTAAACAAATTAGAGATTAAAAAAGTTCCATTTATCCCTTGTTACGGATGTTGGTCTTTAAAAACAATGTGTGTCTATAAGCATATAAAATACAATTTTAATTACCCAATTCTGATCAAATGTGCCATTGATATTTTGGATTAAAAGAATGACTTTTGGACTTCCCTTGTGGTCTAGTGGTCAGCAATCTGCCTGCCAATGGAGGGGACTTGGGTTTGGTCCCTGGTCTGGGAAGATCCCACATGCGGTGGGGCAAATAAGCCCACATGCCACAACTACTGAAGACTGTGGTCCATAGAGCCTGCTCTCTGCAACAAGAGAAGCCTGTGCACCACATTAGAGAGTAGCCCCTGCTCACTAAAGCTGGATAATGCCCACACATAGCATCGGAACCCATAAAGTCAAAAATAAACATTAAAAAAAAAAACAACAACAACAAAAGACTTTCTATTAGTGTCAAATCTTTTCAGTTTTAAAGTTTTTCTGTAGTTCTTCTTAATTTGCAGACTGAGGTTCTATTTAAACTTTTATCAATAAAAGTGAATAGGCTCTGAATGAGGGGCAAAGTGGCTGTGTCATGATCAAGCACATTATCTTTACTTCAAGAACTTTGGATTTTGTTTGGATAAATGCATAACTATTTACTTATTATTTCCTTCCTGTATGCAGATAGTGTAACTGATTAGGACTCTATGGGGCCTTCCTGGGACAGACCAATCCCTTATATCCTTTGCTTTATCTCCTCTCTGAAGTGCTCAGATCAAAGTGTCTGATGCACATTTCTGAATTATTTTACAGATGTGAAAATCTCCACCAAAGGTAGGCATTAACTATTTGATGATCATGAGGCCCTAGACTTGCTAGGGACTAAAGATTGACAATGTTAACCCTTGTGTCCCTGCTCTGTTAATTCATAATCAGCTAATCAGAGAATTGTGCACAAGCTTGTCACACATCCTGCAAATCCCATCCTCACTTAGCTTTTAAAATAAATTTGCTAAAACACACTGGGGAGTTCAGGTTTTTTGAGCATTAGCTGCCCTGGATTTCTGGTCTGGAACCTTACAATTCATGCTGCACTTTCCTTTACTACAACTCTGTGTCAGTAGATTGACCTTACTGTGCACAGGCAAGTGGACCCAAGATAGGTTTGGTAACAATACTTGAGGCTGTCCTGTGGTTTAAAAAACCATTATTTTGAAATCTGCCAGTAGTTAATTCTTTTACTTTAGTCTTTTCAGTATTTGAGAACTTTTAAGAAACTTCAGTAGTATGTCAAACAAAAAAAAAAAAAAAAAAGGAAAGAAAATACATCCATAGAGATCATCTAATCATGTGGTTTGACATCTTCTTAATTGTGTGACAACATAATTAGAACTAGAACTAGGCTGTCCTTGACATCTTTGATTTTCCTTTTGGATTATGAAGTGTTCAGATTGCTTCATCGGGAAGCAGTACATTACCAGTAATTCAGACATGTTTTGAGCATATGAAAGTGTTTTAAAAAAAATTGAAAATGCATTGTACTTAGAGTCTTTGGTAACCCATCTAAATCATGAATCTGTCAACATGTCTGGTAATAAACCTATGACATCTGAAGCAAGCACTGATGTTAAAATAGAATATTATTTTCCTGTGTGCCTAAAAACTCACAGAATTTTTTTTAAAGGTATGTATGTGTGTCATGTTTTACTTACATATCTTTGACCTCCTTAGCAATTTCCTAGAACTTAATAATTTTATATTGATGAAGACCTTGCAGACAGCAAAAATGTATTCTTAATTAAATACTATTATTTTACAGAAAGCATTTCTTCTTGCATTGATAAATGCAAGTTTAAATATAGCAATATAGCATGTGACTTAAACATTTATAGCTATTTATTAATTCAATAAATGTTCATTGAGCACTTTTTAGTGCTAAGTATTGAGACAGACACTGGACTTATGGACAAGCAAGACAGACAGACATTTCAAGGATTGTACAACCTCAAGGGACACACAGGATATGAACCAGGAGATCTAGGCTCCCGTGCAGCTTTGTCAACAGTCAGCCATGTTGTTTTATCCCCATCCCATCAATGAGTGTCTTCAAGTTCATTTTAACTCACAAATTGTAGGATTTTTTCCATTAAAATATATGTAGTAAACAAGTCCTTAGAAGTGACCTCAAAGTACCAGCATGTGGTATAGCTTGAATATATTTTGTCTTTTATTGTATTTAGTAATGTTCTGAAAGAATTTTAGCCATATTTTAGAGATGGTTTTACACAATAAATACTGATGCCTGGGAAAGCTTTCAAAACAATTCCAATGGAGGCTTTTCATTCATCTCACCTCACATTCCTGCATCATTTGAACTCTGCTTCCAGGTAATCACTCCTTCCCAGCTTTCTCACATCACTCCCAGTGCTCATCTTTAATAAGAACCATGTCTTCTTCCTCTGCATGTCTCTTAATTCCTGAGGAAATCAGTGATCCTTAGTCATTCTTACTTTGTTCATTTGATGTTATTTCTGACTCTGCAACCCCATAGCCTTCAGTACAGCAAGAACCTCTCTCTTTCACTATCTCCCAGAGTTTGCTCAAATTCATGTCTATTGAGTCAATTATGTTATTCAACAATCTCATCCTCTGCCCTGCCCCCTCTACTTTTGCTTTCAGTCTTTCCCAGCATCAGGGTCTTTTTCAAGGAGTCAGCTCTTCATATCAGGTGACCAAAGTATTGGAGCTTCAGAATCAGTCCTTCTAGGAAATAGTCAGTGTTTATTTCCTTTAGGATTGACTGGTTTGATCTCCCTGCAGTCCAAGGGAATCTCAAGCATCTTCTCCAGCACCACAATTCAAAAGCATCAATTTTTCAGTTGGACTATAAAGTTCAACTCTCACATCTGTACATGAGTACTGGAAAAACCGTAGCTTTGAATATATGGACTTTTGTTGCCAAAGTGATGTCTCTGCTTTTCAATATGCTGTTTAGGTTTATCATCTTTTCTTTCAAGAGCAAATATCTTTTAATTTCAAGGCTATAGTAACAATCTGCGGTGATTTTGGAGCCCAAGAAAATAAAACCTATCACTGCTTTCACTTTTCCCCCTTCTATTTGCTGTGAAATGATTTGACTGGATGCTATGATCTTAGTTTTTTTGAATATTGAGTTTTAAGCCAGCTTTTTCACTTTCTCCTTTCACTCTCATCAAGAGTCTCCTTAGTTCCTCTTCACTTTCTGCCATTAGGGTGGTACCTTCTGCATATCTGAGGTTGCTGATATTTCTCCTGACAATCTTGATTCCAGACTGTGACTCATCTAGTCCAGCATTTTGCAGGATGTACTCTGCATATAAGTTAAAAGAACAGGGTGACAGCAACCCGGCAACCAGGAAACGGAAATGATGGCGACTACTCGGTGACGTTGAGTAGTTTGGGCTCAAGAGTGATGGCAGGAGAGCTGGCTGTTAAGAAGGACCGTGATGCATCACCTTCCAAGGAGGAAAGGAAGCGATCTCGGACTCTTAACAGAGACCTTGATAGAGACCGTGACCGGAAGTCTTCCCTATCTAAAGACAGAAAATGGCATTGTTCAAGTGATAAGCGCAGAGGAATCAGCCCTTCTCGCTGCCCTCCCGATCTGTCTATGGAAAGAGATCGTCGGCACAAAGAGAGAGAGTGAGATAAGGTACGAGATCGGAATAAGAAAGACCGAGACAGGGATGAGGATGGACACCGAAGGGACAAGGACCGCAAGCAATCCAGTTTATCTCTTGGCTGAGGAAAAGATTTTAAATCTCGGAAAGACAGCGACTCTAGAAAGGATGAAGAGGATGAAAATGTGATAAGAAGCCTAAGGCCCAGCCATTATCCCTGGAGGAACTTCTGGCCAAGAAAAAGGCCGAGAAGGAAGCTGAGGCCAAGCCCAAGTTCCTCTCCAAAGCAGAACCAGTGGCTGAAGCCCTGAAGCGTCGGCAACAGTAGGTGGAGGAGCGGCAGAGGATGCTTGAAGAAGAGAGGAAGAAAAGGAAGCAGTTCCAAGACTTGGGCAGGAAAATGTTGGAAGACCCTCAGGAACGGGAATGTCGGGAGTGCAGAGAGAGGATGGAGAGGGAGACCAATGGGAATGAGGATGAGGAAGGGCGGCAAAAGATCTGGGAGGAGAAGGATAAGAGCAAGGAGTTGCATGCCATTAAGGAGCGTTACCTCGGTGGCATCAAGAAGCAGCGCCGGACAAGTCATCTTAACGACCGCAAGTTTGTCTTTGAGTGGGATGCGTCTGAGGACACTTCCATCGACTACAACCTCATATAAAGAACGGCACCAGGAACAGTTTTTGGGGTGAGGCTTCATTGCAGGCACTGACCTGAAGCAGCAGAAACAGAGCAGTAGCGTTTCTATGGAGACCTAATGGAGAAGAGGCGGACACTGGAAAAAAAGGATCAGGAGGGGGCAAGACTCCGCAAACTTCGGAAGAAGGAAGCCAAGCAAGGCTGGGATGATTGGCATTGGTCCCAGAAAAAGTTGGATGAGATGATGGACAGGAACTGGCGGATCTTCCACGAGTACTATAGCATCACCACCAAAGGTGGCAAGATCCCAAATCCCATCCGATCCTTGAAAGACTCTTCTCTGCCTCCACACATCTTGGAGGTAATCGATAAGTCCACACTTACGGGACTACACACTACAAGGAGCCAACACCTATCCAGCGTCAGGCAATCCCCACTGGGCTACAGAATCATGACATCATTGGAATGGCTAAGAGTGGCAGCGGCAAGACAGCAGCCTTCCTCATCCCGTTGCTGGTCTGGATTACCACTCTCCCCAAAATTGACAGGATCGAAGAGTCCGACCAGAGCCCTTATGCTATCATCCTGGCCGCCACTCGTGAGCTGGTGCACAGATTGAAGAAGAGACCATCAAGTTTGGGAAGCCGCTGGGCATCTGCACCGTGGCCATCATCAGCGGCATCTCCAGGGAAGACCAGGGCCTCCAGCTGTGCATGGGCTGTGAGATAGTGATTGCTACCCCGGGACCTCTGATCGATGTGCTAGAGAACCACTACCTGGTGCCGAGACACTGTACCTATGTGGTTCTGGACAAGGCAGACAGGATGATTGACATGGGCTTTGAGCCAGACATCCAGAAGATCCTGGAGCACATGCCTGTCAGCAATCAGAAGCCAGACACAGATGAGGCCGAGGATCCTGAGAAGATGCTGGCCAACTTTGAGTCAGGAAAACACAAGTACCACCAAACAGTCATGTTCACGGCCACCATGCCCCCAGCGATAGAGCATCTGGCCCAGAGCTATCTTTGGCGACCGGCTGTGGTATACATTGATTCTGCAGGCAAGCCCCATGAACGTGTGGAACAGAAAGTCTTCCTCATGTCAGAGTCCGGAAAGAGGAAAAAGCTGCTGGCAATCTTGCAGCATGCCTTTGATCCACCCATCATCATTTTTGTCAACCAGAAGAAGGGCTGTGATGTTTTGGCCAAATCCCTGGAGAAGATGGGGTACAATGCTTGTATGCCACACGGTGGAAAAGGCCAGGAGCAAAGAGAGTTTGCACTATCCAACTTCAAGGCTGGGGTCAAGGATATTTTGGTGGCTACAGATGTGGTGGGTCGTGGTATGTACATCCAAGATGTATCTATGGTCGTCAACTATGACATGGCCAAGAACATTGAGGATTACATCCACCATATTGGCTGCACAGGATGAGCAGGTAAGAGTGGTGTGGCCATCACCTTCCTCACCAAAGAGGACTCTGCTGTGTTCTATGAGCTGAAGCAAGCCATTCTGAAGAGCCCAGTGTCTTCCTGCCTGCCAGAGCTAGCCAACCATCCTGACGCCCACACTTCATCAAGAAGTGCCAGGAAAAGACCATCTTTGCCTGACACAGCACTTGCCCTGGGGTTCAGAGCCATGCTCTGGAGCCTGTTCTTCAGAACCCTCACATCTCTTCCCAGGTCCTCACTCTTGCAGGGGCTTAGGAAGCAATCAGACTCCCTGGCCCAGGCCCTCAGGTCTGAAGGCCTGAGTGCAGATCTGTCAAAGGGGAGGAAGCTGCTCCAGGAGGCAGGCAGAACAAACTACCAGGGTTTTGGCTCAGCTCAGCCCCTCAAGCAGGCTTTGGGATTGCATCCAGCCATCAGCTCTTGCCAGTTAAAGGGGCAGCCAATTGGCATCGCCTCCCAGACTGAACAAAAACCTGGCTGCTGAGCTGGGACTTCTTTGGCACAGACTTGATTGCCTAAGCTACGGCACCATTGTTGCCCTAGATGACCCAGGGAATCGGGTACTGAGGATTATGGACCTTGGACTCTTACCATCATTTTGACAGCTGTTTGCCCTTTTGGATTATAAAACAAGTCGAGAGCCTTGCTTAGAGTTATGCATGGCCCCTGTGCCAAGGAGTATTGTGCACTCGAGGCATCCCTCACCCAGGGAATTTTTATAGTAGATGAGGGGACAGGGTGAGCTGGCTGAGTCAATCTTGAAGTCAGTGAAATTTCTGTTTTCTATTCTCTGAGACAATGAGTTTGTATTTTCTGAGAATAAACACATGAATATTAAAAAAAAAAAAAAACAGGGTGACAATAGACAGTCTTGTGACACTCCTTTTCCTATTTAGAACCTGTCAGTTGTTTCATGTTACTTTAGTTCCCACCAATTACTCTATCAAGAAATGACTTCCACTGGAGTGAAACTTTAATTTTCACTTTTTGCAATTAACATTTTTGCACAGTGGCCACTCAGAACACATTTATGTCATATTGATTAAAATTTGGCCCAAGTTTTAATATTTTGACAATAGTTTGTCAAGATAATAGGTATTTGAGATTTTGAAAAGAGACCTGAAATTTAGAAATTTCTTTTTTCTATGTGTTTTATTTGGGGTTTAGAAAAAAGCAGAGTTTGAAGCATAGATTCATATGCTACTAATTTTAAAGAAATGTGATCCCAGTTCAGGACAATGAGAGTGAAATCAGATAGGAGGAAAACATAATGTGAGGTTGCTTTATCAAACTAGCTAAAGCAATGTGACTGAAATCTCATAGAATTGTCTTCTGGATAACCACAGAAACTTCACCTTAGATTATTCATCTGTGGGGCCAGAGGTGGGGTGAGGGTGGCATTGGTGGAACATTGGGGAAATTAATGGAAGAGTCTTGTTCAGACTTCAGTGGCAACAACAGACCTTTGAACAGAGACCCTGACAGGAGTTACATACCAAGCTGCTGGCCAGCAGAGATATAGGTCTTGGGAACCAACAGATAATCAAGGGAATAAGTCAAAGGAAGAGAGTAAGTCATGAAGCTTCCTGACCTTTGGGAATCTGGCCAGTTCCTAGGGATCAGCAAACATTCTGATACTTACAACTAGAGGTACAATTTTTTAACATAATAACCAGAGCTGCATCTTTGCATGTAAGCTGATGATTAGCAGCTAGTGTCTTGGCAATAAAAGCTGGACTCCTCTGGATGGCACTCTCAGGTCTCACCTGTGGGGTGGACACATTACCTGGGAACTCCCTATTGGGAACTCCAGATTTCTGTTTGAGGGACCTTCCAGCATTACTTGAATCTGGATGTAAGTGTTTCCCCAATTTGGTAATGTGTATTTCATTTCTTCTTATATTGCCTGTGTATCTTTTAATTGGACACTCCAATTTGGATCTGAATGTAAGTTTCTCCACATTTTGATGATATATACATTTGTTTCTTGCTAAACTACTTGTGTAGAACTGTTCCCCCAGTTTGGTGATTATATATATATATATATATATATATATATATATAATCTCTTATTATATTACTTGTCCTCTTACTGCAACCTACTATTAATATAATAAATTTCCTTATTTCTGACTAGAATGCAGAATGGTTATCTTGCCAGCGAGTCCTCCTAACTTGAAACCAAAAGTAAATCTTATAGCAGTCCATAAGTCTTTTGGCAGAAGGGGCTGGAGATAGTTATCCACTGCTTCGCTTTTTCACTAGTCAAAAGAGCCTGTGAAGGACTGTTAAGTCCGTCACACTTCTGAGTTTCGTGTGCACATGTGCTAAGCACCCCATACTTTGGAGTCAGCAAAGCAGCCCTTGGGCAGGGAAAACAGGTGGGCAGCTGGGGCACAAAGTGAATGGCTGTCATGTTGTACCTCAGGAAGTCTACTGGAGGCTACGTGGACCTGGTTGACTCCATACTAGTTGAAACAAAGGATTCCAAGGGCATCTTCAGTGACATGCAATGGATGTCTGATCAAACGTGCAACATATATGTCTGCTAGGAGACCGAGTCTTCAACAGCAAAAATCTAGGAGGTCCCAAAATCTAGATCTACATTATTATAACTTAGTTTTGCCATATCCAGCACAAGATAGGAAGGGAGGGAGGGTGGAAGAGAGGAAGAGGCAGAGAGTGGGAAAGACAGAGTGGTAGAGGAAGAGATTTAATCCTCATTTCCTAACCTGCTCTCTCAGCTTTTCTAATTCCTCTTTAGAGGTAATTACCCAGTCTCAGCAATGTAGTATATTCCTGTAAAGGGTATTTTTCACTCTATTACACATAGATTTCTTGCATGCATGTACACAAACACACAAGTGGCTTTTACAAAAATAGAATCATGGTGTATGTATTGGTCAGAATTTTGCTGTTTTCTTCAGAGCTTTATTTTGACCCTTTTATTATTACTTGAATAAACCCTAGCAGGAGGGGTAGTGAATGAAACAACCAGATATAGAAAGCCTGCTGAGGGATTCTGGGTAAGGGTAGGTCTTCCCCTCTCCTACCCAAGTTGCTATTTTCCAAGATGTTTTGCCTCTATATAAAAATAAATTTCATCTTCTGAAGTTTCTATGAAGATTGTTAATCAATATAGGCATGTCCCAAATTCAAAGATCACTGTCCATTCACTGCTGTAGGTATTTCACAGATCGGTGCTTATTCTCTTAGTTTTGTTGATCCAAACAGGCAGAATGTGTGAAGGAGATAACCAATTTCATGGAAAAGATGTGCAATTGATCAGGCTGCTGACACCCAGGGATAAGATGTCTCATGCAAAAGAATCACAACATGTTTGGTGGTGATGACAATGTTACCTGTCTCTACACTTACACTATCAAAAGGTCCCTGTTCCAGCAGAGATCTCAAGAGATAGTTACAACCATTTGTACTCTGTCCAAAATTTATTTTCATCATCTGTTCACATCGTCTATTTCTGCATAGCAAATTCCCAAAACTTAGTAGAATAAACAACAACCATTTTATTTTGCTTCTATATTTTGTAGGTCAGGAATTTGGACAGCATGCAGTGCAGATGGCTTGTATCTAATCTGAGCTTCCAGGAATCTCAGAAGACTCGAAGAGCCGGGATCTAGTATCATTTGCAGGTTCCTTCTCTAATGAAGTGTGGCATCAGTGTTGGAATGATGTACAGACTGAGCTCAGGATTGTCATTGCTTCATGTGGCCTTTCAGGGAGAAGGGGATCTCAGGATGAGTTGGGAGTCCCAAGGGGGAAGCATTTGAGAGGAAGAAGAGTGAGTGCTCCAACAGACCAAGGCAGAAGGGGTCCCAAGCTTCTGATCTGGGCCTCAGAATTCATGCATCATCCCTCTTGGTGTGTTCTATTTGTTACAGGTAAGTGACAAAGACCAGCCTAGATATCAGGGGAGCATTATTACACCCCTATCTCTGATGGCAGATGAAAAAGTCTCATAGCTTGAGTACATGCAGTGTGAGATGCTATTGAGGTCATATTGAAAAGTATAATCTATCCGCACCATCCCATAATAATCCACACTCAGTAAACATGGGAAATCATTAGTGAATAATATCATATTTTTAAAGATCTAGAAATTAAAGTGTTTTGCTTAACGTTATACAAAGGTCAGGCCCTAGCTAAAGAAACAATTGACTTACACTATATCTGTAATACTGTCCCATACATCAAATCAGAGCATACACTTTTTTCACTAAACACTGGTGGAATAATAAGGTTATTTAGTGACCAATATACTTGACCTAGTAATGTCATTTCATGAGTAATGAAATTTCTTTCTCTAACCCTGCAATTAATTTGTGTGTGTGTGTGTGACCTTGAGCAAGTCTCTCCCATCTTGAAGCTTCTGCAGCTGCATTTAATATACATCTACCCCAAGATGCATTATGAGAGTAAATGTCCTATCATTAAAGCTTTTTAAGAAAATTTTTAAAAAATTAAAAAAAATAAAGCTTTTTAAATGTCTGTCTAGTAATGATGACAATGGTGATGGTGACCAATGATTCTAGTATAAAAATGATTGTAACACTTCTCTTAGATTTTTTTTTTTGTGCAAGTCATAATTTTCTCTCCACATTTATCAAAGGTGCCAAAAAATTCTCAGGCTGCTTCTGACACTCAACCTGAATTTCCATATGCAAAATAATTATTTTATATGTCAAGAAGGAAAATAAACAGAAGAAGAATAAATGAATAATGACTTTTAAGTAATTGAGTAATATATTCTGCATTGGCTCCTGGGATTGATAAATTGCTCAGTGTTTACCATGTTCAGAAGAACATTTGTCGAAAAAGTAAGAAACTCTAATGGGGATGTCTCATTTTTAAAGCAATTGTTACTTATTCCCTAGTATTTATTTGTCCTGGCAATCAAGAGGATTAAAAAATAAAGATCACAATATACTGTGTTGTGTGTTGTTTCATTGCTAAGTCATGTCTGACTCTTTTGTGACCCCATGAACTGTGTCCTGCCAGGCCTCTCTGTCCATGGGCTTCCCCAGGCAAAAATACTGAAGTGAGCTGCTGTTTCCTTCTTCTGTGAATATTCCTGACTCAGGGAATCAAACTCACATCTCTTGCATTGGCCGGCAGATTCTTTACCACTGAGCCACTAAAGAAGTCCTACAATATACTGTAGTATTAAATTTAATAATATGTTCATTAGAATATGTAAATAAGCTAAATCTGATCCTCTAAAGGTATTATTCCTATTTTTTTTTCAAAAATAAAACTATCTACTCAGTGTTCCTAGAATTTTGTTCAGAAATTACTTCATGAGATCAGTGAAAAAACAAATGTACTTTAACCTTAAAAGTTCCAAAATAAGATGCATTTTTAATTGAAGGTTAATACATTTCCTTCCCTCATTATTCCCAATTTGCTAATGACAACATTAACAACAAAAAAGCCAAACCCTATATATTCAATTATAAAGACTTCTGTTTCAAGTGCATGTGCATTACATATCAGCAAGCGTCATTTCATTCTATGGCTATATTACTATTCCATAATTGATGTCTTATTTTTTAATTATTATGAAGTAATAGATATATTTCTCTATGCTGTACATCCAGTTGATTATTTATTTCATACATAGTAGCTTGCATCTTTTGATCCTTTACCCCTATCCTGTCTTCCCCTTCCCTCTTCCCACTGCTGCGACTACTTTGTTCTCTATATCTATATGAGCAATGCTTAGTAGTGAAATTGATTTTTAACAATGAAAACTCAAAACAAAGAGAAGCCCAGCATGTGATGGCTTCATGTGGTCATTCTACCAAATATACGTTTGTGTGCATCCTCAGTCACTCAGTTGTGTCTAAGTCTTTACAACCCCATGAACTTTAGACCACCAGGCTCCTCTCTCCATGGGATTCTCTAGGCATGAGTACTGGAGCGGATTGCCATTTCCTCTTCCAGGAGATCTTACTGACCCAGGTATCAAATTGGCATCTCCTGTATTTACAGGCAGAATATTTTACCAAATAAATAAAGAACATATAAATATATAAAGAATTTTACAAAGAAAATGAATATATAAATGTATATTCATAAATATATAAGGAAGAGCTAATACTATCCTTCTCAAACTCTTCCAAAAGACTGTAAAGGAAAGAACACTCCCAGAGTAATTTTAAGAGTCTGAAACCAAACACTACAAAACCAGACCCTGATATAAAACTAGACACTACAGAAAATAATATTGTTTCACATTTTATATAATACTTTTATAACAGTTTATAAGAGTTGTTAGAACACAAACTATACTAACACAGCTTTAAGTCTCTTACTTAAAGGAAAACACTGTGGATTCATAAAATTTACTGTAAGGATTCATAAAATTTAATGTAAGGTACCTGGTTTTTCCAGTGGTCATGTATGGATGTGAGAGCTGGACTGTAAAGAAAGCTGAGTGTCGAAAAATTGATACTTTGGACTGTGGTGTTGGAGAAGACTCTTGAGAGTCCCTTGGACTGCAAGGAGATCCAACCAGTCCATCCTAAAGGAGATCAGTCCTGGGTGCTCACTGGAAGGACTGATGCTAAAGCTGAAACCCCAGTACTTTGACCACCTCATGTGAAGAGTTGACTCATTGGAAAATACCCTAATGTTGGGAGGGATTGGGGCCAGGAGAAGAAGGGGATGACAGAAGATGAGATGGCTGGATGGCATCACCGACTCTACGGACATGAGTTTGAGTAATCTCCGGGAGTTGGTGATGGACAGGGAGGCCTGGCGTGCTGCGATTCATAGGGTTTCAAAGAGTCAGAGACGACTGAGTGACTTAACTGAACTGAACTAACCATCACACGATGGTACCTTAGAATCTTATAGCATCATTCTCCACAGAATCTGAAAAAGCTGTCATTGATCTCATTTAACTCATCATATTCTTTGAGTTGCGAAGATACAGATTATTTAATTCATTTAACATAAGAAAATGTGTAGCGTAGAGATGTAATGACCTTGTGGTGATGGATCATAACAAGAAGGAAAGGTTGGATCTGGATTTCAGTATAGATTCCACTGCTTCCTGTTTGAACAGATAATGCAAGCTCTTGACTCTAACTTGGAGGTAGGGTTAGTTACAGAATCTGAGGTATCTCTGCACCTCCATTATTACTTTAGTGTACCCAGTAAATATTTGTTGAATATACAAGTGTGTGAGCTAATAAACAACTGAACACATGAAAACACTGAGACTAAAATTCATCACGGGAACTAATGAGCACCTGCTGCAGGGTTGAGCAGTGCTCTGTGGCACCTAGATGGGAAGGAGCTCAAAGAGGGAACCTGTGTACCTACAGTGGATTCACTTTGCTGTACAATAAGAAACTAAGGAAACACTATAAAGTAACTATACTCCAATAAACTTTTTTTTTTTTAATCAGCATGGTTAGTTTTTGGCATTTTCCTTTATCCTCAGATTTTATAAGTATAAATATTTATGCTTAAAATTTCATCAGCATAATAAAAACTATACTATTAATAATATAACAAAACAAAGTAGTAATTAAAATTAAGACAGTCAATAATTATTTCAAAGTAAATTAAAGTTGCCAGCTATTCTTAAGAATTTGAAACACACACACACACACACACACACACACAAATGGCTAACTGTATGTCTTGGGAATTAAAAATCTATGGATGTTCAATATTTATTTTATGCTAAAATCCTAATGCAAACATTTTGTGGCAAAGCTCCTAATTAAAAGCTTAAACTATAGAATATATTTGGAATACTGACAGAAATGACCCTTTTTAAAGGGCAGAATCTGTTTTGACTAAATGAATGACTGAAAAGTATGTTTAAAAAGTTCTCAAAGATTCATAATTTCATCTGTTAGACAACAAATATCAAGTGTATTTATTACAACCTTTTTGCATCATGTAAAACACCCTGAGAATAGTTCATTCTAAATAAGTTTGTTGTCTCTTTAAAAATCACATAACCTATTTTCATCAAACATGTAAAACATATTTTAGTGAAGTTGCTAAGAATTTAAATGACTGTTAAAATATTATTTAATATTTATGGCAACAAAATCTGGAAAATCCCAGTTCCACAAGATATTTATGCAGAAATAAATATTGTTCATGAATTAAAAATTATCATGCATTAAGACATATTCTCTCCTATGATGTATATTACTGAATGGGAAACACCACCTTACTGAAAGTGCTTATTAAATAACTCAAATTAAAAAATTTTAAATTGAGATATTTAGTTTAAAAGAAACTAGGAGGGAGGAGCCAAGATGGTGGAGGAATAGGATGGGGACACCACTTTCTCCCCTACAAATTCATCGAAAGAACATTTGAACGCTGAGCAAACTTCACAAAACAACTTCTGACCACTAGCAGAAGACATCAGGCGCCCAGAAAAGCAGCCCATCATCTTCAAAAGGAGGTAGGACAAAATATAAAAGATAAAAAGAGAGACAAAAGAGCTAGGGGCAGAGACCCGTCCCGGGAAGGGAGTCATAATAGAGGAAGTTTCCAAACACCAGGAAACCCTCTCACGGGCGGGTGTGGGGAAAGTTGTCGAATCTCGGAGGGCAACCTAACTGGGAGGAAAAATAAACAAAACCCACAGATTACATGACTAAAAGCAACTCCCAGCAGAAAAGTAGCCCAGATGCCCAAATCCGCCACCAGCAATTGGGGGCCGAACTGAGAGCAGGCGGCATTGCTTAGGGTAAGGACCAGGCCCAAATTCCCTGAGGGCAATCGGAGGGAGCTAACATGAGATAGCAACTTAAACTGTGGCATAGCAAGAGAGAGAGAGAAAATTAACCAGCCCGAACACCCTGACAGCCGTTCGCAGAACAAAGGGACTGAGCAATTCCAGAGAAGAGCTAGCAGGCTGCAGACCGACCCATCCCCACTGGAGGCAGGAGGTACGAGGGAGGGAAAAGGGGCAAACTCGGCCCCAGAGATGGCACCCCTACCAAACCGCAAACAGGCCTCCAGTTTCTAACCAAAGACTTCCTGAGATTCTGGATGGTCGACATCCACCGGGAGGGTCGTGGCTAGAGGCCAGCTCCCAAGAATAGACACAAGGCACACACAGCAGACTGGCACGTGTGGAAACTGAGGCTGGGACCGTGGAGGGGAGAAAGCTCACCACACCCAGGGAGAGTGTGCCCATCAAGTTCCTGGCTGCCTGAGCTGCTCAGGCCTGGGAAGGCACAAAACTCAGGCCCAACTGAGTCCACTCTTTTGTGGAATACCCAAAAACTGGAACCGCACGCAACCCAGGGCCTGCTCCATATACAGCAGCCAGGAGCCTGAGCAGTGTAGATGGGGATAGCACACACCTGTGAGCGGGGCAAACCCAGTGTGGCCAGAACACTGTGAGAGCTACCCACACACGTCAGCCAGCGATATCTGCCTGCAGCACCCCTCCCTCCCCTCCGGGCGACTGAACAAGCAACATAAACAAGAGACCACCTCGGCCCACCTGTGTCGGGGAGGAAATTAGACACTGAAGAGACCGGCAAACAGAAGCCAAATAAACAAAGGGAACCGCTTCAGAAGGGATTGGTGCAACAGATTAAAATCCCTGTAGATAACAACAACTACACCGCAAGGGGCCCATAGTGTAAGCTGGAACGAGGAACTATCTGAAAATGAACCGAACCCACACTGACCCAACAGCTCCAGAGAAATTCCTAGATATATTTTTACTTGTTTTTTTAATTAAAAAATTTTTTTCTTTTCTTTTTTATTTTTTCTCTTTTATTTCCTTTTAAAATTCCCTATTACTACCCCATTACTCCTTAACTTTTATTTTCACTTTCATATATTTTAACTATATTTTTTTAGTTAGGAAAAAAAATTTTTTTCTTGTTTTATTTGTTCTCTCCTATTTTCTTCTAAAGTCCTCTATTACTCCTTAATTTTAATTTTCATTTCACTATAACCTTGCAAAAAAGAAAAAGGTGAAACCATATTTTTAAACTGAACTTCATATATATTTCAAAATTTTTTTGTGTTTTTGATTTTGTTTTTAATATTGTATTTTTAAGAGTCTAACCTCTACTCTAGATTTTTAATCTTTGTTTTTCAGTATTTGATATCAATTTTGGACATTTAAGAATCCAATATTCAGTACCCATTTTTACTCAGGGCTGTGTTGATTACTCTCTCCCACTTTTGACTCTCTGTTTTTTTTCACTCAGAACACCTCTATTTCCTCCCTTCCCCCTCCCTTCCCAATCCAATTCTGTTAATCTCTGTGGGTGTCTGGGCTATGGAGAACACTTTGGGAACAGAGAACTGTGTAGATCTGTCTCTCTCCTCTTGAGTCCCCCCTTTTCTCCTCCTGCTCATCTCTATCTCCCTCCTCCCTCTCCTCTTCTTCATGTAAGTCTGTGAACCTCTCTGGTCCCTCACAGTGGAGAATCCTTTCACCACTAACGTAGAAGTTTTATTATCAGTGCTGAATAGTTGGAGAAGACTTGCGACTACTGGGAGAATAAGACTGAAATCCAGAGGGAGGAGACTTAAGCCTAAGACCTGAGAACACCAGAAAACTCCTAACTACACAAAACATTAAGTAACCAGAGACCATCCAAAAGCCTCCATACCTACATTGAAACCAACCACCACCCAAGAGTCAATAAGATTTAGAGCAAGACATACCACACAAATTCTCCAGCAACACAGGAACATAGTCCTAAACATCAACATACAGGCTGCCAAAGGTCACACCTAACACATAGACCCATTGCAAAACTCATTACTGGGCACTCTATTGCACTCCAGAGAGAAGAAATCGAGTTACACACACCAGAACACCAACACAAGCTTCCCTAACCAGGAAACCTTGGCAAGTCAATCGTACAACCCCACCACTGGGTGAAAACTCCACATTAAAAAGGAACCACAGACCACCAGAATACAGAAACCCAACTCCAGACACAGCAATCTAAACAAGATGAAAAGGCAGAGAAATACCCAACAGGTAAAGGTACATGAAAAATGCCCCCCAAGTCAAACAAAAGAGGAGGAGATAGGGAATCTGCCTGAAAAAGAATTTAGAATAATGATAATAAAAATGATCCAAAAAACTTGAAAACAAAATGGAGTTACAGATAAATAGCCTGGAGACAAACATTGAGAAGATGCAAGAAATGTTTAACAAGGACCTAGAAGAAATAAAAAAGAGTCAATTAAAAATGAATAATGCAATAAATGAGATCAAAAACACTCTGGAGGGAACCAACAGTAGAATAATGGAGACAGAAGATAGGATAAGTGAGGTAGAAGATAAAATGGTGGAAATAAATGAAGCAGAGAGGAAAAAAGAAAAAAGAATCAAAAGAAATGAGGACAACCTCAGGGACCTCTGGGACAATGTGAAACACCCCAACATTAGAATCATAGGAGTCCCAGAAGAAGAAGACAAAAAGAAAGGCATGAGAAAATACACGAGGAGATAATAGCTGAAAAATTCCCTAAAATGGGGAAGGAAATAGCCGCCCTAGTCCAAGAAACCCAGAGAGTCCCGAACAGGATAAAACCAAGGTGAAACACCCCAAGACACATATTAATCAAATTAACAACGATCAAACACAAAGAACAAATATTAAAAGCAGCAAGGGAGAAACAACAAAACACATAAAGGGATTCCCATAAGGATAACAGCTGATTTATCATTAGAAACCCTTCAGGCCAGAAGGGAATGGCAGGACATACATCAAGTAATGAAAGAAAATAACCTACAGCCTAGATTACTATACCCAGCAAGGATCCCATTCATATATGAAGGAGAATTCAAAAGCTTTACAGACAAGCAAAAGCTGAGAGAATTCAGCACCACCAAACCAGCTCTTCAACAAATGCTAAAGGATCTTCTCTAGACAGGAAACACAGAAAGGCTGTATAAATGCAAACCCAAAACAACAAAGTAAATGGCAACGGGACCATACCTATCAATAAATACCTTAAAGGTAAATTTGTTTAATATCCAATCAAAAGAGAAAGACTTGCTGAATGGATACACTGTCTACAAGAGACCCACCTCAAAACAAGGGACACTTACAGACTAAAAGTGAAGGGCTGGAAAAAGATATTTCTGGAAAAAAATGTTTCAGGCAAACAGAGACCAAAAGAAAGCAGCAGTTGCAATACTCATATCAGATGAAATAGACTTTCAAATAAAGGCTCTGAAAAGACACAAAGAAGGACACTACATCATGATCAAATGATCAATCCAAGAAGAAGATATAATAATTATAAATATAAATGCACCTAACATAGGAGCACCACAATATGTAAGGCAAATGCTAACGAGTATGAAAGAGGAAATTAATAGTAACACAATAATAGTAGGAGACTTTAATACCACACTCACAACTATGGATAGATGAACTAAACAGAAAATTAACAAGGAAACACAAATTTTAAATGACACAATGGACCAGCTACACCTAATTGATATCTACAGGACATATTACCCCAAAACAATCAACTTCACCTTTCTCTCAGGTGCACACGGAACCTTCTCCAGAATAGACCACATCCTTGGCCATAAATCTAGCTTTGGTAAATTCAAAAAAAACTGAAATCATTCCAGTCATCTTTTCTGAACACAGTGCAGTAAGATTAGATCTCAATTACAGGAAAAAAAAGTATAAAAATTTCAAATATATGGAGGCTAAATAACACACTTCTGAATAACCAACAAATCATAGAAGAAATAAAAAAAGAAATCAAAATATGCATAGAAATTAATGAAAACTCAACAACCCAAACCTCATGGGACACTGTAAAAGCAGTGCTATGGGGAAGGTTCATAGCATTACAGGCTTACCTCAAGAAACAAGAAAAAAGTCAAATAAATAACCTAACTCTACACATAAAGCAACTAGAGAAGGAAGAAATGAAGAACCACAGGGTAAATAGAAAGAAAGAAATCTTAAAAATTAGGGCAGAAATAAAGGCAAAAGAAACTAAAGAGACCATAGCAAAAATCAACAAAGCTAAAAGTTGGTTTTTTGAAAAAATAAACAAAATTGACAAACCATTAGCAAGACTCATTAAGAAACAAAGGGAGAAGAACCAAATTAACAAAATTAGAAATGAAAATGGAGAGATCACGACAGACAACACTGAAATACAAAGGATCATAACAGACTACTACCAGCAGCTCTATGCCAATAAAATGGACAACTTGGAAGAAATGGGCAAATTCTTAGAAAAGTATATGTTTCCAAAACTGAACCAGAAAGAAATAGAAGATCTTAACAGACCCATCACAAGCAAGGGAATGGAAACTGTAGTAAGAAATCGTCCAGCAAACAAAAGCCCAGGACCAGATGGCTTCAGCTGAATTCTACCAAAAATTTAGAGAAGAGCTAACACTTATCTTACTCAAACTCTTCCAGAAAATTGCAGAAGGTAAACGTCCAAACTCATCCTATGAGGCCACCATCACCCTAATTCCAAAACCATACAAAGATGCCACAAAAAAAGAAACCTACAGGCCAATATCACTGATGAACATAGATGTAAAAATCCTTAACAAAATTCTAGCAAACAGCATCCAACAACATATTTAAAAGACCATACATCATGATCAAGTGGACTTTATCCCAGGAATGCAAGGATTCTTGAATATCCACAAATCAATCAATGTGATACACCACATTAACAAACTGAAAGATAAAACCCATATGATTATCTCAATAGATGCAGAAAAAGCCTGTGACAAAATTCAACATCCTTTTATGATTAAAACTCTCCAGAAAGCAGGCATAGAAGGAACATACCTCAACATAATAAAAGCTATATGTGACAAACCGACAGCAAGCATTACCCTCAATGGTGAAAAATTGAAAGCATTTCCCCTAAAATCAGGAACAAGACAGGGGTGCCCACTCTCACCACTACTATTCAACATAGTTTTGGAAGTGTTGGCCACAGCAATCAGGGCAAAATAGAAGTAAAAGAAATCCAGATAGGAAAAGAAGAAGGGAAACTCTTGCTGTTTACAGATGACATGATCCTCTACATAGAAAACCCTAAAGACTCTACCAGAAAATTACTAGCACTAATCAACAAATATAGTAAAGTTCCATGATATAAAATTAACACACAGAAATCCCTTGCATTCCTATACACTAACAATGAGAAAACAGAAAAAGAAATTAAGGAAATGATATCATTCACCAATGCAACAAAAAGAATAAAATACTTAGGAGTATAACTACCTAGAGAAATGAAAGACCTATACATAGAAAACTATAAAACACTGATGAAAGAAATCAAAGAGGACACAAACAGATGGAGAAATATACTGTGTTCATGGATTGGAAGAATCAATATTGTCAAAATGGCTATATTACTGAAAGTAATCTATAGATTCAATGCAATCCCTATCAAGCTACCAACGGCATTTTTCACAGAACTAGAACAAATAATTTCACAATTTGTATGGAAATACAAAAAACCTCGACTAGCCAAAGTAATCTTGAGAAAGAAGAATGGAACTGGAGGAATCAACCTGCCTGACTTCAGACTATACTACAAAGCCACAGTCATCAAGACAGCATGGTACTGGCGCAAAGACAGAAATATCGATCAATGGAACAGAATAGAAAGCTCAGAGATAAATCCAAGAACCTATGAACACCTTATCTTCGACAAAGGAGGCAAGAATATAAAATGGGAAAAAGACAACCTCTTTAACAAGTGGTGCTGGGAAAACTGGTCAACCACTTGTAAAATAATGAAACTAGAACACTTTCGAACACCATACACAAAAATAAACTCAAAATGGATTAAAGATCTAAATGTAAGACTAGAAACTATAAAACTCCTGTAGGAGAACATAGGCAAAACACTGTCCGACATAAATCACAGCAGGATCCTCTATGACCCACCTCTCAGAATATTGGAAATTAAAGCAAAAATAAACAAATGGGACCTAATGAAACCTAAAAGTTTTGCACAACAAGGATACTATAAGCAAGGTGAAAAGACAGCCCTCAGATTGGGAGAAAATAATAGCAAACAAAGCAAAAGACAAAACATTAATCTCAAAAATATACAAGCAACACCTGCAGCTCAATTCCACAAAAATAAATGACCCAAACAAAAAATGGGCCAAAGAACTAAACAGACATTTCTCCAAAGAAGACATACAGATGGATAACAAACATGAAAAGATGCTCAACATCACTCATTATCAGTGAAATGCAAGTCAAAACCACAATGAGGTACCATTACATGCCAGTCAGAATGTCTGCTGTACAAAAGTCTACAAGCAATAAATGCTGGAGAGGGTGTGGAGAAAAGGGAACCCTCTTACACTGTTGGTGGGAATGCAAATTAGTACAGCAGCTATGAACAGTGTGGAGATTTCTTTAAAAAAATGGAATTAGAACTGCCATATTACCCAACAATACCACTTCTGGGCATACACACTGAGGAAACCAGACCTGAAAGAGACACGTATACCCCAATGTTCATCGCAGTACTGTTTATAATAGCCAGGACATGGAAGCAACCTACATGCCCATCAGCAGATGAATGGATAAGGAAGCTGTGGTACATATACACCATGGAATATTACTCAGCCATTAAAAAGAATTCATTTGAATCAATTCTAATGAGATGGATGAAATTGGAGCCCATTATACACAATGAAGTAAGCCAGAAAGATAGACCAGTATAGTATACTAATGCATATATATAGAATTTACAAAGATGGTAACGATAACCCTATATGCAAAACAGAAAAAGAGACAGTGATGTACAGAACAGACTTTTGGACTCTGTGGGAGAAGGGGAGGGTGGGATGTTTTGAGAGTACAGCTTCAAAACATGTATATTATCTAGGGTGAAAGGGATCACCAGACCAGGCTGAATGCATGAGACAAGTGCTCAGACCTGGTGCACTGGAAGACCCAGAGGAATCGGGTGGAGCGGGAGGTGCTAGGGGGGATCGGGATGGGGAATACATGTAAATCCATGGCTGATTCATGTCAATGTATGACAAAAACCACTACAATATTGTAAAGTAATTAGCCTCCAACTAATAAAAATATATGAAAAAAAAAAGAAACACTTCTAATATTTTTAACTTAACTCTGAAGTTTTAAGATCCAACTGGCTTAGTACTTCTAAATGGAAATTCAAAACCACAGTAAAAATAAATTGATTTGGAGTCTCAAAGCATTTCATAAGCAATGAGTGTAAATGTTGGGACAATTCTCATATGACAGAAAATCTACTATTAATAAAGATTACACACTTTTTTAGCTATATTCATCAATTTTTCTCACAGATTGTCTTATATCCTTTTGGGAATCACATGAATGATAACTAAATCAATACATATCCATTTATTTATCCAACACATAATTATGAAGTAATATAGAAAGAGTTTTGTTACTTTTGAGTGAATTCCAAGCTGAAGATATGCATTCTGCCATCAAGAAGCTTATGGGGAAAAAGGCTATGTAGCTAAAAGAAAGCAGAAAGTGGTGAAACATACAGATGAAGTGAAAATTTGTATTAATAAATAACTGGATTTCTGTGATGAAGTGGGACCTGAGCCATATTTGTGAAATGTGGCTATGATTTTGGCCACAAGGCATCCAGAAAAATATGCTGTGAGGTTATGGGGAGCATAAACAGAGGCCAAGAAAGGAAATCACATGGTGCATGCATGCAATCAGAACAGCTTCTTGTAACAGGAGGAAAGGTTTGCAAAGAGGACGGTAAAGACAGAGTGGGAAATGCCCCAGCACCCACGATTCAGGGTCCTACATCTAAAACAATGTAAGTTGCACTTTATCTTGTAGGTATTCACGATATAATCCCATGAAAAATTACTAGTAAAGAAGGAAGAACACACAGAATTGTATTTCAGAAGTATTCTGTAACAAGCTATAAAAACTAAATAAGGAAGGAAAAATGGTAAAAGCTAACTATGAAATCACCCAGGCAATAATAGATACAGACCCAGAATATAGACTTGGGATCAAAGAAAAACAAATTGGTGGGATTTCATGGATTTGATGTGGAAGGCAAAGAAAAGGAAAAAGTGAAAAATGTGATTTGGTGAGTGGGTGGTGGTTCAACTGACAGAAATGGAAAACTCTCTGAGTGGGGAGGTCAGGGAGGGATGAGTTGACCATAACAGCAAACTATTACTGGGAACCTCCAGACACATCCCCAAGCATATCTCTTGTGTTACCTCTTTCAGCTGGCTGGGGAAGCTGAGACTGCTAAGGTGACTTGCCCAAGATCACTCAGTGTGGGAGTGATAGATCTAGGAAGGGCCATGTAGTCAGCTTGAGTCCTGCATTAGACTGAATTAGAAGAACAGGTGTAAAGTTTAGGGGATAAAATTGAGTACTGAGTTTGGAGTTCCAGGGAAGAGCTGATCCAAGACAAAATGTAAGTGAATCATAGAGTAAAAGCCATTTATTTACAGCACATTAATGGCATGTGTGTGCATGCTAAGTCACTTCAGTCAGATCTGACTCTTTGTGACCATAAGAACTGTAACCCATCAGGCTCCTCTGTCTATGAGATTCTCAAGGCAAGAATACTGGTGTAAGATGGCGGAGGAGTAAGTGGATGTGGAGCACATCTCTTTCCACAGATGCATCAGGAACACATCTTCAGATACAGAAGTGCTTGCTGAACACCAGCTGTGAGCAGACAGGATTACCTGACCACTGGAAAAAAATATATAGAACCATGCAAAACTCAGTAGGCTGAAGGAATCAGGAGTAAAAACAGGAGAGTTAGTAGGACTGGCCCTACCTTCGGTGGGTGAGGGAACTGAAGCAGGGGTCCAATCCCATATCGGGGCCATTGTTTTGGTCAGAGGAGAAACATTTAGGACTGAAAGTGAAACAGCTGGCCTGTGACAGCCTAAATGGAATGAGGATCACACAGATAATCCTTGCCACAGCTACATGTACCCTGGGAAGGAATGCGGGTCCCCTAGAAGGCACACTGACTGGGAGCTTCAGCAGAGGAATTTTGGAACAATCCGAAGGCAAGGTCCGATGTTGACTGTGGGGAGGCAGCCCGAGGGATGTGAGGGAGGACATTATGGTAGGAAATGCCCTGGGAGGCGAGCCAGGCAACCACTGGAAGCAAGGTGATGCTGCCGAGTCATGCGTAGGGGGTGCAGCCATCACCTGTCACATGCCATCACTTGCTGCTGAACAATAGATAGGCTGGGTCTTCAAGCACCTGAGGCAAACCACAGGATGTCCCTGTAAGCGCCTGACGTGCTGAACACCAGAGATGAGCCCAGCTAGGGAGGCCTCTTTATGTGCCTGATGTGCCAAGCAACAGAGAAGGACGCTGGGCAGGGGAACCCTCTAAGTGCCTGAATGGGTGGAACAATGGAGAAGGACTAGCCTAAGAGGCATTCCTATTGCCAGCTGCCAGAGGCTAGATGAACAATCTGATAGGACCATAGCTACTGTGGCTGAGGCAGCCCATGCACGCTGGGGGTCAGGGGTCCCTGCCGACCAAGCAGCTGCACCACCTTCATGCTCAATCCTCACTGGGACAGAGCTGCCACAGGCTAGAAAAGGCCCTGTGTCCACCCACGTGGGAGTGCTTCAGCTGTGTCCACCTCTTTGTGACCCTGTGGACTGTGGCTTGCTAGGCTTCTCTATCCAAGGGATTTTCCAGGCAAGAATGCTGGAATGGGTTGCCATACCATTCTAGAGCACTATATTTCCTGCTGCCCTAGATGCCAACTCCCCAGAGTAGCTGGTGGCACCAGGGCCCTTGAAAACCAAGCAGCTGCTCCACCTCCTCCTCTGGCGCTTACTGGGGCAGACTTACATCCTCCAGGACAGCCTCTGAGCAAACCCCTGTGGACGTCCCACATGAAGAGGTGCAAATAAAACCACAGTTGAAACCCAGGGGCAGTGTGGCTAAGGAAGAGGACTCAAAATCTTCCCACAGTTATACAAGTGGCAGATTAAATCCATATGATCAATGAGGCAGACTCTGTGGCTATGGAATATATGAAAGAATATTGAGAGTTCTCACAAAAGAAATGCAGTAGTTCTGACAGCTGTGGACATTGGAGGCAAGAATACACAGGAGGAGGACCAGATTAGAGTCTGAGCTGCCCCCAAACAGGTCCAGAGACAAGTGTAGTGTTGGAGGGCATCCTGGGGGATGAGGTGGACTGTGACTTCCAGCGAGGGCAAGGATGCTAACAGCAGAGACTAAAAAAAATTAAAAAAAAAAAAAAACATTTATTATTCTTATATGTTGACTTATTCTGTAGTTTCTTCTGGATTTTTTTCTATTTTTCCTTGTTCCCCCCATCTGTTGTTGTAGTTGTTTATTAGTGCTATTAAATTTATTGAAGCTTTTGAATTTTTTTTTATCACACTTATTATTTCTCATATACTTCTGTCTCTATGTTAACCTTTTGAGGATCTGTGGGTTTTTCTTTTTTCTATTTCTTTTTTTTTTTCTTTTTACCTCTCTCTTTTTTATTAACCTTAATTTTTAAATTTTTAAAATTTATTATCTTTTCCTACATTTATCCCTTCGTTTGCTTTTCCTACTGTTCTTTTCCCATTGCAGTTAATCCTTAATATATAGAAATTTTCCTTATCTACTTCTATTTAACTTTGCATTTCTATTCTTTCTTTATTTTTTTTTCTTTCATTTCTTTTTCTCACTATATTTGTTTTGTTTTTGTTCTTTTATTTCCAAATTGGTACCTTGCTTTAGTTTTAGTTTACAGTTTTTTTATTCTATAGTTAGTTTTGTTCTTAACTGGAGGATATAATTTTCAGTTTCCTTTGTTCATGGGGTCAATCTATTGTACTTTTTTTCGGGGGGATGGTTTTGGTTTTGATTACAGGTGTATCTATTGCATTATTTTAGTTATTTCCCAGTTTTATAATTGCCATGTGTCTGGGGTTGCATCTTTTGTTTCCCATTTTGTATATTTATATTAACCCTTTTAATGTCATAATAAAACACCTGTGGAATCTCCATGCCCAACCAGAGATCAAGCCCTGAGCCTTCAGAGTGGAAGTGCTGACTCTAAGACTACACTACCAGAAAACTCCTAATCCTAGTGAGTATCAAATAGTGAGAACTCCCACAAAGGCAACCACTAGTATGCAAAACTGCCAGTAGCACCCTGTGCATGATGCCTCATTCAAACAACAAACAAGACAAAAATCAAATCCAGTCATCAGTAAACATGATTACCCCCTCACTCAGCCATGCCTATCAGAGGGGGGAAAAAACAAGCAAACAACAACAACAAAAAAAACCCTCACCTCCTCTGGCCAAAGCAAGCAAAAATCACACCCTACATGAGACTTACACAAACCACTAGACCAACCTTATGAAGACAGAAATCAAAAGAAAGAAAAAAATCCACCGTTTAAGCTTGGCAAAAGGAGATTTCAAACAGAAGAAGATTTAAAAAATAAATAAATAATGAAAAGGCAGAGAAATACTGTGCAAATGAAGGAAAAACCTAGAAATGCACAAGTCCAAATAAATGAAGAGGAAACAAGCAAACTACCTGAAAAAGGATTCAGAATAATGATAGTAAAGATGATCCAAAACCTTTCAAATAGAATGGAGAAAAGACAATAACCAATTAACAAAGATCTAGAAGAATTAAAGAATAAACACACAGAGACAAACAACACAATGACTGAATTTAAAAATATTTTAGAAGGAATCATTAGCAGAATATCTGAATCAGAAGAGTAGATCAGTGAGCTGGAAGATAATGGAATGGTGGAAATAACTGCTGAAGAGCAGAATTAAGTACAAAGAACGAAAATAACTGATGATAGTCTCAGAGACCTCTGGGGCAATATTAAATGCACCAACACTCTAATTATAGGGGTTCCAGAAGAAGAGACAAAGAAAGGGTTTGAGAAAAATTTTAAAGAGATTATAGTTGAAAACTTTTTCCAACATGGGAAAGGAAATAGGTAGTCAAGTCCAAGAAAGAGTCCCATACAAATAGTCCCATACAGGATAAACCGAAGGAGAAACATGCCAAGACATGTAAAAATCAAATTCAGTTCAATTCAGTTGCTCAGTCATGTCCAACTCAAAAGATTAAACACAAAGAAAGGAAAATAAATTCAAAGGGACTTATATAGTCAGGAAGTACAAGAGAAGAAAGGTCTACAAAAAGAAACCAAAATGACTAAGAAAATGGCAATAGGAACATATATACCAATAATTACTTTAAATGTAGATGGAGTGAATGCTGCAACCAAAATACAGAGGCCAGCAGAATGGATCAAAAAAAAAAAAAAATCCATATATATGCTGTCTACAAGAAACCCACTTCATACATAAAGATACATATAGACTGGAAGTGAGAGGATGGAAAATATATTCCATGCAAATGGAAATCAAAAGACAGCTGGAGGAGGAATCCTCCTATCAGACAAAACAATTGTAAATATCTATGCATTCAACATAGGGACACCTCAATATGTAAGACAAACACTAACAGACAAAAAAGGAGAAACCGAAAGTAACCCAATAATAGAAGGAAACATTAACACCCCACATACTCCAATGGACTGACCATCAAAACAGAAAATTAATAAGGAAACACAAGTCTTCTTTGACACGTTAGATCAAAGGGAACTCATTGTTATCTTCAGAATATTCCATCCTTCTTCTCAAGTGCACAAGGAAACTTCTCCAGGATAGACAAAATCTTGGGTCACAAATAAAACCTCAGTAAATTTAAGAAAACTGAAATCATATCAAGCATCTTTTCTGACCACAATGTTTTGAAACTAAATATCAATTACAAAAAAAAAAGAAAAACAGACACATGGAAATTAAACAATACATTTCTAAGTAACAACAGGTTACTGAAGAACTCAAAGGAAAATCAAAAAGTTCCTAGAAACAAATGTCAATGAAAACATGATAACTCAAAACCCACAGGATGCAGCAAAAGCAGTTCTGAGTCTATAGCAATACAATACTACTTTAGGAGACAACAAAAATATTGAATAGACCACCTAACTTTACACCTAAAACAACTGGAAAAACAAGGACAACAACCACAAAAAAACTCCAAAGTTAGCAGAAGGGAAAAAAAATCATGAAGTTAAGAGCAGAAATAAATAAAAAGGAAATGAAATAAGCAGTAGTAAAGATTAGTGAAACTAAAAGCTTGTTCTTTGAGATGATAAATAAAACAGAGAAACTTTTAGTCACACTCATCAAGAAAAAGAGAGAAGAATCAAATCAACAAAATTAGAAATGAAAAAGGAGGGGTTACAACAGACAATGCAGAAATACAAGGGATTATGAGACTATTATGAACAACTATATGGAAAAAAACATGAATAAACTGGAAGAAATGGACAGATTCTTAGAAATATTCAATCTTCCAAGACTGAACCAGGAAGAAATAAAAATTATGAACAATCCAATTACAAGCATTGAAAGAGAAACTGATAAGAAAATCTCCCCAATAACACAAGGCCAGGACTAGAGGGCTTCACAGATAAATTCTATCAAACTTTTAGAGAAGAGATATTGCCTATCTTTCTAAAACTCTTTCAAAAAATTGCAGAGGAAAGAACAATTCCAAACTCATTCTACAAGGCCACCATCACCCTGATACAAAAACAAAAACAACACACACACACACACAATAAAATGAGGCAAATATCACTGATACATGCAAAAATCCTCAACAAAATTCTATCAAACAGAATTCAAGAATATATTAAAAAGCTCATACAGCATGATTCAGTTGGGTTTATTCCAGAGATGCAAGGATTCTTCAATATATGCAAATTAATCATTATGATACATAATAAGAAATTGAAAGATAAAAATCATGTAATAATATCAATAGAAGAAGAAAAAAACCTTTGACAAAATTCAGCACCCATTTATGATTAAAAGTCTTTTAAAAATGGACATAGAGGGAACCTACCTCAATATAGTAAACTCTATATATGATAAGTCCACAGCAAGCATTATTCTCAATGGTGAAAAACTGAAAGCATCCCCTCAAAGATCAGGAAAAAGATAAGGGTGTCCACTCTCACAGCTATTGTTCAAAATAGCCTTGGAAGTCCTAGCTATGGCAATCAGAGAAAAAGAAGAAATAAAAGGAACCCAGATTGGAAAAGAAGAAGTAAAGTTCTCACTGTTTGCAGATGACATGATACTGTACACAGAAAACACTAAAGATAGTATTAGAAAACTACTACAGTTAATCAGTAAATTTAGCAAAGTCACAGGATACAAAGTCAATACAGAGGAATCACTTGCATTCCTATATACTAACTTATACTTGCATTCCTATATACTAACTTATATGCAGAGTACATGATGAAAAGCACTGGGCTGGATGAAGCACAAGCTGGAGTCAAGATTACTGGGAGAAATATCAATAACCTCAGATATGCAGATGACACTACCCTTATGGCAGAAGGTGAAAAAGAACTAAAGAGCCTCTTGATGAAAGTGAAAGAGAGTGAAAAACTTGTCTTAATACTCAACATTCAGAAAACTAAGATCATGGCATCTGGTCCCATCACTTCATGGCAAGTAGATAGAGAAACAAAGCAAACAGTGACAGACTTTATTTTATGAGTGACAGAGTGAGTGAGTGAAGTAAGTGAAGTCACTCATATGTATCTGACTCTTTGAAACTCATGGACTATGGCCTACCAGGCTCCTCCATCCAAGGGAGTTTCCAGGTAAGTATACTGGAGTGGGTTGCCATTTTCTTCTCCAGGAGATCTTCCTGACCCAGGGATTGAACCCGGGTTTCCTGCATTGTAGGAAGATGCTTTACCATCTTATTTTTTTTTTTTTTTGGGGGGGGGGCTCCAAAATCACTGCAAATGGTGACTGCAGTCATGAAATTAAAAGACATTTGCTCCTTGGAAGAAAAACTATGAACAACGTAGACAGCATATTAAAAAGCAGAGACATTACTTTGCCAACAAAGGTCCATCTAGTCAAAGCTATGGTTTTTCTAGTAGTTATGTATGGCTGTGAGAATTGGACCATAAAGAAGGCTGATCACCAAAGAATTGATGCTTTAGAACTGTGGTGTTGGAGAAGATTCTTGAGTGTCCCTTAAACTGAAAGGGAGAGCCAATGAGTCATATCAAGCATCTAAATCATAGACTGAAAGGAGAGCCAACCAGTCAATCCTAAAGCAAATCAGTCCCGAATATTCATTGGAAGGACTGATGCTGAAGCTGAAACCTCCAATACTTTGGCCACCTGATGTGAAGAACTGACTCATTTGAAAAGACCCTGATGCTGGGAGAGATTGAAGTTGGAAGGAGAAGGGGATGACAGAGGTTGAGATGGTTGGATGGCATCACTGACTCAATGGACATAAGTTTGAGTAAACTCCGGGATTTGATGATGGACAGGGAGGCCTGTGGTGCTGAATTCCAGGGAGTCACAAGGAGTCGGACACGACTGAGTGAACTGAAGAATGAAATATCAGAAAGAGAAATTAAACAATCAATCTCACTCAGCACTGCAACAAAAAGAATAAAATATATACAAATAAATCTACCTAAGGAGACAAAGAAATGTATACAGAATATTATGACATTGATGAAAGAAATCAAAGATAACATAGACAGATGGAGATATATTCCAATTTCCTTGGTTGGAAGAATCAATATTGTGAAATTGACTATACTACCAAATGCAATCTACAGATTGAATGCAATCCCTATCAAAGTACCTATGACATTTTTCACGGAACTAGAACAAAAATTTCACAATTCATATGGAGATACAAAAGACCCTGAATAGCCAATGCAGTCTTGAGAAAGAATAGTGGAGCTGGAGGAATCAGCCTTCAGATTATACTAAAAAGCTACTGCCATCAAGACAGTGTGGTACTGGCACAAAAACAGAAATGTAGCTCAATGGAACAAGATAGAAAGCCCAGAAATAAACCCATGCACCTATAGGTACCTTATTTTTTACAAAGGAGACAAGAATATACAATAGGGCAAAAACAGCCTCTTCAATGAGTGGTGCTGGGAAAACTGAACAGCTACATGTAAAAGAATGAAATTAGAATACTTCCTTATACCATTCACAAAGATAAACTCAAAATGAATTAAAGACCTATATGTAAGACCAGAAACTATAAAACTCTTACAGGAAAACACAGACAGAATATTCAGTGACATAAATCAAGCAAGATCCTCTATGACTCACCTTCTAGAGTAATGGAAATAAAAACAAAAATAAACAAATAAACAAGTGGGGCCTAATTAAGCTTAAAAATTTTTGCACAGCAAAGGAAACTACAAACAAGGTGAAAAGGCAACCCTCAGAATGGGAGAAAATAATAGCAAATGAAACGACTGATAATGGATTAATTTTCAAAATACACAAGTCGCTCTTACAAGTCAATATCAGAAAAACAAACAACCCAATCAGTGGGAAAAAAGATCTAAACAGACATTTCTCCAAAGAAGACATAGAGATGGCTAACAAACACATAAAAAGATTCTCAGCATTGCTCATTATCAGAGAAATACAAATCAAAACTACAATGAGATATAACCTCACACTGGTCAGAATGGCAATCATCAAAAAGTCTACGAACAATAAATGGTGGAGAGAGTGTCGAGAAAATGTAACACTCTTTCACTGTTGGTGGTAGTTTAAATTGATATAGTCACCATGGGAAATGGTATGGAGATTCCTTAAAAAACCTAAGGATAAAACCACTATATGACCCAGAAATTCCACTCCTAGGCATATATCTTGATGGAATCAAAATTGAAAGAGACATGTGTACCTCAATGGTCATTGCAGCACTATTTACAAAAGCTAGGACATGTAAGTCACCTAGCATTCCATTATTCTAGATGTACATCAACAGATTAATGGATAAAGCTATGATACATATATACAATGGAGTATTACTCACCCATAAGAAGGAACATATTTGAGTCAGTTCTAATGAGGTGGATGAACTTAGAGCCTATTATACACAGTGAAGTAAGTCAGAAAGATAAATATCATATACTAAAGCATATGTATGGAATCTAGAAAGATGGTACTGATGAATTTATTTTCAGGACAGCAGTGGAGAAATAGACATAGCTAACAGATATATGGACACAGGATGGGGGAGGAGAGGGTGAAATTTTATAAAGAGGGAAATATGGAAACTTACATTAATATATGTAAAATGGATAGCCAATGAGAATTTGCTATATGACCCAGGGAATTCAAACAGGGGCTCTGTATCAACCTAGAGGGGTGGGATGGGGAGGAAGATGGGAGGCAGTCTCATATTGGAGGGGACATATGTGTACCTATGGTGATTCATGTTGATGTTTGATAGAAAACAACAAAATTCTGTAATGCAACTCAATTAAAATCAATAAATAGATTTTTTCAAAGTAATAATAATAATAATAATAATAATAATAAAGAACACTGGAGTAGGTTGTCATTCCCTCCTCCAGGGGATCTTCCCAACCCAGGGATTGAACCCATGCCTCTTACGTCTCTTGTATTGTAGGTTATTTACCACTAGTGCCATCTAATATAGCATTAAAAAAAGGAGGGCAGATGATAGTCAAAGTAAATAGAAGGCAAACATTTTTAAGATTAAGCAGCTTAATGAACCATCACCTCTTATAGATCTTAATTTGTTACCAGATTTTAGATTTTTTTTTCTCTCAGAAGGAAAAAATAGAAGATGCTCTAAATATAGAAAATATGAAAGATAAAATTGCATAGGCCAAATAATTCCAGCATTATTTTGATGTCATTGTGTAAGCTGGGAAATAAACCTAGAGGAAAAATGGTAACTCAATTTTCCACTTCAATATTTCTTAATTAATAAAACTAACATCATATTCATTACATTCATAAATTATATTTATTTTAATTATGTTTTGAGAAAATATTTATCATCCCATGTTGATTAAATAATCAAATAATCCATAAATTACATAAAGCATGATAAATTGGAGTTTGTTTTTTAATTACTTAAAAGCCAAGAACATTATTTACTACAACTAAAGGAGTTTATTTTTTAAAAAAAATAACTGCACTCCAGATAAATTGGATAAAAAAACTGTTTTAACAATACTAGAACAAGAAAAAGGAAGAAATATAATGACAAAGGGAAACAAGCACAAAGAAGAATGAAGCCAAGGCCTTCAAATCCTTCAACTGGGAGTACCCTGGTGGCAGAGTGGTAAAGAATCTTCTTGCAAAGCAGGAAACCTGCGTCTGACCCCTGGGTCTGGAAGATTCCCTAGAGAAGGAAATCACTACTAACTCCTTGCCTGGAGAATTTCATGGACAGAGGAGCCTGGGGAGCTACAGTCCATGGGGTTGCAAAGAGTTGGACACGACTAAGCAACTAACACATTCACCGAACATGTTTCATTTTTCCCAACCTGTTTTGTTCTCTTCTTTTTTATATATATAAATATGTCAATTTATTAAAAAATGGAGCATACTGAACAACAAATTATCTTACATCTTTAAGGAAGAAAAAACACTAAATTTGAAAAGACAGCACCCACTGAATTTGGACATAACACCTCTACTCGATTAAGAGAAACATTTGTACAGTCCAGGTCTTTATTTTTACACCCTCCAGGCCATGAATTCATAGGGAATTGGTTCCAACAGTTCAGGTTCCTTTCCATTGGTCCTCACAAAGTGTGCTTCTCTGGGTGGAGCAGGCTGGCACTTCAGCTGAACCCAAGTCCCATTCTCTTTGGCTTCCTTCTTTTTCTGATCATTTTCCTTCACACGTTTTAGGAAGCTATCTCGGCTCTTAGAGTGCTTAATATGCTTGATATGCACATTAATTCTCTTGGCAAGTGTCTTGCCCTTAATTGTTTGTTTACAATGATGCCAACAGCATGCTGGGTAACACTGTAGACTCTCCCAGTTTTGCATTTGTGGGGCATTCCTTTTTGAACAGTACCCATTCCCTTGATATCTACAATATCACCCTTCTTGTAGATTCGCATGTATGTGGCCAAAGGAACAACCCCATGTTTTCTAAAAGGCCTAGAGAACATGTAGCGGGTGCCCCTCCTCTTTCCATTTGTGTTGGTCATTTTGGCGAATTACTGGAAGATGGCGGTTCCGGCCGAAAATGTGTTCTCTTCTTTTCTAATCTGGGAGAGGAGCACTGAAAAGACTGGAATTATGCCATTTCTTACTAATAGACTCACAACAAAAATAAGGAGATGGATTATCATGAAGAATAACTAGCATAATGATTTAATATAAATAAAATGGTCAACAACGTGTTAGTCATTATACAAAATTAAGTATTTAATATAAGACTTATGCTCTTCTTTTCTCTAAGTTATTCTTTTATGACATTTATTTCCCCTGCAAAATCTATTTAAACTCACTTTTTGCTTAACATTGCACAGAATGGCATACTTTCCATAGTTCTAAGGCATAATACCATTTCAATCACAAAACATATATTTATCCAACTCAAACTCACAATGTTTTTGCTTTTATTAATGAGATAATCAATAGAAAGAGGATAAGCCATGAGACTGAAAACATTTGAAGATGCTTATGTATAATGAAATGCAATGTTCACTCTGGCAGCTTTTCTTTCTTGACCCTTCTCCTAGTCAAATCCTGGACAACCACACAGATGCCAAATTTTAGTCTCAGACCAAAAGGAAATTTACATGAAAACAGTGATCACTTTCAGTCTTTACCCTGTTGTCTCACACAGTGTGCAAATGGTTATGATTTTGTACTTTATGTATCAGGATGATGGTAAAGGCAAATTACTTTATGCAGTGTTGATAAAGCAAAACTTTCTTATTGCTGCCTCCTTTGTAATTTGCAGTCGTTTTGAGAAATCTAGGACTTGGCATAAATAAAAACACTTATATGTTATCTTACTATCCCTTCCAGCAAAATTCTCCAGGAACAAAATACACCATAGCTGCATACTGATAAATATAACCTTAATAGGATGGAAGTTGCTATGGAAATAAAAAGGTACATTTCAAAACTGATAAACTAGTGCATTGATAATTTTAAGAAGATTAAGAGAGAAATATTTTTAAAAATTAATTTTATTTAAAGAAAGACAAAATGCCAATGGATATTTTTAAAACAATTTTGTATGTTTAAAGGATTAGTTATTTTCATCTTAGATAAACCATCATAAAATAAATGCTTGAAAAAGAAAAATCCTCAGATTATTCTAGAAATAATATAATTGCCAAACCAACCTCAAATGGATTTGAACTATTTAAAACCTGCATATATATGAATGCCAAGGAAAAAATCCTAAGAGGTTTGATGAACTTCTGTAACTTAGGCTATATAATAAAAATAGAGTGCTTACTACATAACTATGATTTAGGCCACTGTTGCTAGGATACATTGAAATATTCAGCTTCTAATTTGCATAAGATGGATTCCCCACTCTTGCACTGTATTTAGAAAATTAGAATATATATATATTCTATATATATATATACAAAATATATATATATATATAATTAATAATTGTATAAATCCTTAAAAAAGAAAATCAGCAAAGGCAACACCAGAAAAAGGGAACAGACATGAACCCAGCAATAGATTTTCACCTGAAAGCATTGGGATTTCCTCCTAGCAGGTACCACACACCCCATGGCTCTTCATACCCTCAACACCAGCCAGTACCAAAGAAAGGCAGCTTCAGAGGCATGCCATCTTGGAGGCCAAACCCCTGAGAAAGACCAACAGTACTTGAGTCTTGTACAAGCCCTTCTGTCCCTGTCCTTTGAAGTGAAAAGCTTTACTTTTAGTCTCTGGGGCTTCTTCTGAGTCTTTAAAGGCTGCTTCAGAGCTCATGATTAGGAATGTGAAGATACATGAAAAAAAGTGAATCACTGTTAGGCTGGGAAACTGGTAACAATTTAGACTATAATTTGGTCACATGAGAGAACCAATTTCCCAAGTCCCTGAAAGGTGTCAACAAAGGTCTGACATACATCCCTAAGTTGTTTTTACAAGTAGACCCCAATCAGATGAAAGTTGCTGGCCACAGCATATAGACACTAGATCGGATGAAATTAGATTGTTGACAATGCAAGAAATTTCACCTTAATGCCAACTCATCCAAGAATTGTGCAAAAGGCTGTCATACACCCTGTCGTCCCCTTACCAACTCTGACATTGAAACCCCCTCCCTGGAAATCAATGAGGAGTTAGTCTTTTAAACACATGCTGCCCATACTCCATGCTCAGTGCCTGCAATAAATGCTACACTTCAACACAACCTCGTGTAAGTAGATTGCCTTTACTTTATCAGTTTAGTTCAGTCACCCAGTCACGTCTAACTCTGCGACTCCATGGACTAAGCAGGCCAGGCTTCCCTGTCCATCACCAACTCCCAGAGCTTGCTCAAACTCATGGACATAGAGTCGGTGAGGCCATCCAATGATCTCATCTCTGTCGTCCCCTTCTCCTGCCTTCAATATTTCCCAGCATCAGGGTCTTTTCAAATGAGTCAGTTCTTCACATCAGGTGGCCAAAGTATTGGAGCTTCAGCTTCAGCATCAGTCATTCCAATCAATATCCAGGACTGATTTCCTTTAGAATTAATCAGTTTGATCTCCTTGAACTCTGAGCAACTCTCAAGTCTTCACCAACACCACACTTCAAAAGCACAGATTCTTTGGCACTCAGCTTTCTTTATGGTCCAACTCTCACATCCATACATGACTACTGGAAAAACCACAGTTTTGACTAGACAGCAAAGTCATGTTTTTTGTCAGCAAAGTAATGTCTCTGCTTTTTAATATGTTATCTAGTTTGGTCATAGATGCTTCCAAGGAACAAGCAACTTGTAATTTCATGGCTGCATTTACCATCTGCTGTGATTTTGGACCCCTCCCAAATAAAGTCTGCCAGTTCCCATTGTTTCCCCATCTATTTGCCATGAAGTGATGGGATGAGAATCCATGATCTTGGTTTTCTGAATGTTGAGTTTTAAGCCAACTTTTTTCACTCTCCTCTTTCACTGTCATCAAGAGGCTCTTTAGTTCTTCTTCACTTTCTGCCATAAGGGTGGTGTCATCTCCTTATTGGAGGTTATTGATATTTCTCCTGAGAATCTTGATTCCAGCTTGTGTTTCATCCAGCCCATCATTTTGCATAATGTACTCTGTATATAAGTTTAATAAGCAGGGTGACAATATACAACATTGAGGAACTCCTTTCCCAATTTTGAACCAGTCTGTTCTTCCATGTCTGGTTCTAATTGTTGCTTCTTGACCTGCATACAGATTTCTCAGGAGACAGGTAAGGTGGTCTCGTATTCCCATGTCTTGAAGAATTTTCCAAAGTTTTTTATGACCCACACAGTCAAAGATTTTAGTGTAATCAATAAAGCAGAAGTAGATGTTTTTCTGGAATTTTCTTGGTTTTTCTATGACCCAATGGATGTTGGCAATTTGATCTCTGGTTCCTCTGCCTTATCTAAATCCAGCTTGAACATCTGGAAATTCATCATTCACATACCATTGAAGCCTGGCTTAGAGAATTTTGAACATTACTTTGCTAGCATGTGAGATAAGTGTAATCATGCAGTAGTTTGAACATTCTTTGGCATTGCCTTTCTTTGGGATTGAAATGAAAGCAGACCTTTTCCAGCCCTGTGACCACTGTTGAGTTTACCAAATTTGCTGGCATATTGAGTTCAGCCCTTTCACAGCATCATCTTTTAGGATTTGAAATAGTTCAATTGAAGTTCCATCACCTCTACTAGTTTTGTTCGTAGTGATGCTATGGCCTAATGAAAACAGAGCAATAGGGTCTAATAGCATGGTCCAAATGAGACTTGAAAACAAAGGATAAGGAAAAAAGCTATAAACATTCAAATAGGAATGATAGGATATCTTAAATGAAGAAAATATGTTTATTTTAATCTTATTATTTGTGAAATTAAATACAAAAATTATTGTAACAATATCTTTAAAATGCTGTGTGAATAGAATTTAAATATAGAAATTCCTAGTAGTCCAACTTTCATTCAAGATAAATGGGCTCAAGTAGGCATTTGTAAACATCTGAGGACTTGGAAAATAGATCATGCGCAAAATCTTTTCTAAACACAACTCAGAAGGAAAAGTGCTAGAAGGAAAACTGAGTGAATTAATACAATCAATTTTAGTACTGAAATAGGTACCAGTTAGAAATGATGATTTTAAGAACTTGAAATTGCTTAATTACAACAAAAGTACAGAGTGAATTGCAATACAAGTGCAAGCTAATATTTAGTATATTCAACATATTGATATGTCTAGGGGAGAATATGACTATTGATTGAATCTATACTTGTTTTAAAAGATACAGATGGATTTTGTATTAAAATGCAAGCATATTCCTGGACATTCATTTTAGGGAAATGTCAAAATACATTTGTTCAAAAATCTGTTCACAAATATTGACAGCAGTTTTTTTTTTTTTTTTTTAATAGCCCCAATCTGGAAATAACCTAATTCCCTCAAGGGGTGAGTAGAAAAACAAAATCTGGGATGCCTATAACATGGATGCATTGCCAAGGAATGAACTACAGAATCACACAAAATTTAGATTTAAAGTGAAAAAAAAAAAAACTCAAAGTGTACAAACTGTATGGCTGCATTTATAGTACATTCTTTTTTTAATTTATTTAGTTTTTAATTGAAGGATAATTGCTTTACAGAATTGTATTGGCTTCTGCCAAATATCAACATGGATCAGCCATAGGTATACATATGTCCCTCTGGAACCTCCCTCCCACCTCTCTCTCCTTCCCAACCCTCTAGGTATAATCAGCCTTTTGGATTATATATATATGTATGTGTGTGCATGTGTGTGTGCATGTGTGTGCGTGTGTGTGTTACTCGGTCAGTCGTGTCTGATTCTTTGTGACCCCATGGTCTCTAACCCACTAGGCTCCTCTGTCCATGGGATTCCCCAGGCAAGAAATCTCTAGGAGATCTTCCGGACCCAGGGGTCAAACCCAGGTCTCTGGCATTGTAGGCAGATTCTTTTACTATTTGAGCTATTTGGGAAGCCCCAATACTGATATCAATTCTGGAGTTTAAATAATGTGCTATAGTTATGTAAAATGTTATCATTATAGAAGACAGTGATGGGTATGTCTGTGCTGCTTTTGTAATTTTTGTGGTTATATTAGTATAATTATTTCAAAATATAAAGTTTAAAAATAGAAACAAAAATCCAACTATAGCTCCTAAAATTATTAATTATAACTGCCAAGCCAGTGAAGGGAAAAATGCAATGATCCAATAAATGGCAAGAAAAATGAAAACAAACAAATAAGCAAAAAATAGAAGAAAGGACATAACAATATGCCAAATAAAATAAAATAAATAATATGTCAAAAATAAGCCCAAGCACTCCAACAGTAACATGAAAGAAAATGAGTTATCTAAATTATAACTTATCTAATTATCTAAAATATAGAGAATATCACAGATAAGAACATCCATATTGCTTTTAATTGACCCATTTAATATCAAATGGCAGAAGAATATTGAAAAGTATAAGATGTCCAAAGTAATATAAGATGAAATAGATTAGCTGTTGAACCATTATAATCAAAGAGGAAAGTTCTCATATGGACAAAGACAGATAACAAATGATATGAGCTCCAAATATTTATGTACTTTATACACAGCTTTAAAATATACAAAGAAAAAAATGATGTAATCTTCCATAAAACAAAAAAAATTATAAATGATATTTGATAACTTAGTATAGCTAAGAAACTAATGGATGAAATACCTAAAAAAAAGAATTCATTGAGGTTATGAATGATTTAGGTCATGAATTAAACATAAAGCAGAAACAACACCCAATTGTAGATATGACTGGTGATGGAAGTAAAGTCTAATGCTGTAAAGAGCAATATTATATAGGAAACTGGAATGTTAGGTCCACGAATCAAGGTAAATTAGAAGTGGGCAAACAGGAGACAGAGACTGAACATTGACATTTTAGGAACCAGTGAACTAAAATGGACTGGAATGGGCAAATTTAACTCAGATGACCACTATATTTACTATTGTGGGCAAGAATCTCTTAGGAAAACAAGAGTCTGAAATGAAATGCTTGGGTGCAATCTCAAAAATGACATAATAATCTCTGTTTATTTCCAAGGCAAACCATTCAATATTACAGTAATCCAAGTCTATGCCCCAACCAGTAATGCTGAAGAGTCTGAAACTGAACAGTTCTATGAAGACCTACAAGACCTTCTAGAAATAACACTCAAAGAAAGATGTCCTTTTCATCATAGGGGACTGGAATGCAAAAGAAGGAAATCAAAAGATACCTGGATTAGCAGGTAATTTGATTTTAGAGTACAAAATGAAACAGGGCAAAGGCTAAGAGGGTTTTTCCAAGAGAACACACTGGTCATATCAAACACCCTCTTCCAACAACACAAGAGAATACTCTACACATGGACATCACCAGATGGTTGATACCAAAATCAGGTTGATTATATTCTCTGTGACCAAAGATGGAGAAGTTCTATACAGTCAACAACAACAACAAAAGTCTGGGAGCTGACTGTGGCTCAGATCATGAACTCCTTATTGCCAAATTCAGACTTAAATTGAAGAAAGTAGGGAAAACCATTCAGATATGACCTAAATCAAATCCTGTATGATTTTACAGTGGAAGTGACATATAGATTCAAGGGATTAGGTCTGATAGACAAAGTGCCTGATGAACTATGGATGGAGGTTCATGACATTGTACTGGAGACAGTGATCATGACCATCCCAAGAAAAAGAAATGCAAAAGGGCAACGAGGAGGCCTTACAAGTAGCTAATAAAAAAAAGAGAGACATGAAAGGCAAAGGAAAAAAGGAAAGATATACCCATTTGAATGCAGAGTTCCAAAGAATAGTAAGGAGAGATAAGAAAGCCTTCCTCAGTGATCAATGCAAAGAAATAGAGGAAAACAGTAGAATGGGTAAGATTAGAGATCTCCTAAAAATTAGAGATACCAAGGGAATTTTTCATGCAAAGATGAGCACAATAAAGGACAGAAATGGTATGGACCTAACAGAAGCAGAAGATATTAAGAAGAGTTGGCAAGAATACACAGAAGAACTATACAGAAAAAGATCTTCATGACCCAGATACCACAATAAAGTGATCACTCACCCAGAGCTAGAAATGTGTGAAATCAAATGGGCCTTAGAAAGCATTATTACAGACAAAGCTGGTGGAGGGGATGGAATACCAGCTGAGCTATTTCAAATTCTAAAAAGATGATGCTGGGAAAGTGCTGCACTTAGTATACAAGCAAGTTTGGAAAACTCAATAGTGGTCACAGGACTGGTAAAGATAAGTTTTCATTCCAATTCCAAGGAAAGACAATGCCAAAGAATGTTCAACCTACCACATGATTGCACTCATCATGGAAGAACAGACTGGTCCCAAATTGGGAAAGGAGCTCCTCAAGGCTGTATATTGTCACCCTGCTTGTTAAACTTATATGCAGAGTACATCATGCAAAATGCTCTGCTGGATGGATCACAAGGTGGAATCAAGATTGCCTGGAGAAATAACAATAACCTCCTATATGCTGATGACACCACCCTTATATCAGAAAGTGAAGAATAGCTAAAGAGCCTCTTTTTTGTTTTAGATAAATTTTAATAATAAGCACTGTTAGGCACTTGACTTTAAGTCTTTTTTTTTTTTTAAGACCTAGGAAAATTGTACTTATTACAACATATATTAAATGTAAGATGTTAGAATAAGTCTCCTTCCTAAAAACATTGCTTATATACACAAATCATTTTGCAAATATTATCTAGTATCTAGAAAGTTGTAAACCTAACTCATGCAGGTTTTTTTTTTTTTTCATTTATTTTTATTAGTTGGAGGCTAATTACTTTACAATATTGTAGTGGTTTTTGCCATACATTGACATGAATCAGCTATGGATTTACATGTGTCCCCCATCCTGAATCCCCCTCCCACATCCCTTTCCATTCCATCCCTCTGGGTCATCCCAGTGTACCAGCCCTGAACACTTGCTAAAGATCCTCTTGATGGAAGTAAAAGAGGAAAGTGAAAAAAGCTGGCTTAAAACTCAACACTCAGAAAACTAAGATCATGGTATCTGGTCCCATCACTTCATGGAAAACAGATGGGGAAACAATGGAAACAGGGACAGACTTTAATTTGGGGGGCTCCAAAACTCACTGCAGATGGTGACTGCCTCCATGAAATTACAAGATGCTTGTTCCTTGGAAGAAAAGCTATGACCAACCTAGATAGCATATTAAAAAGCAGAGACATTACTTTGCCCACAAAGGTCTGCTAGTCAAACCTATGGTTTTTCCAGTGGTCATGTATGGTGTGAGAGTTGGACTATAAAGAAAGCTGAATGCCAAAGAATCAATGCTTTTGAACTCTAGTGTTGGTGGAGATTTTTGAGAGTCCCTTGGACTGCAAGGGAATCAAACCAGTCCACCTAAAGGAAATCAGTCCTGAATATTCATTGGAAGGACTGATGCTGAAGCTGATGCTCCAATTCTTTGGCCACCTGATGAGAAGAACTGACTCATTTGACAAAACCCTGATGCTGGTAAAGATTGAGGGCAGAAGAAGAAGGGGATGATAGAGGATGAGATGGTTGTATATGGCATTACCAACTTGAAGCACATGAATTTGAGCAAGCTCTGCAAGTTTTGGGTGGACAGGGAAGACTGGTGTTCTGCTGTACATGAGATCTCAAAGAGTTGGATAAGACTGAGCAACTGAACTGACCTGAATTGTTTTATGCATCCAATAAATAAAGAATACACTTCGCAATCATTACACTGTTGTTCAGTCACTAAAGCATGTCCAACTCTTTGCAACCCCATGGACTATAGCCCACCAGGTTCCTCTGTCCATGGGATTTCCTAGGCAAGAATACAGGAGTAGATTGTCATTTCTTTCTCTGGGGAATCTTTCCCACTCGGGGATCGAACTGGCACCTCTTGCATTAGAAGGTAGATTCTTTACCAATGAGCCACCTGGGAAGTTAGAAAAATGCAGAAATGAAAACTGTATCAAATGCCATGCATATGGACAGATTCTGAAGCAAAATATAGAAAAATTAAAAGTCTTAAAAATTTAAGGTAGAAATACAATATTTTTTAAGCTTCTATATTTTCAAATTTTGAATGCTACAAGGGAAAGCTGGCATAAAGTTAAACATACACAAATAGAGAGAAAGCAAGAGAAAAATGTTTCTTAAGGGAAATAGTCTGGTCTCATAAAGGCAACATATCTCAATAAGAGTGGAGTGATCTGAGTTCTGTTTTCTTTCTTCCTTTCTCTTTTTTTTTTTTTTTTTTTGGTGAGTTCTGGTTTCTGTAGCACATTTAGATAGGGTGTGATGCTCTCTTTCCAATTCAGGACTCTAACTGCCTGCTATCCTAGGAATTCTAGTTATTTTACTTTAGAGTCTTAGTGTTCTTAGCCACTGTATGGCAATTTCTAAAAGGAGTTTATATCAAGGAAATGCACTTGGGGTTCATGTTTTGATTATTTTATGCACGCATGTTATAATCCACTTCCATTTTAGGCTTCAAAATATAGCATAGCCCTTTGATTATAAATATGTATTCAAAAAATGTCTGGATTTATTTTTCATCACTTACTTGCTCACTTTAGTGGCTCCAGTTTGATTCTGGGGAATTGTTATCTTTAAAGTCAAGAGCTTTTATTAACAGTGAAAAGTAATAACATTTCAGAATTACAGAAGCACTTACCTTTGGGATCCATAGATATTTCAGTATTTATGAACCACATATAAGATTAAAAGCTTGTTTATCTTTTATGTAGGCCTTCCCTGGTGTTTCAGACAGTAAAGAATCTGCCTGCAATGGGGGAGACCTGGGTTTGATCACTGGGTCGGGAAGATCCCCTGGAAGAGGGCATAGCAACCCATTCCAGTATTCTTGCCTAGAGAATCCCTGTGGACAGAGGTGCCTGGCAGGCTACAGTCCATGGGATTGCAAAGAGTCAGACATGACTAAGTTACTAAGCACAGCACACATCCTTTATGTAAGACGGTTAATTCATTAAAAAACAACAGCAAAAAAAAAAAAAAAAAGCAGACAAAAACCTACTGAGGACTTTCTATACAATAGATACCATGTTTATAATGTTTAAAGAAGAGATTTAGGTATATTTCCAGCAAAATAATTAGCTACAAACAATAAATCTGTAGTAAATTGAATTTTCCAGGTGAAAAGGCTGATATCAGGCCATTTCTGTTATCCACCTACCAATCAGCACTGGTTTGCTAAAATGAATAATCAAGATGCATAGTTGCAATAAATATCAGGATGATAACATTTCTGCAGTTGGCATTATTATGTTTTCTGGTTTCTTCAGGAATGGAGAATTTATGTGATCCTTGAGGTAGGGTATGTATGTAATTTCTCTGTGACCCTTGATATATGTGTATGGACATAACTTCTGGCATTTGCATAGATTTAGTCACTTTAAAGTAGCATCTGGTTTAAAAGTGTTCAGCTCTTTTGGAAGTAAGTTAAACTACGTTCAGTTGCTATTTTGTAATTTGTATTTTCTTGATTGCCACTGAAAACACTCTGGTCTACATTTTAAAAAGTAAAATAATGTCATTTGCAGCAATACAGATGGACCTAGAGATTATCATACTAAGTGAATTAAATCAGACAAAGACAAATATCACATGATATCACTTATAAGTGGAATCTAAAAAAAAAAAAATTGACACAAATGAACTTATTCATAAAACAAAAATAGACCCACAGACATAGAAAAAACTTACCAACGGGAAAAGGAGAGGATAAATTAAGAGTTTGGGTTTGATGTATACACATGACTGTGCATTAAACAGACAATCAAGAAGGATCTACTGTATAGCACAGAGAACTATATTCAGTGCCTTGTAATAATGTATAATGAAAAGGAATCTGAAAAAGAATATATATATATATATATATATATATATATATATATATATATATATGTATATATGCATATGGAAGTGAAGTAGCTCAGTAGTGTGCAACTCTTTGTGATCCCATGGACTGTAGCTTACCAGACACTTCTGTCTGTGGAATTTTCCATGCAAAAGTACTGGGGTGGTCCCGAGTACTGGTGATCCCCTTCTCCAGGGGATCTTCCTGACCCAGGGATTGAACCCAGATCTCCTTCATTGCAGGCAGACAGATGCTTTACCCTGTGAGCCACCAGGGAAGCATTACTGAATCACTTTGCTGTACACCTGAATCTAACATAATATTGTAAGTCAAACACATTTCATTACAAATGAAAAAAAGCAAAGCAAAACAAAAGTAACCTCTGGCCTAACTGTTCTCAACAATTGCTGCCAGTCATGCATCCTGGTCACTAAACTTAACTTGAAAGATTTTTGTAACCCCATGAACTGCAGCTTGTCAGGCTTCCCTGTCCTTGAACAGCCCCCAGAATTTGCTCAAACTCATGTTCATTGAGTCAGTGATACTACTTAATTAACTCAACCTGTCATCATTTTCTGCTCCTGCCATCAATCTGTCCCAGTATCTGGGTCTTTTCCAATTAGTCAGCTCTTCACATAAGGTGGCCAAAGTATTGGAGCATAGGAGTGCCAAAAAAATATCCAGGGTTGATTTCCGTTAAGATTGACTGGTTTGATCTCTTTGCTGTCCAAAGGACTCTCAAGAGTCTTCTCCAGAACGACAATTCAAAAGCATCAATTATTTCATGTTCAGCCTTCTTTATGGTCCAACTCTCACATCCATACATGACTACTGGAAAAACCATAGTTTTGATGAGTCAGATCTTTGTGGGCAGTGACGTCTCTGCTATTTAACATGCTATCTATGTTTTTAATAGCTTTCCTTCCAAGGGGTAGCTTCTTTTAATTTTTTGGCTGCAGTCACCATCTGCAATACTTTTGGAGCCCAAGTAAAGAAAATGTGTCAGTGTTTCCACTTTTTCCCCTTCTGTTTGCCATGAAGTGATGGAACCAGATGTCTTGACCTTAGTTTCTTGAATGCTGAGTTTTAATAAGTGTTTTCACGCTCCTCTTGCGCATGTCTAGAGGCTCCTTAGTTCCTTTTCGCTTTCTGCCATTAGCGTGGTAATGTCTGTACATTTGAGGTTGTCGATATTTATTCTGGCAATCTTGATCTCAGCTGATCATTCATCAAGCTCAGGATTTCACATGATACACTCTACATATAAGTTAAATAAGCAGGGTGACAGTATACAGCTTTTACATACTCCTTTTCCAATTGTGAACCAGTTCATTTTGCCATGTTCGGTTCTAACTGTTGCTTCTTGCCCTGCCTATAGGTTTCTCAAGAGACAGGTAAGGTTGTCTGGTGTCCCTGTCTCTTCAAAAATTTTCCACAGTTTGCTGTGATCCACACAGGGCTTCCCAGGCGGCTCAGTGGTAAAGAAACCACCTGTCGATTCAATAGCCACAGGAGACACGGGTTTGATCCCTGTGTCAGGAATATCCCATGGAGAAGGAAATGGAAACTGACTCCAGTATTCCTGCCAAGATAATCCCAGGAACAGAGGAGCCCCGTGAGTTACAGTTCATGGGGTCAGAAAGAGTTGGCCATAACTGAGCACGCATACATGCACACAAAGGCTTTAGTGTAGTTCATGATGTAGATGTTTTTCTAGAATCCCCTTGCTTTTTCTATGATCAAATGGATGCTGGAAATTTGATCTCTGGTTCCTCTGCCCTTTATAATCCAGCTTTACATCTGGAACTTTTTGGTTCATGTATTGCTGAAGCCTAGTTTGAAGGATTTTGAGAATTACCCTGTTAGCATGTGAAATGAGTGCAACTGTATGGTAGTTTGAAGTTTGAACATTCTTTGGCATTTCCTTTCTTTGGGATTGGAATGAAAATTAACCTTTACCAGTCCCGTGGCCACAGATGAGTTTTCCAAATTTGTTAGAATATGGTTGAATACATTTTTTAGATATCTCCAGATGATTCTAATATAACCAGGAGTGAGTACGCATGATCAACTTATAAACTGATAATATCTTACAGTGTGGAGACAAGTTCTTTTCCTCTTGACGTTGATAAGAAGTTTGATTTTCTTTTCCTCTAACCCAGAGCCATCAGCACTCAAGCTTCAGCCTCTGCGTTCACAGGTGCTACAAACATGCACACCCTATTCATATCACACTTTATGCTCTGCTGCTCACAAAAGTACACATCTCGGTAACCTTACAAACCTCCAGAATAAGAAGCCTACTAAGTTGAATAAGTTGCTTTGTTCTGAAGCAGTATTAATCTCCAGAACTATAAGGCAATAAACTTCTGTTTAAACTATTCATTTTGATATCCTTTGTTACAGTAGCCTTGGAAATAGGTATACTTTATAGTTAGTAAGGTAGATACCATCATTATTTCCATTCTGCATATAAGATGTCAACTTAAAAAAAAAAAAAACGCAACGTGAGAGCTTCAAGTTAAGTTTTATTTGGGGAAAAGTGAGGACTGCAGCCCAGGAGACAGCACCTTCTGTAGCTCTGAGGAACTGCACCAAAGAGGCAAGGAGAAAGGTCAGTGAAAGTGAAAGTGGAGTCACTCAGACTTGTCTGACGCTTTGTGACCCCGTGGGCTGTCGCTTACGGAACTCCTCCATACATGGGATTTTCTGGGCAACAGTACAGGAGTGGGTCGCCATTTCCTTCTCCAGTAAATGTGCGATTTTTGGTGAAAAGGTGCTGCTGCTTAGTCACTCAGTTGTATCTGACTCTGTGACTTCATGGACTGTATCTCACCGGGCTTCCCTATCCATGGGGATTCTATAGGCAAGAATACTGGAGTGGGTTGCCATGCCCTCCTCCAGGGGATCTTCCCAACCTAGGGATTGAACCCAGGTCTCCCACACTGCAGGTGGATTCTTTACTGTCTGTGACACCAGGGAAACCCTTGGTGAAAAGAGAATACAAGCAATCAAGCACATATTTTCTATAAGATTTCCACTACTCTCATGAAGCTTTCTGCTATTCTTGTGAAGCCTTCTGCCTTTTCTAGATATGAGAAGATATAAGAATTTGGCTCATAAAATTGGCTCCTGAAAATATCTATCTGAAGACTTATCCTGCCAGTTTTTTCTCAACATAGAGTACTTCATTTCTGCTCTCCACTTTGAACTCCTTACAGGAGGTGTTGAAAGTCAGTAGCTATATAAGCACATGTTTTAATTTTTGTTGAAGTAGATAGCAAGTGCCCATAGCAAGGGTCAATTTGTAGTTGACAGAGGAAACAATGCCTCAGAGTGAGACTTGCCCAAAATCAAGGACTCTTCACCTATCCCAGTGCATTCATCTTTCAGAAATTTTTCTTTTAATTGGGGTATAGTTACCTTACAAAATTGTTAGTTTATGCTGTACAACAAAATGAATCAGCCATATATTTATGTACATCTTCTCCCTCTTGAACCTGCCTCCCACTTCCCTACCCCGCCCCCTTGGTCATCACAGAGCTGAGCTACAGTCCCTGTGCTACACGGCAGCTCCCACCAGTTATTCTACACAGCACTGAATGCATGTCAACCCCAGCCCCTCCCTGCCCCAAGTCCTCACGGTGTTGATACTTCTCTATGTCTATTCTTGACCTGCATTTGCATTTGTGTGTGTGCCATTTCCCTAGATTCCACATATATGCATTAATATACAATATTTGTTTTTCTCCTTTCAGCAACTTTCAAAAAATGCACTACAAATCTTATTAAGTCTTTGCTTAAAATCTTTGACTGGATTTCTCTTTCCAAAGAATAAAATCCATACTCTGATCTCAGCCTCCCTACATGAGTTCTTCCTGGAGTGTCTTTCTGATAACCTTTTGTACTAGTCTCTTCCTTAATCATTACATTCTCCCCAAATATACTGGGATTAACAGGTTAGATCCTTTGCTCCTACTGTTCCCTCAACCTGAAATCCTTTTCCACACACATTCAGAGAGCTAGTTACTTCAGGTATTTGGTCTCCATTCAAATATCACATCCATGATAAAGGTTCTCTGACTACAAATATTGTTTTATTCTGTAAATAAAATAAAATGCATTGATAAATGTACAAATATGGAATCATGGCTTTTATATAGCCTAATATATTTTCAATTATTAAAAAAATGTGTTGACTGTCCCTTTCCATTAAATTGAGAAAAGTGCCACATGAGAGCCTTGGTGATTTTGTGCACCTCCCCAGGAGTGAACACATCCACAAAGCCTGGAATAGTCCCTGGTATATGGAAAGTCCTTGTTAATAGGTTAATACATAACCATGTGACATCTGTGGGAAGAAAATATGCCTCAGCTCATCAAAATAAGATTCCCAACAAGCCAGTATCCTGCTCTGTCATTCCCACTCACCATTTCCAATCAGGCCTGAGTCACTTTGTATGTTGAACCATCTTTTTTTTTTTTTTCCTAAATGTAGAGATAAAATCATGATTACAATGGGGGAGAAAATCTTCTTTCATTTTGCAGACCAAACATGGATGAGCAGCTTAGAAATCACCACTAGACTTTGCCAAACTTTGAGCAAGTTGGATGCCAGCATTTGCTGGTATGAAACGAGGAACCAGAGTCTTCAGTTATATTGATGCTAAAGTGTGTATCGCATTGACAATTATAATCTCTAAATTACAGGAGGAGAAATAAATGGGTATTCATTGTGAGTGGGTGGACTTCAAGGTGAATCAAAGAAATACTGTGACTTGCTTTTCATTCATGGAACTCACAAATCTAGTGATGATATGATAACAGGAGAAAATAGGAGTATTTAATTCACCTTCCTAGCCTAAAACAATGAATTAAAAGGGGGCAAGGAGAGAAGTGGATGATAAAGATGAAAGCCCCCAAGGGCTGGCATTATGACAGGGTATTTTTCAAGTTGTATATTTGTCAGTATGTGTGTACGTTAGTAAGAGATGATAGACAGACTGAGACATAGAAAGACTAGGAGAAGAGAATCAGGGAAAGTTGAGGCAGAAAATATACACTTTGAAGAAACTGTCATACAGAGTAAATAAGTCAGAAAGAGAAAAATACATATATCACATATTAGTGCATATATATGGAAACCAGAATAATGGTACCTATTTGACAAACCTATTTACAGGGCATGAATAGAGACACAGATGTAGAGAATGGACTTGTGGACACAGAAGGGAAGGAAAAGGGAGGGTGAGATGAGTTAGGATATTGGGATTGCATACATACACTACCACGTGTAAAAGAGACAGAGAGTGGGAACCTGCTATAAAACACAGGAAGCTCAGCTCTGTCCTCTGTGATGAGCTAGAAGGGTGGGATGGAGGGGTAGAAGTGAGGTCTGAGAGAGTGAGGATATATGTACACACATAGTAGATTTAATTTGTTCTACAGTGGAAACTAATGCAATATTGTAAACCAATTACATTCCAATAAAAATTTTGATAAGAAAGAAAGCAAGAAGGCAAAGGGCAGGAGTGGGGAGCAGAGAAATATGTGCTGTGAATGTAAACCACAAAACCACATTTTATATTTGCAAATTATATACATATATGTATTTAAATATATATAAAGTGTTAATATGTATTTACTTATTCTTTATACTTTTTAAAATGAAAAACCATGCCAAGATTACAAGTTGAGGGAGCTCAACTCAATAATACAAACACTTGTAATCAATTAAGATCTTTTTATCTTCTGCACGGTAATACAGAAAACACTTCACTTTTATTAGTTCCTTTCTATTGATGAGGAATCTGAGGCATGGAGAATTAGGAAGATTCAAAGTTGAGATATAAGATCTGCCATTATCGGTTTGCAAATTTTTCCATAGTTAAGGACTTCAGAGTTGTTCTTAAATTCTGTTTTAATTCTGCTGTTTTAATTCTGTAGAACTGCTCTTCAATTTGATTTATTTCATTGCTTTGTATTTGAATTATTAATCCTCAATTTATTATCATTATTTCATACAAAACTACAACAGAATACATTATCATGCTCCTTTCAGAAATCTCATTCCTAATATAGAGGAAAAGCCTGTGATTTTGTCTTAATTTAAACATTAAGTTGAAATAAGTTATTCATAATTTGGTAAAGAAATTATATAGTAAGATAAATTTATGTATTAAGTAGTTAGAAATGTTGAAATTAGTAATTAGAAATTTTTAAAATAGAACAGAAGACAATTATCATCACCTATTTCATAGTCAATTATAATTCTGCCAAGTAGTATAGATAAAAATCACTCTGAGGAGTTCATTAAATATCTGGATGACACTGTTATGAACACCCTTTTCAGATTCTTCATAGAAGAAATTCTGCCAGTTTAGAAAGTTTATGCCATTCAAAGTAGCATGCTTGTATTAAGTAGTTAATAGTTGCTAAAAATTAACAGTATACATGTTTAAATTGTATTTTTAAAAGAACTTTTTACAGATATATAACATAAGGAGTTATGCTTTCACTCACTGCTTTTACTTTGTTAACATCTTAAGGTGGCCTCGGGGCTCTGAGTGACTAGGTGTCTGCTGGAGTTTCCTGCTTCATTTAATAATAGCACTTCCCCCAGCCTCACTCTGATCCAGCCCCTCAGACAATTTTCAGTTCCTAGACCAAGACAAGCTCTTCCCACATTCTGGGCTTTGGACCTGCTCTTCCTTGCCTGGACTACTTTTCCTAACAAATTGCTTATCATCAGTTATAATTCAGCTTAAGTAGCAGTGACTCAGGAGAGAGAAGCCCCCTAACTAAGGGTTTCCTTGTTAGATCAGTTGGTAAAGAATCCACCTGCAATGCAGGAGACCCCAGTTCGATTCCTGGGTCAGGAAGTTCTGCTGAAGAAGGGATAGGCTACCCACTCCAATATCCTTGGGCTTCCCTTGTGACTCAGGTGGGAAAGAATCCGCCTGCAATGCAGGAGACCCAGATTCAATCCCTGGGTTGGGAAGATTCCCTGGAGCAGGGAAAGGCTACCCACTCCAGTAATTTTGCCTGGAGAATTCCATGGATTGTATAGACCGTGGAGTTGCAAAGAGTTGACACAACTATGCGAATTTCACTTCACTCTCTAACTAAATTACGTACCTCCATATGATCACATGGCATCTCATCATATTTATAATTTTGAAAGAGCTGGGAGGTGTCATTATTTAACATTAGTTTCTACCACGAAGGCAGGGACCATGTCTGTTCTGTTCACTTCTACATACAGTCAATATAGTGCCTGGAACATGTAGTAATAAATGAACAAGTGAGTGAGTGGATGTCTCCTGGTGAAGTGCTAAAGTAGTCAAGAAAGCTCTAGGCACACAGGTCACTTCTGAGAGATACAAATCTGGTCAAGACTACTTTTTCTGAATGCATCAGCTTGACAACTATCTTAACCTTCTATAGACTCAGATTACTCAATGTAATATTGTTGTTGCTGTTTAGTCACTCAGTCCTGTCCAACTCTTTGTAAACTCATGGACAGCAGCATGCCAAGCTTCCCTGTCCTTCACTGTCTCCTTTAGTTAGTGTTAGGTCCTTACCATTTCTGTCCTTTATTGTGCACATCCTTGCATGAAAAGTTCCCTTGATATATCCAGAATTCTTGGAGATATCTCTAGTCTGTCCCACTCTATTGTATTCCTCTATATCTTTGCACTGTTCATTTGAGGCCTTTTCATCTCTCCTTGCTGTATTTTTGGAACTATGCGTTCAGTTGAGTATACCTTTTCCTTTCTCCCCTGACTTTGGCCTCCCTTCATTCCTCAGTTCAGTTAAGTAGCTCAGTCATGTCTGACTCTTTGTGACACCATGGACTGCAGCACACCAGGCCTCCCTGTGCATCACCAACTCCTGGTGCTTACTCAAACTCATGTCCATTGAGTCAGTGATGCCACCCAACCATCTCATCCTCTGGCATCCCCTTCTCTTCCCATCTTCAATCTTCACCAGCATCAGGGTCTTTTCAAATGAGTCAGTTCTTTGCATCAGGTGGCCAAAGTCTTGGAGTTTCAGCTTTAGAATCAGCCCTTCCAGTGAACATTCAGGACTGATTTCCTTTAGGATGTTCTGGTTGGATCTCCTTGCTGTTCAAGGGAATTTCAAGAGTCTTCTCCAACACCTCAGTTCAAAAGCATCAATTCTTTGGTGTTCAGCTTTTGTTATAGTCCAATCCTTATATCCATACATGACTACTGGAAAAACCATAGCTTTGACTAGATGAAACTTTGTTGGCAAATTAATGTCTCTGCTTTTTAATATGTTGTCTATGTTGGTCATAGCTTTTCTTCCAAGGAGCAAGCGTCTTTTAGTTTCATGGCTTCAGTCACCATCTGCAGTGATTTTGGAGCCCAAGAAAATAAAATTTGTCACAGTTTCCACTGTTTCCCCATCTATTTTCCATGAAGTGATGGGACCAGATGCCATGATCTTAGTTTTCTGAATGCTAAGTTTTAAGCCAACTTTTTCAGTCTCATCTTTCACTTTCATCAAGAGGCTCTTTAGTTCTTCTTCGCTTTCTGCTGTTTAACTGTGGTGTCATATGCATATCTGAGGTTATTGATATTTTTCTGGGCGATCTTGATTTCTGCAGCTATGTGTAATACCTCCTCAGACAACCATTTGTCTTCTTGTATTTTTTCCCCTTTGGGATGATTTTGGTCACCATTTCCTGTACAATGTTATAAATTTATTTCCATAGTTCTTTAGTCACTCTATCTACCAGATCTAATTCCTTGAATCTATTTGTCACCTCCACTGTATAATCATAAAGGATTTGATTTAGGCCATACCTGAAATGTCTAGTAGTTCCCCCTACTCTTTTCAATTAAGCCTGAATTTTGCAGTAAGGAGCTCAGTGTATTATCAGGTATAGTTGTTACTGACTGTAGAGCTTCTCCACTTTTGGCTGCAAAGAACATGATCAGTCTGATTTTGGAACTGGCCCTCTGGTGCTGTCTATGTGTAGAGTTGTCTCTTGAATTGTTGGAAAAAGGTTTTTGCTAAGACAAGCATGTTCTCTTGACAAAACTCTGTTAGCCTTTGCGCTGCTTAATTTTGTACTCCAAGGTCAAACTTGCTTGTCATTCTGGGTATCTCTTGACTTCCTACTTTTGCCTTATATTTCCCTATGATGAAAAAGACATATTTTTTGGTGTTAGTTCTAGAAAGTATTGTAGGTCTTCACAGAGCGGGTCAGCTTCAGCTTCTTCAGCATCAGTGGTTGGGTCATAGACTTGGATTACTGAAACAAACCAATATTTTTCTGTTGTTTTTGAGAATGTATCCAAGTACTGCATTTCAAACTCCTTTGTTAACTATGAAGACTCCTCCATTTCTTCTGAGGGATTCTTGCCCACAGTTGTAGATATAGGTCATAGGTGAATGGTCATCATAATTAAATTATCTCATTCCTGTCCATTTTAGTTCACTGATTCCTAAGACACTGATGTTCAGTCTTTCCATCTCCTGCTTGACCATGCCCTATTTACCTTGATTCTGGACCTAAAACCCCAGGTTGCTATACAATACTTGTCCTTTACAGCATCAAACTCTACTTTTACTACCAGACACATCAACAGCTAAGCACTGCCTTTTTGGCCCAGACACTTCTGCTCTTCCTCAGTAGCATACTCAACACTTTTCAACTAGCGTGGGCCACATTATATCAGAATGTTAAAAAAATTAAACAAGGAAAAGAAATCATGGACCACAGCATTGCTATCTCACCTAACCCAAATTGGGACTGAGAGTCAAGCAAGATGAATGCAATGACATTGGAAAACTGTAAATAACAATTAAAAGAAAACTAGCAGTTGTGGTTAATTAATAATTGATAGCAATTATTAATTGTTTATTATAATTAATTTATTAACTAATATTGACTATTAGGAACTTGTGTGTAACTCATACAGTGAAGAATTTGCTTGCAATGCAGGAGACCTGGGTTCAGTACCAGGGTTGGGAAGATCCTCTGGAGAAGGGAATGGCAACCCATTCCAGTATTCTTGCCTGGAGAAACCCATGGAGAGAGAAGCCTGGTGGGCTACAGCCCATGGGCTCACAAAGAGTTAGACATGACTGATTGACTAAGCACACATTGATTAATATTGTGATGATGATGATAAAAAACCTGTAACATTTCCAACTGGCAACATTAATTGCTATGACAGCCTTAAATCACGCCTTTAGGTCCCTTTGCAAAACACATCAACGCTCACATCCTGCCTCTGAGATTCTAATCCACAGAGTTCTTGGGGATCACATTTATCAGTATTATGCTAAGCGGTGCCAAGTGGTCTCATAACCTACATGACCCTCTCACCATCAGGGTTATTTCTGTAAATTTGAAAATTTAATATTTATTTTTGTCATCAAGTAAAGGACAGAAGATTGATGAATTTCCTCCAATGGTTGGGTTGTCCATTTCAAGAGGAATCTTGCATATAAAGACAGGGGTTAGATATACAAAATGAGGGCTATGGCTCAAACAAGTTTATTTTAACCTTAAATATTTGTATTCTAGCGTAACAAAATAAAATGAACAAAAAACAACTTTTAATAGAACCAGTCATTAAAATACAGACATGATAAATTCTTCCTGATGGTTAAGAAACATAGGAGGTATGATACTAATTCTATTCAGCAATATAAGAAATATTCATTGAGAGCCACCTATACGCTCAGTATTGAATATGTTGCTAAAATTTGGTGGAATGAAATGATGTGAACATCATAGTCCATTATTCATGAAAAATCAAGACAGACAGTTATCTCACCAGAAGTCTAGGATGAGAGAGAAAAATTGAGAGATGGGAGTATATAGAACAGTCATTTCTTTTTAGGGAGACAAGAGAAGATCATATTTGCAGTACTGAATAAGATATATTCTGGATAAGATACTATGCCTGCTTGTGAAATAGCTCCTAATGATCTCATTTCCTAGTTTGTATAACTGTGTAACCCCCTTCCCCTTGAGAGTGGACTGGGTCTGTTGACTTACTTTTATTGAGCAGAATATAACAAAAGTAATGAGATGTCACTTCCAAAATTAGTCTATAAAATACTGTGACTTCCCTCCCATCCAGGCTTTCTGTTCCTCACTTTCACCCTCCAACTTGGATGAAGCCAACTGCCTTGTTGTGAACCACCCAGTGGAAGGTCCACGTGCAAGAAACTGAAGACTGTTTCTGGACAATAATCCAAGGGAACTGAAGCTAGCCAAGCATCGTGTGAGTGACTCAGCCCCCAACTTTGAAATGACCATAATAACAAATGACACCCTGAGTCACATGGAATATGCTCAGTAGGGAAGGGGACACAGCTAGAGTGCACACCAAGTACAAAACTGGCTTTGAGAGTTTCACACAAGTGCTCTGCACTCAGTGAAGTGTGAACTAGAAATAGAAAATAAATAAATCCTGCAAGAGAGATAATGCTTTCCAATGGCCTCAGCTGCCAGTGGATAGAAAAATGGTCCCTGTGTGGTTTGTAAGCAAAATTCAGCTCTCAAACAGATTTCAGCCTGAATCCACACTCTCTGTATGTTGTGCAAATATGCAAGCTGAGAATTTAATTCAGACTACTCTCAGGTTTAATTCAAACTTCTCTCAGACCTGTCCAAAGGTCTGTTGGAAATAAAATCTTTGGAAGAATACCTCATCAAACTAGACCTCCAAGAATCATCTCAAAGACCATGAACCTCTAATACAAAAATCACAATATTCATGCTAATGTAGCCTTTGACTGTGTGTATTATAACAAATTGTGGAAAAGTTTTAAAGCAATGGGAATACCAGATCACTTTACCTGTCTCATGAGAAACCTGTAGGCAGGGTAAGAACCAACAGTTATAACTAGACATGGAACAATTGACTGATTCAAAATTGGGAAAGGAGTACATCAAGGCTGTATTCTGTTGCTCTGCTTATTTAACTTATATGCAGGGTATATCATACAAAATGCTGGGCTGGATGAATTGCAAGCTGGAACCAAGAGTGCCGGAAGAAACATCAACAACTTCAGATATGCAGATGATACCACTTTAAAGGCAGAGAGTGAAGAGGAACTAAAGAGCCTCTTGATGAAAGTGAAAGAGGAAAGTGAAAAAGCCGGTTTAAAACTCAACATTCAAAAAACGAAGTTCATGGTATCTGGTCCCAACATTGGGAAAAATTGGAAATGGTGACAGATTTGGGGCTCCAAAATCACTGCAAATGTTTATTACAGCCCCATAGTTATTAGACACTTGCTCCTTTGAAGAAAAGCTATGACAAACCTAGACATAGTATTAAAAAGCAGAGACATCAATTTCCCAACAAAGGGCCATATTGCCAAAAGTGCGGTTTTTCCAGTAGTCATGTATGGATGTGAGGGTTAGACCATGAAGAAGGATGAATGCTGAAGTATTTATGCTTTCAAACTTGGTGCTGGAGAAGACTCCTGAGAGTCCCTTGGACAGCAAGGAGATAAAACCAATCAATCCTAAAGAACATCAAACCTAAATATTCATTGGAAGGACTGATGCTGAAGCTCCAATATTTTGGCCACCTGATGTAAGGAGGCAACTTGTTGGAAAAGACTCTGATGCTGAGGGCAAGAGTAGAAGAGGGCGATTGAGGGCAAGAGGAGAGGACAAGAGGAGAAGAGGGCGACAGATGAGATGGTTGGATGGCATCAATTCAATGGACATGAGTCTGATTAAACTAAGGGAGATATTGAAGGACAGGGAAGTCTGGCATGCTGCAGTTCATGGGATCACGAAGAGTCGGACACAACTTAGGAACTGAACAACAACAAAAACAGAAAAGAACAAAGTTGACTCTACATTCGACCTGTTCCTTTAGCTCTAACCCTTCTGCTCTGTCACTTGTGCTTAGTCCTGCTGGGCGCCACACTTTTGTAAAAGAATGCTGCTGCAGCCTGAGATATATACATAAGGTCCTTTCTTAAGGTTCTGACCTTGAAAAGTATAATGCTTTTCTATTGATATACAGAGGTGCATAATAGAGAATAATATTTATCTTGCTGGCGGTTTACAGGAACATTGTGACCATATCTACATAGACGGCTGCAAGAATAAGAAGTTGCAGCAACTGGTCACATCTCCTCACCTATTAGTATAAACGAAGCCTGAATTCTAACTCAGGGAAGATGGTTCTTTGGGAATCTTGTCGACTGTCTTCATGGTCTGCTGCCTTTCTTAATAAATTCACCATCCTTTGACCCAACAACTTGTCTTTTGATTTACTAGCAGCAAGGAGTACAGCTTAGACTCAGTAACATTAACAGAAAACAATGAGAGTTAGCAGAACCATGAACAGCAGATTCAAACCTGAGAAGACTCCACACATCTGCATTACTGCATATAGATTAGAAAAGAATATGTCAACGTGATTAAAAAGAAATGAGGAAATCAAACTTATGAGTAAAGAACAAGAAAATCTTGGTTTAAGCCTGGGAATTGTGCTGACCAAAGTCTCCTTCCGTGTGAATTATTTCAGATTTGAGTTTCCAAATTAAAGAACCTCTTGAAAATTTTAAGGGAGAGTGAAAATGAAGCCTTCATATTCAGGACGTTAGGGATTAGCCATGGCAGCTTTGGCAGATGTGACAGCTTGCAGATCCCTTCACAAGCCCCCACCATTGGTCTAGGTGGAATTTATGAACTCTTCACAAATTCCATAAGCTCTGGCTTTTGTGCTCCCTAGCTGGTCTTTTAGGTTGCAATCTGAGATATAAAATGAGCTACTCTAACCTTCTCTAGCTACTTTCCTGGTGTATTTCCCCCTAGCACTTCAAATAGTAATATAAACCCCTGAAAACTGAAAGTGAAAGTCACTCAGTCGTGTCCCACTCTTTGAGACCCCATGGAATTCTCCAGGCCAGCATATTAGAGTGGATAGCTTTTCCCTTCTCCAAGGGATTAATATGAAAAAATTATTACTGGAATATGTAGCATGGCTTCTATTTTCCTGAACAGACTATGAGTACTATTACAATACAAAACAAACAAAAAAAAATGTCCAGAAAGGTCTGAAAAAACTGCATATTAAACTTTGAAAAATGAAAATATACATAATTGTTTACACTATGCTGATTATAGTGGACCTGATGAGAAATGGCTAAATTTTGAATTTCATTTGATGAAACAAGCAGTAGGAAATCTCAGTGACTTGATGGAGTTGCCATTTACTTAGAGAAAAGACTGAGTGATCATGTAGGAAAGGTCAGAATTTCTGTTAAGTCTGAGGCATCTATAGTAATGTATTAACTAAGTACTAGCTTTTTATTCATTATCATTTTCTAATTATTTGGTAGTTTATATTATGGGATATGTCTTTAATTTTCTTTTCTTATATCATTTTAATCTAATTTTAATTGGCAGATTATATGACTTTGATAAAATTAGTGGAGAGCATGTCCTATTTTCAGGGCTCTAAAAGAAATTCTTGTGAAAGTAAAATTAACTGTTCTTTACATGCTAGAACTCCCACATGAAATTGTCTGAGCTGGTTTTTCTTTCAGCTTTCCTTTTTTGTTTGAAGGGGGAGGTTCAACCTGCTGATTCAAGAAGAGAAACCAAGATTCAGAATTTCTATTTCTCCTTAAGTCAGTTTTGGCATGTTACTTTTTGTTGTTGTTGTTATTTATGTTTTTCATGAAACCTATTGCAATAATTTCCTAAATGGTTTCTCTGCTTCTGCTCTATACCTTACAATTGATTCTTAATACAGAGCTGGGGGGAGGAGCCAAGATAGCGGAGGAATAGGACGGGGAGACCACTTTCTCTCCTACAAATTCATCGAAAGAACAGTTGAACGCTGAACAAATTTCACGAAACAACTTCTGATCGCTAGCAGAGGACATCAGGCACCCAGAAAAGCAACCCATTGTCTTCAAAGGGAGGTAGGACAAAATGTAAAAGATAAAAAGGGAGACAAAATAGCTAGGGACGGAGACCCATCCCGGGAAGGGAGTCTTAATAGAGGAAGTTTCCAGTCACCAGGAAACCCTCGCACTGGCGGGTCTGAGGGAAGTTTTCAAATCTCAGAGGGCAACCTAACTGGGAAGAAAAATTAAATAAGGCCCACAGATTATGTGCCTAAAAGCCACTCCCAGCAGAAAAGTACCCCAGACGCCCGCACCCGCCACCAACAAACAGGGGCAGAACGGAGAGGCGCGGGCGGCATTGCTTAGGGTAAGGACCGGCCCAAAGGCCCTGAGGGCAATCGGAGGGAGCTCTTTTAAACTGTGGGAAAGCAAGGGAGAAGATTAACTGGCTCGAACACACTGCCAGCAGTTCGCGAAACAAAGGGACTGAGAAACTCCAGAGAAGAGCGGGCCCATCCCCGCTGGAGGTAGGAGGCAGGGGGGAGGGGAAAGGGGCAAACTCAGCCTCAGAGAAGCCACCCCCTCCCACACTACAAACAGGACACTGGTTCCTATCTAAAGAATTCCTGAGAATCCACCACCAGCAGGGTTGCTGCTAGAGGCCAACTCCTCACCAACTCTGAACAAACACAAGTCGCAAGCGGCATGCGCTAGGGCCACGAAGGGAAAAGGTGCCCCGTATCCGGGGAGAGTGCACCAAAGCTTCTGGCTGCTTGAACCGCTCAGGCCGGGGAAGGCACAAAACTGCAGGCGCAACCGAATCCAGGCTTTTGTGGAGTACCCGAAAACTGGAACCGCGCTCAACACAGAGCCCGCTCCATATAGAGGAGACGGGAGCCTGAGCAGTGTAGATGGGGAAAGCACAGACACCCCTACAGGGGGCAAACCCAGTGTGGCCAGAACATGGGGAGTGCTATCCACACACAAGTCGAAATCTATCTGCAGCGCCCCGCCCTCGAATGAACTGAACTAGCGAACCTAAATAAGAGATCACTTCCGCCCGCCTGTGTCAGGGCAGAAATTAGACACCAAAGAGACGGCAAACAGAAGCCAAATAAACAAAGGGAACTGCTTCAGAAAGGGCCGGTGTGACAGATTAAAATCCCTGAAGGTAACACCAACTACACCAGAAGGGGCCTATAGATACAGAGAAGTGTAAGCTGGAAAAAGGAGCTATCTGAAGTTGAACTGAACCTACACTGACTGCAACAGCTCCAGAGAAATTCCTAGACATATAGGTATATTTTTTGTTAAATTAAAAAAAAAAAAATTTTTTCTTTCTTTTTTCTATTTTTTTATTTTTTCTTTTTTATTTTCTTCTAAAATTGCCTATTACACCTCCATGACTCCTCAACTTTCATTTTCATATATTTTTATGATTTTTTTTTTTAATTAGGGAAAATTTTTTTTCTTTTTTTTCTTTTCTTCTCTCTTTATTCTTTTTCTTGTTTTTCTCTATTTCCTTTTAAAAGTCCTCTAATACTCCTCTATTATTCCTTAATTTTAATTTTCTTTTCACTATAATCTTGCAAAAAAGAGAGAGAGAGAGAGAGATAAGTGCTATTTTTAAACTGAACTTCATATATATTTCTAAATTTTGGGTTTTTGTTTTTAAATATTATATTTCAAAGAGTCTAACCTCTATGTTAGATTTTTAATCTTTGTTTTTCAGTATGTGATATAAATTTTGGACATTTAAGAATCCAATATTCAGTTCCCATTTCTATTCAGGAGTGTGTTGATTACTCTCTCCCACTTTTGACTCTCTGTTTTCTACCTCAGAACACCTCCATTTCCTCCTTTCCCCTTCTCTTCCCAATCCAACTCTGTGAATCTTTGTGGGTGTCTGGGCTATGGAGAACACCGAGGGAACAGATAACTGTGTAGATCTATCTCTCTCCTCTTGAGTCCCTCCTTCTCTCCTGATGCTCACCTCTATCTCCTTCCTCCCACTCGTATTCTTCATGTAACTCTGTGAACATCTCTGGTTGTCCCTCATGGTAGAGAATCTTTTCACCATTAAACTAGAAGATTTATTATAAGTTCTGTATAGTTGGAGAAATCTTGAGACTATTGGAAGAATAAAATTGAAATCCAGAGGCAAGAGACTTAAGCCCAAAACCTGAGAAAACCAGAAAACTCCTGACTACATGGAAAATTAAGGAATAAGAGACCATCCAAAAGCCTCTGTACCTACACCAAAAGCAACCACCTCCCAAGAGCCAATAAGATCCAGAACAAGACATACCACACAAATTCTTTAGCAATGCAGGAACATAGACCTAAGTGTCAACATACAGGCTGCCCAAAGTCACACCTAACACATAGACCCATTGCAAAACTCATGACTGGGCACTCCATTGCACTCCAGAGAGAAGAACTCCATTTCCATGCAACAGAACACTGACACAAGCTTCCCTAACCAGGAAACATTGACAAGCCACTCATCCAACCCCACCCACTGGGTAAAATCTCCAAAATAAAAAGGAACCACAGACCACCAGAATACAGAAAGCCCACTCCAGAGACAGCGATCTAAAAAAGATGAAAAGGCAGAGAAATAACCAACAAGTAAAGGAACATGAAAACTGCCCACCAAATCAAACAAAAGAGGAGGAGATAGGGAATCTATCTGAAAATGAATTTAGAATAATGATAATAAAAATGATCCAAATCTTGAAAACAAAATGGAGTTACAAATAAATAGCCCGGAGACAAGGATTGAGAAGATGCAAGAAATGTTTAACAAGGACCTAGAAGAAATAAAAAAAGAGTCAATTAAAAATGAATAATGCAATAAATGAGGTCAAAATCACTCTGGAGGGAACGATGAGTAGAATAACAGAGACAGAAGATAGGATAAGTGAGGTAGAAGATAAAATGGTGGAAATAAATGAAGCAGAGAGGAAAATAGAAAAAAGAATCAAAAGAAATGAGGACAACCTCAGGGACCTCTGGCATAATGTGAAATGCCCCAACATCCGAATCATAGGAGTCCCAGAAGAAGAAGACAAAAAGAAAGGCCATGAGAAGTTACTCGAGGAGATAATAGCTGAAAACTTCCCTAAAATGGGGAAGGAAATAGCCACCCAAGTCCAAGAAAGCCAGAGAGTCTCAAACAGGATAAACCCAAGGTGAAACACCCCAAGACACATATTAATCAAATTAACAAAGATCAAACACAAAGAACAAATATTAAAAGCAGCAAGGGAGAAACAACAAATAACACACAAAGGGATTCCCATAAGGATAACAGCTGATCTATCAATAGAAACCCTTCAGGCCAGAAGGGAATGGCAGGACATACTTAGAGTAATGAAAGAGAATAACCTACAACAAGGATTACTGTACCCAGAAAGGATCTCATTCAGATATGAAGGAGAAATCAAAAGCTTTACAGACAAGCAAAAGCTGAGAGAATTCAGCACCACCAAACCAGCTCTTCAACAAATGCTAAAGGATCTTCTCTAGACAGGAAACACAGAAAGGTTGTATAAACGTGAACCCCAAACAACAAAGTAAGTGGCAATGGGACAATACCTATCAATAATTACCTTAAAGTTAAATGGGTTGAATGCCCCCACCAAAAGAAAAAGACTGGCTGAAGGGATACAAAAACAAGACCCCTATATATGCTGTCTACAAGAGACCCACCTCAAAACAAGGGACACATACTGACTAAAAGTGAAGGGCTGGAAAAAAACATTTCAGGCAAATGGAGACCAAAAGAAAGCATGAGTCACAATACTCATATCAGATAAAATAGACTTTCAAATAAAGGCTGTGAAAAGAGACAAAGAAGGATACTACATAATGATCAAAGGATCAATCCAAGAAGAAGATATAACAATTTTAAATATATATGCACCCAACATAGGAGAATCAAAATATGTAAGGCAAACGCTAACGAGTATGAAAGAGGAAATTAATAGTAACACAATAATAGTGGGAGAAGTTAATACCCCACTCAGAACTATGGATAGATGAAGTGAACAGAAAATTAACAAGGAAACACAAACTTCAAAGGACACAATGGACCAGATAGACCTGATTAACATCTACAGGATGTTTCACCCAAAAACAATCAACTTCACCTTTTTCTCAAGTGCACACAGAACCTTCTCCAGAATAGATCACATCCTGGGCCATAAAACTAGTCTTGGTAAATTCAAAAAAATTGAAATCATTCCAGTCATCTTTTCTGAGCACAGTGCAGTAAGACTAGATCTCAATTACAGGAAAAAATTATTAAAAATTCAAATATATGGAGGCTAAACAACACGCTTCTGAATAACCAACAAATCATAGAAGAAATCAAAAAAGAAATCAAAATATGCATAGAAATGAGTGAAAATGAAAACACAACAACCCAAAACCTATGGGACACTATAAAAGCAGTGCTGAGGGGAAGATTCATAGCATAACAGGCCTACCTCAAGAAACAAGAAAAAAGCGAAATAAATAACCTAACCCTACACCTAAAGCAGCTAGAGAAGGAAGAAATAAAGAACCCCAGGGGTAGCAGAAGGAAAGAAATCTTAAAAATTAGGGCAGAAATAAATGCAAAAGAAACTAAAGAGACCATAGCAAAAATCAACAAAGCTAAAAGCTGTTTTTTTGAAAAAATAAACAAAATTGACAAACCATTAGCAAGACTCATTAAGAAACAAAGGGAGAAGAACCAAATTAATAAAATTAGAAATGAAAATGGAGAGATCACAACAGACAACACTGAAATACAAAGGATCATAAGAGACTACTACCAGCAGCTCTATGCCAATAAAATGGACAACTTGGAAGAAATGGACAAGTTCTTAGAGAAGTATAACTTTCCAAAACTGAACCAGGAAGAAATAGAAGATCTTAACTGACCCATCACAAGCAAGGAAATCGAAACTGTAATCAGAAATCTTCCAGCAAAGAAAAGCCCAGGACCAGATGACTTCACAGCTGAATTCTACCAAAAATTTAGAGAAGAGCTAACACCTATCTTACCCAAACTCTTCCAGAAAATAGGAGAAGAAGGTAAACTTCCAAACTCATTCTATGAGGCCACGATCACCCTAATTCCAAAACCAGACAAAGATGCCACAAGAAAAAAAAAAAGAAAACTAGAGGCAAATATCACTGATGAACATAGATACAAAAATCCTTAACAAAATTCTAGCGAACAGAATCCAACAACATATTAAAAAAATCATACACCATGACCAAGTGGGCATTATCCCTGGAATGCAAGGATACTTTAATATCCACAAATCAATCAATGTGATACACCACATTAACAAATTGAAAGATAAAAACCATATGATTATCTCAATAGATGCAGAAAAATCCTTTGACAAAATTTAACATCCATTTATGATTAAAACTCTCCAGGAGGCAAGAATAGAAGGAATATACCTCAACATAATAAAAGCTATATATGACAAAGCCACAGCAAGCATTACCCTCAATGGTGAAACCTGAAAGCATTTCCCCTAAAATCAGGAACAAGACAAGGGTGCCCACTCTCACCACTCCTATTCAACATAGTTTTGGAAGTGTTGGCCATAGCAATCAGGGCATAAAAAGAAGTAAAACGAATCCAGATAGGAAAGGAAGAAGTGAAAATCTGGCTGTTTGCAGATGACATGATCCTCTACATAGAAAACCCTAAAGACTCTACCAGAAAATTACTAGAGCTAATCAATGGATATAGTAAAGTTTCAGGATATAAAATTAACACAGAGAAATCTCTTTCATTCCTATACACTAATAATGAGAAAACAGAAGAGAAAATAAGGAAACAATACCATTCACCATTGCAACAAAAAGAATAAAATACTTAGGAATATATCTACCTAATGAAACAAAAGACTTATACATAGAAAATTATAAATTACTGATAAAAGAAATCAAAGAGGATACAAACAGATGGAGAAATGTACCGTGTGCATGCATTGGAAGAATCAATATTGTCAAAATGGCTATACTACCCAAAGCAATCTGCAGATTTAATGCAATCCCTATCAAGCTACCAACGGTATTTTTCACAGAACTAGAACAAATAATTTCACAATTTGTATGGAAATACAAAAAACCTCTAATAGCCAAAGTAATCTTGAGAAAGAAGAATGGAACTGGAGGAATCAACCTGCCTGACTTCAGATTATACTACAAAGCCACAGTCATCAAGACAGTATGGTACTGGCACAAAGACAGAAATATAGATCAATGGAACAGAATAGAAACCCCAGAGATACATCCACAAACCTATGGTCACCTTATCTTCGACAAAGTAGGCAAGCATATACAATGGAAAAAAGACAACCTCTTTAACAAGTGGTGCTGGGAAAACTGGTCAACCACCTGAAAAAGAATGAAACTAGAACACTTTCTAACACTATACACAAAAATAAAGTGGATTAAAGATCTAAATGTAAATGGGAAACTACAAAACTCCTAGAGGAGAACATAGGGAAAACACTCTCCAACATATATCACAGCAGGATCCTCTATGACCCACATCCCAGAATATTGGAAATTAAAGCAAAAATAAACAAATTGGACCTAATGAAACTTAAACGATTTTGCACAGCAAAGGAAACTATAAGCAAGGTGAAAAGATAGCCGTCAGATTGGGAGAAAATAATAGCAAACGAAGCAACTGACAAAGGATTAATCTCAAAAATATACAAGGAACTCCTCCAGCTCAACTCCAGAAAAATAAATGACCCAATCAAAAAATAGGTCAAAGAACTAAACAGACCTTTCTCCAAAGAAGACATACAGATAGCTAACAAACACATGAAAAGATCCTCAACATCAGTCATCATCAGAGAAATGTAAGTCAAAACCACAATGAGGTACCATTACACGCCAGTCAGGATGGCTGCTATCCAAAAGTCTACAAGCAATAAATGCTGGAGAGGGTGTGGAGAAAAGCAACCCTCTTACACTGTTGGTGGGAATGCAAACTAGTACAGCCACTATGGAGAACAGTGTGGATATTTCTTAAATAACTGGAAATAGAACTGCCATATGACCCAGCAATCCCACTTCTGGGCATACACACCGAGGAAACTACATCTGAAAGAGACACGTGCACCCCAATGTTCATTGCAGCACAGTTTATCATAGCCAGGACATGGAAACAACCTAGATGCCCATCAGCAGATTAATGGATAAGGAAGCTGTTGTACATATACACCATAGAATATTACTCAGCCATTAAAAATAATTCATTTGAATCAGCTCTGATGAGATGGATGAAAATGGAGCCCATTATATAGAGTGAAGTAAGCCAGAAAGAAAAAGACCATTACCATATAATAACACATATATATGGTATTTAGAAAGATGGTAATGATAACCCTATATACAAAACAGAAAAAGAGACACACATGTATAGAACAGACTTTTGGACTCTGTGGGTGAAGGCGAGGCTGTGATGTTTCAAGAGAACAGCATCGAAACATGTATATTATCTAGGGTGAAACAGATACCAGCCCAGGTTGGATGCATGAGACAAGTGCTCGGACCTGGTGCACTGGGAAGACCCAGAGGGATTGGGTGGAGAGGGAGGTGGGAGGGGGGATTGGGATGGGGAATACATGTATATCCATGGCTGATTCATGTCAATGTATGCCAAAAACCACTACAATACTGTAAAGTAATTAGCCTCCAACTAATAAAAATAAATAAAAAATACAGAGCTGGAACATTAATTTAAAACATGTAACAGATTATGCCCCCCTTTTCACTTTAGAATCTCTCACAGTTTCTCATAGTATTTATAGTAAATGTAAAATTCTTACATGTGCCTGAGAAATGGTCCCCATCTGAGAGCCATACCTTGTTTGGCCTAATCTCCTTCTAACCACCCCCTAGGCTGATTCTACCACCACAATTCTGGCCTCGCTGTTCAGTAAAATCTCCAAGATGCTCCTGCTCCTGCTTCAGGGAGTTTGCCTTACCTTATGGTTGCTTCTGCCTGGAAGATTTCTCTCATAGAAAAAAAAAACACAGCAATTTCTTTCTCATGTCCTACAAGTCCATTCTCAGATGTTCTGTTCTCTGGGAAACCTCCCTTACCATCTTATTTAAAATTACAGCCTTACACATCCAATCTCTTTTCTACTTTAATATTCTCCATTTTACTTACCACTCAATGTCCTATAAATATATATGTTTATTTATTATCTTTCTGAAAATTCTGGAGTGTAACTCCCATAATGACAGATCATTTTCTGTTTGGTTCACTGCTATTTCTAATGTATCTGTAACAAGTAGTCTTATACAAAATATAGTATTGAATAAATCTCACCATTAGGTTTATCCCCAAATTCAAAATTGCTTAAATAGTTGTAACAATCCATAAATGTAATATATTACATTAACTAGTGAAAGGAGATACATCATATAACTACCACAGTAACACAAGAAAAGGCAGAAAAAACATTTGATAACACTGAATATTCATCCATGTTAAAATTTTTTTATAAACAAGGAAAAAAGAAACTTTACACCGTGAAAAATGAAAGTGTTAGTCCCACATTCATGTATAACTCTTTGCGATCCATGGATTTTAGCCCATCAGGCCCGTCTGTCCACAGAATTCTCCAGGCAAGAATTCTAGAGGGGGTTGCCATTTCCTTCTCCAGGGGATCTTCCTGATCGAGGGATCAAATCTAGGTTTCCTGAATTTCAGGCAGATTCTTTATCATCTGAGATTCCAGGGAACACATTTCCAGAATGTATCTAAAATATAATTAAATTCCTATCAAAATATTTACAGAATTTCTTTTAAAATGGGGCAAAGTGATTCTAAAATGTAAGTGGAAGACAAAAGAGCTAAAGTGGTTAAGTTACTTCTAAAGAAGAGGGAAAACATGGTGAAAATTTTAAGACAGGTTTGAGCCATTTTCAAAGTTGCCATAATAGATTCATGTACCATTATGTATGGATAGAGATAAACCAATGGAATAAAAAGATAAAAAGACAATGCTTGGGTTTCCCTGGTGGTCCAAGGGTTAAAAATCCACCTTACAATTCAGTTCCTGATCCAGGAAGATTCTTCATGCTATGAAGCAACTGAGCCCATGAGCCACAGCTACTGAGCCTGTGTTCTAGATCCCATGAGCAGCAACTGCTAAACCGATGCACCTAGAGCCTGAGCTCCACAACCAAAGAAGCCACCACAATAAGTCCCCACAATGCATCTAGAGAGCAGACCCCACTCACCACAATGAGAGAAAACTCCGCACACAGCAACAAAGACCCTCCACAGCCAATAAATTCATAAACAAATCTTCAAAAACAATGCTTAAATGCATTCTGATAATTGATAGGGTTGTCACTACAAGTCACTCAGTAAATGATGGACAATTTAATCGATTTTAGGACAAGTGATGCAGTAGACAGCTTTATATTCACCTGTGAATACGTTATCTTACATAATGAAAATAACTTTTCAGATGAAATTAAGAATACACACTTTGAGATGGGCACATTTTTCTGAATTATCCAGAGGGGGTTAAATCCAATCACACAAATTCTTAAAGGGAGAGAATTTCTGACTGAGGGCGGAAAGAGAGGTGTGACAAGGAATAAAGGTCAGAGGAATGTAACATTGTTAGCTTTGAAGATAAAGAAAGAGGACCGTCAGACAAGGATATTGGTGGTCTTTAAAAGCTGGAAATGTCAAGAAAATGAATTCTATCATACAGCTACAAAAGAGAAACCCTGGTAACAACTTGTCTTAGTCTAGTGAGCTTCACATCTGACCTGTCACTTGCAGACCTATAGAATCATAAATATGCGTTGTTTTAATCCACTTTGTGATATGTGTTAGAGTAGCTATAGAACAAGTACTTATCTATATGTGAAACAATTGGATTGGATAAGCTATCTCACTCCATCAACAGAAATCAGTGCAAGATAGGTTCCAGGATGATACTGAAAACTTTTATATAAAAACAAATGAGAATTTTTGTGACCTTTAATAGGTCATAAAATCAAGCGACACAATCATTAAAATGGAAAAATGCATATATGAATACCTTAAAATATAAAACATATATTTTGAAGAAATCACAAAGTGGCAAGAAAAATTATAAATTTTAAAGTTTGCAGCACATATAATGAATGAATATATATTCAGAATATATAATGAATTCTCAAAAATCAATTAAAAGGAAACATAAAATAAAAAGATAAGCAAAATACATAAAAAAAGAAGAAAGAATGGTGAGGAAACATATGAAAATAAGCACACTCTCATAAATGAACAGGGAAATGCAGATTAAAATACCTTGGGATTTTTTTTTATTAATATCCACTAGTCTGACAAAAGTTAAATGTTCTAAAAATAATAATTATTAAGAAATATGTGAATTAACAGCAATTTTCCATTGCTGGTAAACATGTAAATTGATACAACTCTCCATGAAATATTGTATCATAAAGTAAGTAGTATATATGTGCATAAAGATGACCCAGCAGTTTTGCTGCTAGTATTTCCCCAAGAGGTTTCCCCTGGTGGTGATGCTTATTGTGCAAGTTCTCCTTGTGGAGATCTGTATGTATGTGTTCAGTTACTAAGTCCTGTCCAAATCTTTGCAACCCCATGGACAATAGTCCACCAGGCCCCTCTGTCCATGGAGCTCTCCGGGCAACACTGGAATGGGTTCCCATATTCTCCTCCTGGGGATCTTCCTGGATCAGGGATCAAACTCAAGTCTCCTGCGTTGGCAAGTGGATTCTTTACCACTGAGCCACCAGGGGAAACCTCTTGGGGAAATACTCTCCTGCAGCTCAATTCCAGAAAAATAAATGACCCAATCAAAAAATGGGCCAAAGAACTAAACAGACATTTCTCCAAAGAAGACATACAGATGGCTAACAAACACATGAAAAGACCCTCAACATCAGTCATCATCAGAGAGATGCAAATCAAAACCACAATGAGGTACCATTACATGCCAGTCAGGATGGCTGCTATCCAAAAGTCCACAAGCAATAATTGCTGGAGAGGGTGTGGAGAAAAGGGAACACTCTTACACTGTTGGTGGGAATGCAAACTAGTACAGCCATTATGGAGAACAGTGTGGAGATTTCTTAAAAAAACTGGAAATAGAGCTCCCATATGGCCCAGCAATCCCACTTCTGGGCATACACACTGAGGAAACCACATCTGAAAGAGACACGTGCACCCCAATGTTCATTGCAGCACAGTTTATAATAGTCAGGACGTGGAAACAACCTAGATGCCCATCAGCAGACGAATGGGTAAGGAAGCTGTGGTACATATACACCATGGAATATTAGCCATTAAAAAGAATTCATCTGAATCAGTTCTAATGAGATGGATGAAACTGGAGCCCATTATACAGAGTGAAGTAAGCCAGAAAGATAAAGACCATTACAGCATAATAACACATATATATGGAATTCAGAAAGATGGTAATGATAACCCTATACGCAAAACAGAAAAAGAGACACAGATGTACAGAACAAACTTTTGGACTCTGTGGGAGAAGGCGAGGGTAGGATGTTTCGAGAGAACAGCATTGAAACATGTATATTATCTATAGTGAAACAGATCACCAGCCCAGGTTGGATGCATGAGACAAGTGCTCGGGCCTGGTGCACTGGGAAGACCCAGAGGTATCGGATAGAGAGGGAGGTGGGAGGGGGGATCGGGATGGGGAATAATATAACTCCATGGCTAATTCATGTCAATGTATGACAAAACCCACTACAATACTGTAAAGTAATTAGCCTCCAATTAATAAAAATAAATGAAAAAAAAAAGAGAAGTACACAGAACGCTTACCACATGATCTGTGATACCAAAAAGCCAAAACCACCCAACTTTTGATGTGGCCAGAGTTTTGGTTTAGGAAAGTGAAAAATTCTGGGGATGGATGATGGTAAATTTTGTACAACAATGTAAATGTACTTAGTCCCAGTGAACTCTACAGTTAAATATGGTTAAAATAACATGTTTTATATTTTGTGACTTTTACCACAGTAAAAGCATATTTAAGAGTGCAAAATAAAGAAAGGTATTTATTTTTAATATGTGATAAAACTGTAAGAAAGTGAAAGAAAATATAAAGAAGACAAGAATTCTGAGTAGTTGAGGGGATTACAGTTGGACAGAAATAACATTGCTCTTTTTCATTAGGTTGTGGATAATCTAGAAATATTTATTTTAGCATCATTCTTTACACTTAAATATGTGATATATATTTTGTATGTATTAACTCTCAGACAAAAAAGCCAAGAAAATAAAACTGGCACAGAATCTAAAACACCCAACAGTAAAGAAATGGAATAATAACATGATCTAGGTGAGTAATGACATATCACAAACCTATGTTCTTAAGTGTAGCTTTACAATGTGAACTTGTATATATGTGTTTTTAATTATATATAAACGTATACATATAAATATTTTAATAAAAATATAAATTTCAAATACTAAACAAAATATATCAAAATATTAGTTCCTATACTAGTGGGATAATATGTTTTGATTATTTGTATTTCAATTTTATATAGCAGCCATTTTGAATTTTAAACTCAGGGAAGAATACATGGTAATGTTTTTGCTGTTGCTATTTCTACTGATATATAGTGACTTTAATATATTAGTTTCAGGTGTACAACATGATGATTTAATATTTGTAAAATGTTATAAAATATTATCTATATTCCCTGTGCTGTACATTACATCCCTACAACTTATTCTTTTTATAACTGTCCGTTTGTACCTCTTAATCCCCTTTACCTACTTCACCCTTGCCCCCACCCCTTTCTCTCCTTTTAACCACTAGTTTGTTCTCTGTATCTGTGAGTCTGCTTCTGTTTTGTTATAGTTGTTTACATTTAGATTCCATATGTAACTGAAAACATAGGATTTTCCTTTCTCTGACATTTTTCACTAAGCACAATACACTACAGTCCCATCCATGTTGTCATAAATAGCAAGATTGCATTACTTTTTTATATCTGAGGAATATTTCATATTTTATATATAATCACATCTTTATCCATTCATCTGCCATTGGGCACTTAGGTTGCTTTCATATATTGGCAATTGTAAATAATGCTGCTATGAACATTGAAGGGAATGCATATACCTTTTAAAATTAGTGTTTTTATTTTATTCAGGTAAAGTACCCACGAATGGAATTGCTGGATGATATGGCAACTCTATCACTGATTATTTTGAGGAAACTTCATGCTGTATTCCACAGTGATTGCACCAATTTATATCCCCACCAACAATACACAAAATTTCCCTTTTCTACATTTCCTCACCAACAGTTATGTCTTGTCTTTTAACTGTAGCCATTCTGACAGATGTAAGATATGTCCTCTGTATGTCTTTTTTTTATTGAAAAAAACGCCTATTTGGGTCCTCAGCACTTTTTTTTTTTTAATTGAGCTGTTTGGTTTTTTGATGCAGAATTGTATGAGGTTTTGATTTGTATCTTTTTAATATTATCCCCTTATCAGATATACAATTTGCAAATATCTTCCCCCAACAGTATGTTGCATTTTCCTTTTCATTCCTTTCTTCACTGTGCAACATGTTTTTAGTTTCATTAGGTCCCATTTGTTTATTTTTGCATTTGTTGACAATCCTTGAGTAGACAGATCAAAAAAGTATTGCTAAGCCTGTTGTCAAAGAGCATGTTGTCTATGTTTTCTTATAGGAGTTTTATGGTTTCAGGACTTAGATTTAAATCTTTAATCTATTTTTACTTTCCTTTTGTATGTGGCATGAGAAAATGTTCTAGTATGATTCTTTTACATGTAGTTGTCCAGTTTTCCCATCACCACTTGTTGAAAATGCTATCTTTTTACCATTATATATTCTTACTGCCTTTGTCATAAATTAATTGACGTTACTTTGCCAACAAGGTTCATCTAATCAAAGCTGTGGTTTTTCTAGTAGTCATGTATAGATGTAAGAGTTGTACCATAAAGAAAGCTGAGTGCTGAAGAATTGATGCTTTTGAACTGTGGTGTTGGAGGACTCTTGAGAGTCCCTTGGACTGCAAGGAGATCAAACCAGTCAATCCTAAAGGAAATCAGTCCTGAATATTCATTGGAAGGACTGATGTTGAAGCTGAAACTCCAATACTTTTGTCACCTGATGCGAAGAACTCATTTTTGGGAAAGATCTGATTCTGGGCAAGATTGAAGGCAGGACGAGAAGGGGACGACATAGAATGAGATTGTGGGAGGGCATCACCAACTCAATGGACATGAATTTGAGCAAACTCTAGGAGTTGGTGTTGCATGAGGAAGCCTGGTGTGCTGCAGTCCATGAGGTCAAAAAGAGCTGGAGACAACTGAGCCACTGAACTGAACTGAATTGACAATAGGTGTGGGGGTTTATTTATGAGCTCTGTAGTCTGTTCCACTGATATATGCATATGCCTTTTTTTTTTTGTTTGCCAATGCCATACTGTATTGATTACTATAACTTTGTAGCATAGTTTGAAAACAGGGACTGTGATACCTCCAGCTATGTTCTTCTTAAGATTGTTTGGCTATTCAGAGTCTTTAATAGGTTCATACAAATTCTAGGATTACTTGTTCTAGTTCTGTGAAAAATACCATTGATGTTTTGACAGGGATTGCACTGGAGCTTTAGACTGCTTTGGGTAGTATGGATATTTTAACAACATTACTTCTTCCATTCCATGAACACAGAATAGCTTCCCATTTATCTGTGTCATTTTCAATTTGTTTCATCAATATCTTACAATTTTCAGAGTATAGGTTCTCACCTCCTTGATTAAATTTATTCCTAGGTATTTTATTCCTTTTAATACAATTATAAGTGGGATTGTTTTCTTTAATTCTTTTTCTCACAGTTCATTATTAGTATATGGAAATGCAGTAAAATTCTATATATTAATTTGTATCTTGCAATTTTAATGAATTTATTTAATAGTTTTGGGTGAGTTTTTAGCTTTTCTCTATATATAGTGCCATGTGAAATGCATAAAGAATGACTATTTTATTTTTTCCTTTCCAAAAATCTGGATGCTGATTTGTGTGTGTGTGTATGACTGTGGCCAGAACTTCCAATACTATGCTGCATCAAAGTGGTGAGAATAGTTATCCTTGTCTTGTTCCCGATCTATGAAGGAGTGTTTCCAGCTTTTAGCATTGAATGTGGTGGTGGCTGTTGGTTTATTATATGTAACCTTTATTATACCAAGGCACTTTATCTCTACACCTACTTTGTTGAGTTTTTATCATAATTTGGTGTTGGATTTGGTGAAAAGTTTTTCCAACATCTATTGAACTGATCATGATTTTTATTCTTCAATTTGTTAATGTGGTGTATCACATTGATTGATTTGCAAATATTGAACCATCCACACCTCCCTGGAATAAATTCCATTTGATCATATGACTTTTTTAATGTATTGTTGGGTTTTGTCTGACAATATTTTGTTGAGAACTTTTGCATCTATGTTCATCAATGATATTGCCCTATATATTTTTTCTTTTCTTTTCTTTTCTTTCTTTTTTTTTTTTTTGGTATTTTTATCTGGTTTTGGTAACAGGGTAAAGCTCACCTTGTGGAATGAGTTCAAAAGCATTCCTTCCTCTTCACTTTTTTGAAACAGTTTGAGAAGGATAAATGTTAAGTCTACTTTAAATGTTTGGTAGAGCATGGAATTTCTTCCCAGAATTTTGTTTGTTGGAAGCTTTTAAATTACTGATTAAATTTCATTATTGGTAACTGGTCTGCTCCTAGTTTATTTTCCTTACTGATTCAGTCTTGGAAAATCATATGTTTCTTGGAATTAACCTGTTTGTTCAAGTTTGTCCAATTTGTTAGTGTTTAATTGTTAATATTAACCTCTTTATCAAAGCTATGGTTTTCCCAATAGTCATGTATGGATGTGAGAGTTGGACTATAAAGAAAGTTGAGCACTGAAGAATTGATGCTTTTGAATTGTGCTGTTGGAGGAAACTCTTGAGAGTCCCTTGGACTGCAAGGAGATCCAACCAATCCATCCTAAAGGACATCAGTCTTGAATATTTATTGGAATGACTGATGCTGAAGCTGAAACTCCAATACTTTTGCCATCTGATGCAAAGAGCTGACTCATTTGAAAAGACCCTGATGCTGGGAAAGATCGAAGGTAAGAGGAGAAGGGGACAACAGAGGATGACATCACTAACTCAATGGACATGAGTTTGAGTAGGCTCTGGAGTCAATGATGGGCAGGAAGGCTTGGTGTGCTGCAGTCCATGGGGTCACAAAGAGTCAGACAGGATTGAGCAACTGAACTGTACTGAACTGAACTTCTTAATCATCTTTATGTCAGCAGTGTTGGTTTTATTTTATCCTCTTCCATTTCTGATTTAATGTATTTGGGCCTTCTCTATTTTTTCTTCATGATTCTGGATACAGTTTTGCCAATTACATTTATGTTTTTTAAAAATCAACTGTTAATTTATTAATCTTTTCAATTGTCCTTTTGGTTCCTAATATATTTCTGCTCTGATAATTGATATTAACTTTCTTATGATAACTTTGAGCTTTGTTTCACTTTTTCTAATTCCTTTCACTGCAGTGTTACATTGTTTATTTGATATGTTTCTTGTTTTCCAGAGTAGGCCAGTATTGCTATAAATTTTCCTCCTAAAATTGTTTTTTCTACATCCCATAGATTTAAAAAAAAATTGTTTCTATTTTCATTAATCTAAAAGTATTTCTTTATTTCCCCTTTGATTTCTTCATGGACCTTTTGAATTTTTGTTGTTGTTGCCATTAACATGTTGTTTAGGCTTCACATGTTTGTGTGTGTGTGTGTGTGCTTTTTCCAGTTTTCTTTCTTAGTTGATTTCTAATTTCATACCACTGTAGTTCAGAAAAGGCTTAAAATGGTTTCAATCTTTTAAAATGTATTTAGACTTGTCTTGTGTCCTAGCAAGTATTCTATTATGTAGACTATTTAGGTACCTGAAAATAGTGTGTATTCTGCTGTTTATGGATGGAATAATCTGTTGACACCTTTTAAGTTCATCTGACTTACTATATCATACAAGGTCTCTTTTCTTGATTTTCCATCTGGATAAATCAGCAATTGCTATAAGTGCATTGATAAAGTACTCTATAATTATTGTATTATTGTCACTTTCTCCCTTTATGTCTATTATTTGCTTTATATATTGAGGTGCTTCTTATGTTGCATGTCTATGAATGCTATATTCTTTTCCTGGATTGACACCCTTATCATTATATAATGCCATACTTTCATTTTTGTTATAAACTTTGCTTTAAAGTCTATTTTATCTGACAAAAATATTGTTTCCCTAGTTTTATTTTCTCTTCTATTTGCATAAAATATATTTTCCACCATTTATCTTTTAAACTATGTGTGTCTTTAGGTCTAAAGTGAGTTAGTTGTAAGCAGCTTGTCAATGGGTCTTCATTTTTTTTTTTTTAATCCAGTCAACCACCATGTTTTCTGATTGAAGCATTTAATTAGTCTACTTACATTTTAAGTGATTACTGATAGATATGTACTTATATGTTACTTTATTTCTTGTTTTCTGGTTGTTTTTGAAGTTCTTCTTTTTTTTTTTTTTTCTTTTTTTCTTCTTCTTAGTTTCTTACCCTGTGGTTTAGTGATTTTCTTTAGTATTAGCTTTGGGTTTCTTTATTTTTTATCTATACTAGCTTTTTGGTTTGTGGTTACCATGTAGTTCATACATATATTTGTTTTAACTGACATTTAAATTCAAACACATTTTAAAAGCTCTATATTTTTTATCTCTTCCTATATTTTATTTTTTGACATATTTTGCATTTTCTTGTGTATCCCTTAACTAGTTAATATAGTTATAGCTGACTTTACAACTCTTGTATTTAAATTTTCATATTTGCTTTGTAAGAGCTTGATCCACTGTATTTACTATATATTTGCCTTTCTCCTTTATGTATTTGTAATATGTAGTGAGCCTTCTTCCTTTATGTATTTTCTTATTTATTATTATTTCTTTATCCTTCTTAAAGGAGATAATTTAACATTTCTTGTGAGGCTGATTTAATGGTGATAAACTATTTTAGTCTTTATTTATCTAAGAATACCTTTATCAGGCCTTCAACAGATTGTTAATCGTTTTTGTTGTTGTTGTTCAGTCACCAAGTCATGTCCAATTTTTTGCAACCACAAAGACTACAGTATGCCAGGCTTCCTTGTCCTTCACTATCTCTCAGTTTGCACAAATTCATGTCCATTGAGTCATGATTCCATCCAAGCATCTCATCCTGTCACCCCCTTCTCTGGCCCTCAATCTTTCTTAGGATCAGGGTTTTGTTCCAGTGAGTCAGCTTTTGGCATCAGGTCGCCAAAGTATTGGAATTTCAGCCTCAGCATCATGGATAGACTATCCTTGGTTGTGTATGTGTGTGTGTTTCCCTTTCCCTTTCAGTACCTCAAATATATCATTCCACTTACTTTCTGGCCTGCAAAGTTTCTGCTGAAAGATCAACTGGTAGACTCACATTGAGCAGGGGGCGGGGGGAGGGTCCTTGTTGTGACTTGTGGTTTTCTCTTCCTGCCTTTAGAATTTTTTCTTAACTTTTGCCATTTTAATTATATGTTAGTGTTAATTTCTTTGAGTTCATGTTTTTGGGACTCACTGTTATTCCTGTACCTGAATATATGTTTCCTTTCTTTTCTTAGGAGTTTTTAGCCATTATTTCATCAATACTTTTTCTTCTATTTTTTTGTCTCTTCTTTTTGGAAAGTTTATAATGTGAATGTTAATATTTGATATTTGATGCTGTTTTAATGTTGTTCCCAAAGGTCCCTTAAACAATCTTCATCATTTTCTCTTTTTATTTCATTATTATTTTTTCTTTTTTTTTTTCTGATTGGGTTATTTACATAATTCTATCATCTAAATTGTTGATCCAGGCTTCTCTATCACCTTATCTACTGATAATTCCTTCTAGCCTATTTTTCATTTCAGTTATTACATTCTTCTGCTCTAAAGATTTTTTTTTTGTAATCCTTTGTTGAAGTTCTCACTGTGTTCCTTAATTCATCTCTGTGGTTTGGTGACCATCGTGCTTTATTTTGTTCTTCTGTTTGGCATATAGTCATATATTTCTTCTCTCTCTCTCTCTTTTTTTTTTTTTTTTTTTTTTTGACTCTCTCTCTCTCTACAAAACTAGGCAAAACAATCACCTATTCCTTTCTTGAAACATGCCCTTATTTGGGAGCATCCCTAAATAGTTTGCATGTGACCATTGGCTGTGATGGGAGAACTGGATTTGAAATGACTGTGGGCTAGGATTTTTCTAGGAAGTTCCAGGGTCATTGCCTTTGTGGGGATGGGCTGGAACTGGTGAAGGAGAGAGAGGTCAGTGCTTCTCCCAGAGCACACCAGCAGCTGCTGCCTTGGTAAGGGGTGGGAGGTTTGAAATTAATCCTGGTGTGGGCTGAGGGATATTCTGGGGTGGTCATGGCAGGCCAGTTAGAGCAACAGGCACCTTTCATTCTTCAGCCTCTGTGTTGGGACTGAGAGTAAGTAAGTTTATGCAGAGAAAAGTCTTGTCCTTTAAGAGCAAAGTCTGAGTTTCTTACAGCTCCCAGCCTTCCCAATTCTAAGTTACACTGGTTTCCAAAACAAGCTGGTCCCTGGTGTGGGGTAGGCTATGCAATGTAGGTCTCAAATTATTCACTCTTAAGGGAATACTTCTTAGTTTGTGACATCCCCATCCTTGGTTGCCCACCAGGGATATGAATACTTCTTTTCCCCTCCTACCTATCTGGGTGCGGCTTTTGGTTTATAAGCATGATTATAGGTAAGCCACTCTGCTAGTCTTCAGTTTATTCTCAGAAAATGTTGTTCTACATGCAGTTGCTGTTTTGTTGTGTTCATGGGAAGAGGTTGACTCAGGGTCTTCCTATTCTGCCATCTTAACTCTGGCTCAACTTACTGTTTTATACAACTCTTAATAAAGAACAAGAAGAAAGTGGTACACCATAAACGATAAGACATAAAACTTATTTGTTTAACTCTAAGATAGAATATGCCCTCCCAAGAAAGAAAATTAACTTCTAACAGGTACAAAGACTTTAAAAAGTATGTAATTATTGATCTTAAACAGAGCTATTATTAAACCACTAACTATAGAAGAATCATCTTAGCAAGACAGACGTATATGATTCACTAGTTAGTCATAGTAATTAAAATTTAATGAAACTTCACTGGTGGTGTTTTCAATTAAGCAATATCTGAAGATGTTCCAGCTTATTCATAGAAGAAATCCAAATCCTTAAATTATAACAAGAAAGAAGAAAATAAGCAAATTAGATCTATTCCAAATATTTTTGAAAATCTAATAAACAAATCAAAATGTTTTAAAAGATAAATGAAGAAATCAATATTCAGCTCAAACTGCCAGAATTGCAAGTAATTTACCAAAGGCCAGCAACTCTCAAAACCACTTTATTTTGGCATAAGTCTTTACAGTAGAGAAGAAAATGTCTTAGGCAATAAATCACAAAGCTAAATTTATCTATTCCAAAACTACCAGTGGTGGCAAATTATGTTAACTTATTTTGTGCTAAAACAAACAAGCCTAATTTACTCAGTTTCTACTCTATCTGGACCTTCTCCATATTGGTTAATAAGTGGGTAAAAAGTCACAATTTTTGTGCACTTGCAGCTTAAATATCCTTCCAGCTCATGAAGATGATATATCTATATTTCAAAGTTTGCTTATAGCAAGTAGTAGGTTCAATATCTACCTCTAAAATTGCTTAAGCCTGCAACATTGATTAACCCTGCAAATGATTGACAAGGGTTTATTTTGTTCTTCAGTGAATCCTAGATAGTTTATTTTTCTTCATAAAAAAGGATTCATATGGATCAGCCAGGACAAAATCATTAAAAAGAAAATCAATTTGAAAGTTGTATTAGATGTGAGAAGACCATTCTCAAACTTCATTGTTGCTTGTGAAGAATGCCAGTACTGATTAGGTTTAAAATATCACCATTGGGCCAGGATTTGTTAACTCTCTCCATGGCATCCTGCATGTGTTTTAGAATTCACTTTTAAAAGTATTCTGAAAGTTGTAAAAATATGAGAGAGGATTTACTTCTTAAGCTAAGTATACTAACTGTATATCAACATAGAGTTCCAGTTGGGGGGGGGGGAGTAAAGAAGGATGTGTCATTAATCTTGTCAAATATTTTAAATTATAAGAGAGAAGGAGAGTATTTTTTTGGAAGTTGTGTTCCTTTTCTCCTGCTGCTGCACAGACTTCCACAACCAGCTGTTCACCTCCTTTCTTCTAATAAGGAGTTAACTGACATGATAAATGTTAAGTCTGAAAGAGTTAAGAGTCACTATAGATATATTTTTTATCCTACTCTGACATTAGAATAACCCCAGGTGAGAAAAGGTTTAAAAAACCCTCTGGTAAGTGTTAACTAATTAATGATGACTGTACTAAACAATGTTTGGATAAATTTTCCTTGTCTTTTAACAAAAAGATGATAAATAATACACAAGTAATAAACAGATTAATGATTTATTAAGATCCACTCAAGCGCTTATTAGTTCCTAAAATTCAGCTATTTATAAGCTGCCATGCATTGTAACAATAGGTTATATGTAGATTTCATTTATCTTTGGTGACAAGAGATTGAGGCAGTGAATCACTGAAGTCAAATACTCAACTGAGAGAAAGATAAAGGCATTTCCCCTTTTCCTTAAATAAAGCAACATTAATACATTTAATAGAGATTATTAGTTGATATTGGAAAATACACTTAGTCTGATAACAATAAACTGCTTATTGTTATGATTATGGAGAGACAGTACCTCAATAGTTGTGCCTACACAAAACCTTACAATATTTGCCCAGTTTGAATTGCCCATTAAACTATTATTAATTTTCCCTTCTTTCAGTTGTATATTAAAAATCTCCATCTTGAATGGATCTCGTCAACTTCTAAATATAATGGTCATTCCAGTTAAAATCAAGTAAACAAAAAGACTTCCTCAATTCAGTAATCTCCTTCAGATACTATTTTATTCTCTCCTTTCCACATCTTTGAATATTTTTAAAAAATACAACTATTCTCAAACTTTCCACTTCTCATTCATTCCATTCTAAAGGGACTGGCTTCCCTTACTCTATCAAAACAGGATTTAGTGACTCTCAAGTCACTAAACCAAAAATATGGTGATGTTCTTATCCTGTAGATGAAACCACTACATTCTTTTCCCCTTGAATACACACAACATACTTGTGGCTTTTTAATCCTATCTTCAGAGCCACTTCACCTTTCTCCATCCAATAATAAAATCTGGTGTTAATTTGTTTCACTCCTCACCCTATATTATCTCTATAGCCTATTTTCTTCATGTCCATTGCTTAAATTACTGCACATTACACATGTGCATGCACATACACACACACACACATACATGCATGTATACACACACACACACATGTGAGAACCAATCAATGCCATCTGTAGAATCCAGACTGAGGACAGCTGGAATGGTTTCACCTGGCCAATATTTACTCACCAGGTTTCTGTATCATTCAGTCCCTCCCTGGGTCTCCTCATTTTCTTCAGATTCTTGCCTACATGTTATTTCCTTTATGAGACTTTCTCTGATCTGCTAAACACTGCATCATATTATCAGCAGTAAGAGCACAGTGCTTTTTGGTTTTGGGTTTTTTTTTTTTTTTTTTTTGTCTGTTTTAGTCCCTGATGTGCTTCCTGTGTGCAGAGAAATGTCTAAAAAACAGCAGGCACTTGATAAATAGTTGTTAAATGAAGTCATAAATTTAAATCACATCATGTTGTCCCTTTAAAGCACTTCTTTGGTCTCACATTGCGTGGTGAGCAGAGAACACATATTCTCACGTAACCTGAGGCCTACAGAATGGAGACACCTTCTCCTTCTCAGGCCTCTTTATATGCCCCTTCTACTGACTTTCAATATCCAGGCCACTCAGACCTTCCCTGAGGTCTTTCTATGGACCATGCTTCCCCACTTGCAGTATCTCTGCATATGCTTCTCCCTCTGCCTAAAAGGATCTTCCCTTCACTTTGCCTAGTGAGTCCCCACTCAACTTTCCATCTCAGCAAAAGATCCCTTCTTTTTGCAGACCCCCAGCCTCCCACCTATTTATGGTGTGCTTACCCATTGTGTATCACCATGCACTTCACGCTGTATGCACATCAATTTCACTTTCACATTTAACAATTTATATTTCCCATACTGGATGGTGAGACTCCTAAAAGCAGGGGCTCCACTTTTGTTCACCACAGATATGTCTAATGTTGAGTGAAGTACATAGCATGTAAGTGTATTCAATAGATTCATAGACTTTTGGTTCACAGAGAAGAAGGGGGCAGAGGGGTAGTTAGGGACTTTGGGATTGACATGTATACACTACCCCATGTTATAACCAGCAAGGACATACTGCATAGAATAAGGAACTCTGCTCAATATTATGTAACAATATAAATGGGAAAAGAATTTGAAAAAGAATGGATATATGTATATGTATAACTGAATCATTTTGCTATACACTTGAAATTAACTCAGTATTTTTGCTCAAAAATATTCCAATATAAAATGTAAAAAAAGAAAAGAGTTCAACAGTTGAGGTCAGGATGGTGGAGGAGTGGGACGGGGAGACCACTTTCTCTCCTGCAGGTTCATCGAGGGAAAAATTGAACACTGAACAGAGTTCACGGGACAGCTTCTGATCGCTGGCGGGGGACACCGGGCTCCCAGAGGGGCGGCCCGTTGTCTTCGAGGGGAGGTAGGACAAAGTGTGGAAGATAGAAAGGGAGGCGGAGGAGCTAGGGGCGGAGACCCGTCCTGGGAGGGGAGTCTTAATGGAGAAGGTTTCTAATCGGCGGGAGGACCTCGCGCTGGCGGGTCTGGGGGAGGTTTTCGGGTCTCGGGGGGCAACCTAACTGGGAGGAGAAGTTAGGTAAGGCCCTCAGATTGCATGCCTGGGGGCAGCTCCCAGCAGAGGGGTGCCCCAGATGCCCGTGCCTGCCGCCAGCAGGTGAGGGCAAAACGGAGAGGAGCGGGCGGCATTGCTTGGGGTGGGGACCGGCCCGAAGGCCCTGAGAGCAGTCAGAGGGAGCTTTTTAAACTGTGGGATAGCAAGGAAAAATTAACTGGCCCGAACACACTGCCGGTGGTTCGCAAGGCAGAGGGACTGAGAGACTCCGGAGAGGAGCTGGCCCATACCTGCTGGAGGTGGGGGGCGGGGGGGAGGGGAAAGGGGCGGACTCAGCCACAGGGAGGCCACCCCCTCCCACGCTGCAGACAGGGCCCCGGTTCCTATTTGAAGATTTCCTGAGACCCGACTGGCAGCACCCGCTGGGGCCAAGGAGGGAAAAGGCGAGCCGCACCCGGGGAAAGTGTGCCCAGGCCTCTGGCTGCCTGGGCCACTCATGCCGAGGAGGGAAGGGGCGCGCCGCATCCGGGGAGAGTGCGCCCAGGCCCCTGGCTGCCTGAACCGCTGAGGCCGGGGAAGACACAAAACGCAGGCGTAACCTCCGAGCTTTTGTGGAGGACCCGAAAACTGGAACTGCACTCAAGGCAGGGCCCGCTCCATATAGAGCAGCCGGGAGCCTGAGCAGGGTAGACGGGGAAAGCAGAGACACCCCTGTACGGGGCAAACCCAGTGTGGCCGGAACACGGGGAGTGCTACCCACACACAGCGATGTCTGTCTGCAGCGCCCCGCCTCCCCTTAGCAGGACTGAACCTAAATAAGAGACCACCTCCGCCCGCCTGTGTCAGGGCGGAAATTAGACACCGAAGAGACAGCAAACAGAAGCCAAATAAACAAAGGTAACCGCTTCAGAAAGGACCGGTGCAACAGATTAAAATCCCTGAAGGTAACGCCGACTACACCGGAAGGGGTCTATAGATATCGAGAAGTGTAAGCTGGAAAGAGGAGCTATCTGAAATGAAACTGAACCTACACTGACTGCAACAGCTCCAGAGAAATTCCTAGATATATATGTATATTTTTTGTTAAATTAAAAAAAAAATTTTCCTTTCCTTTTATTTTTTTAATTTTTTCTCTTTTATTTTCTTTTAAAATTCCCTACTACTCCCCCATTACTCCTCAACTTTCTTTTTCATATATTTTTATGATTTTTTTCAATTAGGGAAAAAAATTTGTTTTTCTTTTTCTTTTCTTTTTCTTCTTTCTTTTTTTTCTTTTCTTTTTTTTCTTGTTTTTCTCTCCTATTTCCTTTTAAAGTCCTCTAATACTCCTCTATTATTCCTTAATTTTAATTTTCATTTCACTATAACCTTGCAAAAAAAAAAAGAGAGAGAAAGAGAGAGCCCTATTTTTAAACTGAACTTCATATATATTTCAAAATTTTGGGTTTTTGTTTTTAAATATTTTATTTCAAAGAGTCTAACCTCTACACTATATTTTTAATTTTTGTTTTTCAGTATGTAATATAAATTTTGGACATTTAAGAAGCCAATATTCAATTCCCATTTCTATTCAGGAGTGTGTTGTTTACTCTCTCCCACTTTTGACTCTCTGTTTTCTACCTCAGAACACCTCTATTTCATCCTTTCCGCTTCACTTCCCAATCCAATTCTGTGAATCTATGTGGGTGTCTGGGCTACGGAGAACACTCTGAGAACAGATAAATGTGTAGAACTGTCTCTCTCCTCTTGAGTTCCCCTTTCTCTCCTCCTGCTCACCTCTATCTCCTTCCTTGCTCTCCTAATCTTCATGTAACCCTGTGAACCTCTTTGGTTGTCCCTCATGGTGGAGAATCTTTTCACCATTAACCTAGAAGTTTTATTATCAGTGCTGCATAGTTGGAGAAGTCTTGAGAGTATTGGAAGAATAAAACTGAAATCCAGAGGCAAGAGACTTAAGCCCAAAACCTGAGAAAACCAGAAAACTCTTGACTACACAGAACATTAAGGAATAAGAGACCATCCAAAAGCCTCCATACCTACACCAAAACCACCCA
>CM035287.1:60580415-60678825 GCA_020226075.1 Hydropotes inermis
GAGAAGTCTTGAGAGTATTGGAAGAATAAAACTGAAATCCAGAGGCAAGAGACTTAAGCCCAAAACCTGAGAAAACCAGAAAACTCTTGACTACACAGAACATTAAGGAATAAGAGACCATCCAAAAGCCTCCATACCTACACCAAAACCAACCACCACCCAAGAGCCAAGAAGCTCCAGAACAAGACAACCACACAAATTCTATAGGAACGCAGGAACATAGACCTAAGTGTCAACATACAGGCTGTCCAAAGTCACAACTGACACATAGACACATTGCAAAACTCATTACTGGGCACTCCATTGCACTCCAGAGAGAAGAAATCCATTTCCATGCACCAGAACACAGACACAAGCTTCCCTAACCAGGAAACCTTGACATACTAATCGTCCAACCCCACACACTGGGTAAAATCTCCACCAAAAAAAGGAACCACAGACCAGCAGAATACAGAAAACCCACTACAGACACGGCAATCTAAACAAGATGAAAAGGCAGAGAAATAACCAACAAGTAAAGGAACATGAAAACTGCCCACCAAATCAAACAAAAGAGGAGGAGATAGGGAATCTATCTGAAAAAGAATTTAGAATAATGATAATAAAAATGATCCAAAATCTTGAAAACAAAATGGAGTGACAAATAAATAGCCTCAAGACAAAGATTGAGAACATGCAAGAAATGTTTAACAAGGACCTAGAAGAAATAAAAAAAGAGTCAGTTAAAAATGAATAATGCAATAAATGAGATCAAAATCACTCTGGAGGGAACCATGAGTAGAATAACAGAGACAGAAGATAGGATAAGTGAGGTAGAAGATAAAATGGTGGAAATAAATGAAGCAGAGAGGAAAAAAGAAAAAAGAATCAAAAGAAATGAGGACAACCTCCAGGACCTCTGGGACAATGTGAAATGCCCCAACATTCGAAACATAGGAGTCCCAGAGGAAGAAGACTAAAAGAAAGGCCATGAGAAAATACTCGAGGAGATAATAGCTGAAAACTTCCCTAAAATGGGGAAGGAAATAGCCACCCAAGTCCAAAAAACCCAGAGAGTTGCAAACAGGAGAAACCCAAGGCGAAATACCCCAAGACACATATTAATCAAATTAACAAAGATCAAACACAAAGACCAAATATTAAAAGCAGCAAGGGAGAAACAACAAATAACACACAAAGGGATTCCCATAAGGATAACAGCTGATCTATCAATAGAAACCCTTCAGGCCAGAAGGGAATCGCAGGACATGCTTAGAGTAATGAAAGAGAATAACCTACAACCTAGATTACTGTACCCAGTGAGGATCTCATTCATATATGAAGGAGAACTCAGAAGCTTTACAGACAAGCAAAAGCTGAGAGAATTCAGCACCACCAAACCAGCTCTTCAACAAATGCTAAAGGATCTTCTCTAGACAGGAAACACAGAAAGGTTGTATAAATGCGAACCCCAAGACAACAAAGTAAATGGCAATGGGACCATGCCTATCAATAATTACCTTAAATGTAAATGGGGTGAATGCTACAACCAAAAGACAAAGACTGGCTGAATGGATACAAAAACAAGACCCCTATATACGCTGTCTACAAGAGACCCACTTCAAAACAAGGGACACACACAGACTAAAAGTGAAGGGCTGGAAAAAAATATTTCATGCAAACAGAGACCAAAAGAAAACAGGAGTTGCAATACTCATATCAGATAAAATAGACTTTCAAATAAAGGCTGTGAAAAGAGACAAAGAAGAACACTACATAATGATCAAAGTATCAATCCAAGAAGAGGCTATAACAATTATAAATATATATGCACCCAACATAGGAGCACCACAATATGTAAGGCATATACTAATAAGTATGAAAGAGGAAATTAATAGTAACACAATAATAGTGGGAGACTTTAATACCCCACTCGCAACTATGGATAGATCAACTAAACAGAAAATTAACAAGGAAACACAAACTTTAAAGGACACAATGGACCAGCTAGACCTTATTGACATCTATAGGACGTTTCACCCTAAAACAATCAACTTGACCTTTTTCTCAAGTCCACACAGAACCTTCTCCAGAACAGATCACATCCTGGGCAATAAATCTAGTCTTGGTAAATTCAAAAAAAATGAAATCATTCCAGTCATCTTTTCTGACCACAGTGCAGTAAGATTAGATCTCAATTATATGAAAAAAAAAATTATTAAAAATTCAAACATATGGAGGGTAAACAACACGCTTCTGAATAACCAACAAATCATAGAAGAAATAAAAAAAGAAATCAAAATATGCATAGAAATGAATGAAAATGAAAACACAGCAACCCAAAACCTATGGGACACTGTAAAAGCAGTGCTAAGGGGAAGATTCATAGCATTACAGGCCTACCTCAAGAAACAAGAAAAAAGTCAAATAAATAACCTAACGCTACACCTAAAGCAACTAGAGAAGGAAGAAATGAAGAACTCCAGGGCTAGTAGAAGGAAAGAAATCTTAAAAATTAGGGAAGAAATAAATGCAAAAGAAACTAAAGAGACCATAGCAAAAATCAACACAGCTAATAGCTGTTTTTTTGAAAAAATAAACAAAATTGACAAACCATTAGCAAGACTCATTAAGAAACAAAGGGAGAAGAACCAAATTAACAAAATTAGAAACGAAAATGGAGAGATCACAACAGACAACACTGAAATACAAAGGATCATAAGAGACTACTACCAGCAGCTCTATGCCAATAAAATGGACAACTTGGAAGAAATGGACAAGTTCTTAGAGAAGTATAACTTTCAAAAACTGAACCAGGAAGAAATAGAAGATCTTAACAAACCCATCACAAGCAAGGAAATCAAAACTGTAATCAGAAATCTTCCAGCAAACAAAAGCCGAGGACCAGATTGCTTCACAGCTGAATTTTACCAAAAATTTAGAGAAGAGCTAAAACCTGTCTTGCTCAAACTCTTCCAAAAAATAGCAGAAGAAGGTAAACTTCCAAACTCATTCTATGAGGCCACCATCACCCTAATTCCAATACCAGACAAAGATGCCACAAAAAAATAAAACTAAAGGCCAATATCACTGATGAACATAGATGCAAAAATCCTCAACAAAATTCTAGCAAACAGAATCCAACAACATATTAAAAAAACCATACACCATTACCAAGTGGGCTTTATCCCAGAAATGCAAGCAATCTTTAATATCTGCAAATCAATCAATGTGATACACCACATCAACAAATTGAAAGATAAAAACCATATGATTATCTCAATAGATGCAGAAAAAGCCTTTGACAAAATTCAACATCCATTTACAATTAAAACTCTCCAGAAAGCAGGAATAGAAGGAACATACCTCAATATAATAAAAGCAATATGTGATAAACCGACAGCAAGCATTACCCTCAATGGCGAACAATTGAAAGCATTTCCCCTAAAATCAGGAACAAGACAAGGATGCCCACTCTCACCACTCCTATTCAACATAATTTTGGAAGTGTTGGCCACAGCAATCAGGGCAGAAAAAGAAGTAAAGGGAATCCAGATAGGAAAAGAAGAAGTGAAATTCTCACTGTTTGCAGATGACATGATCCTCTACATAGAAAACCCTAAAGATGCTACCAGAAAATTACTAGTACTAATCAACAAATATATAAGTTGCAGGACATAAAATTAACACACAGAAATCTCTTGCATTCTTATACACTAACAATGAGAAAACAGAAAGAGAAATTAAGAAAACAATACCATTCACCATTGCAACAAAAAGAATAAAATACCTAGGAGGATATCTACCAAAAGAAACAAAATATTTATACATAGAAAATTATAAATCACTGATGAAAGAAATCAAAGAGGACACAAACAGATCGAGAAATATACCGTGTTCATAGATTGGAAGAATCAATATTGTCAAAATGTCTATACTACCCAAAGCAATCTATAGATTCAATGCAATCCCTATCAAGCTACCAACGGTATTTTTCACAGAACTAGAACAAATAATTTCACAATTTGTATGGAAATACAAAAAATCTCGAATAGCCAAAGCAATTTTGAGAAAGAAGAATGGAACTGGAGGAATCAACCTGCCTGACTTCAGGCTCTACTACAAAGTCACAGTCATGAAGACAGTATGGTACTGGCACAAATACAGAAATATAGATCAATGGAACAAAACAGAAAGCCCAGAGATAAATCCATGAACCTATGGATACCTTATCTTTGGCAAAGGAGGCAAGGATATACAATGGAAAAAAGACAACCTCTTTAACAAGTGGTGTTGGGAAAACTGGTCAACCACTTGTAAAAGAATGACACTAGAACACGTTCTAACACCAGACACAAAAATAAACTCAAATTGGATTAAAGATCTAAATGTAAGACTGGAAACTATAAAACTCCTAGAGGACAACATAGGCAAAACACTCTCTGACATAAATCACAGCAGGATCCTCTATGACCCACATCCCAGAATATTAGAAACAAAAGCAAAAATAAACAAATGGGACCTAATGAAACTTAAAAGCTTTTGCACAGCAAAGGAAATTATAAGCAAGGTGAAAAGACAGCCCTCAGATTGGGAGAAAATAACAGCAAATGAAGCAACAAACAAAGGATTAATCTAAAAAATATACAAGCAACTCCTCCAGCTCAACTCTAGAAAAATAAATGACCCAATCAAAAAATGGGCCAAAGAACTAAACAGACATTTCTCCAAGGAAGACATACAGATGGCTAAAAAACACATGGAAAGATGCTCAACATCACTCATTATCAGAGAAATGCAAATCAAAACCACAATGAGTTACCATTACACACCAGTCAGGATGGCTGCTATCCAAAAGTCTACAAGCAATAAATGCTAGAGAGGGTGTGGAGAAAAGGGAACCCTCTTACACTGTTGATTTGAATGCAAACTAGTACAGCCACTATTGAAAACAGTGTGGAGATTTCTTAAAAAACTGGAAATAGAACTGCCATATGACCCAGCAATCCCACTTCTGGGCATACACAACAAGGAAACCAGATCTGAAAGAGACACATGCACCCCAATGTTCATCGCAGCACTGTTTATGATAGCCCGAACATGGAAGCAACCTAGATGCCCATCAGCAGACAAATGGATAAGGAAGCTGTGGTACATATACACCATGCAATATTACTCAGCCATTAAAAAGAATTCATTTGAATCAGTTCTAATGAGATGGATGAAAATGGAGCCCATTATACAGAGTGAAGTAAGCCAGAAAGATAAAGACCATTACAATATACTAACACATATATATGGAATTTAGAAAGATATTAATGATAACCCTATATGCAAAACAGAAAAAGAGACACAGATGTATAGAACAGTGTTTGGGACTCTGTGGGAGAAGGCGAGGTTGGGATATTTCAAGAGAACAGCATTGAAACATGTATATTATCTATAGTGAAACAGATACCAGCCCAGGTTGGATGCATGAGACAAGCACTTGGACCTGGTGCACTGGGAAGACCTAGAGGGATCAGGTGGAGAGGGAGGTGGAAGAAGGGATTGGGATGGGGAACTCATGTAAATCCATGGCTGATTCATTTCAATGTATGACAAAACCCACTACAATAAAAAATAATAATAATAATAAAAAAACAGAAAAGAGTTCATGGAATGAATGGAGAAAAGAAGGAGTTAATATATTTTTAAATAAATATATTAAGACTCATACATAGAAAATTGGGCAAATTACTCTAGTGTTTTTATATTACTTCCCAACTAAAGGGGATAATCATTAAAAGTAAGATTCTATATTAAATCAAATTGTTTAAAATATAAAACAGAACAGAAAACTAAGCAATGTTAGGGGAAAAGATTGAAAGCTTAATACTAGTTCACTCAGTTCCGTTCAGTTCAGTCACTTAGTTGTGTCTAACTCTTTGAGACCCCATGAACCGCAGCACACCTGGACTCCCTATCCATCATCAACTCCCAGAGTTTACCCAAATTCATGTTCATTGAGTCGCTGATGCCATCCAACCATCTCATCCTCTGTTGTCCCCTTCTCCTCCTGACTTCAATCTTTCCCAGCATCAGGGTCTTTTCAAATGAGTCAGCTCTTTGCATCAGGTGGCCAAAGTATTGGAGTTTCAGCTTCAACATCAGTCCTTCCAATGAACACCGAGGACTGATCTCATTTAGGATGGGTTGGCTTGATCTCCTTGCAGTCCAAGGGACTCTCAAGAATCTTCTCCAACAGCACAGTTCAAAAGTATCAATTCTTCAGCACTCAGCTTTCTTTATAGTCCAACTCTCATATTTATACATGACTACTGGAAAAACCAGAGCCTTGACTAGACGGAACTTTCTTTGACAAAGTAGTGTCTCTGTTTTTTAATATGCTGTCTAGGTTCACTAAACTGATTTAATAAAGTTAAAATTTAATGTATAATTTGAATTCAGAAAATTATACATCAAGCATATACCATTAATCAAATGCTAAAATAATTCCTGAACTAATTGGCATAATGTTAGCTTATTCCAGAGTTCACTTTCAAAACATTTTCAAATATAGTTCAGTGTGACTGGACGTTATATGTTAGTATGTTTTCCTAAGGCTCTATTAGCAACGCTTCATGTATGTTTTAGACATAAAATATACCTCAGTAGCAGCAGATAAAGTTATTTTTGGATTCCCCTTTTAGTTTTTGAAAACCTAACCTGTATGAAAAAAAAATCTCAATATAGATTGATTTATTTCAATCTGGTTTGCTCTCTCTCGCTCTCTCTCCTCTCTCTCTCTCACACACACACACATACACATACACACACGCACACACTGTGGAGAGGGGTAGAGAGTTAAAACAAAAAAGTTGCTTGATTCTACACACTTGGAGTAATTTCTATTTCACACCATCTAGTTGCTGTATTCCCACCTCTCCCCGAGATTTAAATTAAATAATGAGTTAGAGAGGGTAAAAATAAACCCACAGAAAAACTACACACAGACTTACCAAAATCTGCATATACATATGCATACATACAGGAAGAATATATTAGTTAGGCCCTTTCACAGTTCTTGTCACTATAAATTAGTATTTGATTTTACATGAAAATTAATATAGGTTTTTACATGGTTAATAAAATATATGTTCATATTGTAAAATGTGATCTATATATCTCTTATATGGGGGGGGGAGCCAAAATTTAAAATATATAAAAATTAAAGGATGCAGCCAAATTTCTAATGTGATAAGACTTACAAAAGACTTAAAATATTTTTAACAGAAAAAAAAACTGAACTAATCATTGAATAAATTATAGAAAGTAAGTAAAACAGTACAAAGATTTTTTTTTAAGTGTATAAATTAATATATTAGAAAAAAGAAAGCAGAATTGATAAAGTAAAAAAGAATAACAAAATATAAAACTTTTAGTAGTTTTAAAAACATAAATAAAATGTGTTACATAGAGAAATGAACATTTTTCAAAATGAGAGAAATTCTATTTAAAATTCTGGAAGAATAAAATTAATATGTTCATAAATTTAACAATTTCCCTTAGATAAATATAAAAACTTAATCAGATGGAAAAAAACTGAAATGGCTAAAACATGAAGGAGGTAATTAAAAATTTTGTCCAACAATTGCCACCAAAAATGTTCTTTGACACTGAGTTGCTGTGTCTTACCAAACTTTCAATAAAGATGTAACTCCTATATTATGTAAATATTCCAGAGTGCAGAAGACAACAGAACACCTCTTTAACTATTGTACATAAAGAACATTACTTGGATATTAAGAATAAAAAAAATAAAAATAAAAATTCCACAGAGTAATATTAGTTTTGAACACAAGCTAAATTTTAAATAGAATATTATCAAATCAAAATCAGTTTCATAGAGCATGAATCAGATATCCAACTATGTATGCATTATTCTGGAAATTTAAAAATAGTTTATATTTTGAGTATTAATTAGAATAATTTATTACATCAAAAACTTGTTCAGTCTCTGAGTCACAGCCAACTCTTTGTGACTCCATGGACTGCAGCATACCAGGCTTCCCTGTCCTTCACCATTACCCGGAGCTTGTTCAAACTCATGTCCATTGAATCAGTGATGTCATCCAACCGTCTCATCCTCTGTCATCCTCTTCTCTTCCTACTTCCAATCTTTCCCAGCATCAGGATCTTTTCTAATGATTCAGCTCTTCACATTAGAGGGCCAAAGTATTAGAACTTTAGCTTCAGCATCAGTCCTCTAGTGAATATTCAGGATTGATTTCCTTTAGGATTGATTAGTTTGATATCTTTGCAGTCCAAGGGACTCTCAAGAGTCTTCTCCAACTCTACAGCTCAAAAGCATCAGTTCTTCAGTGATTAGCCTTCTCTATGGTCCAACTCGCACATCCATACGGGAAAAACCATAGCTTTGACTAGCAAAAAACCATACTGGAAAAACCAAAGCTTTGACTACTTGGTCGGCAAAGTAATATCTCTGCTTTTTAATATACTATCTAGGTTTGTCATAGCTTTTCTTCCAAGGAACAAGCATCTTTTAATTTCATGGCTGCAGGTGCCACCCTCAGTGATTTTGGAGCCTGAGAAAATAAAGTTTGTCAGTGTCTCCATTGTTTCCCCATCTATTTGCCATGAAGTGATGGGACTAAATGTCATGATCTTCATTTTTTTGATGACGAGTTTTAAGCCAGCTTTTTCACTCTCCTCTTTCACCTTCATCCAGAAGTTCTTTATTTCCTCTTCACTTCCTGCCATAATGGTGGTGTCATCTGTGATTCTGAGTTTATTCATATTTCTCCCAGTGATCTTGATTCCAGCTTGTGCTTCAACCAGACTGGCATTTCACATGATGTACTCTGCACATAAGTTAAATAAGCAGAGTGACAATATGCAGCCTTGATGTACTCCTTTCCCAATTTTGAACTGGGAATTTTAATAGTTTAAATAATTAAATTATTTAATTCAATTTTGAAGTTTACCAACTTAAATAATAAAATATTTTTATAATTTAAGTTATATAATAATCATTTATTTAGATGATAGATGGATAATTAATAATTTGAACTTTGAATTTTGATAATTTAAATAATATAATTATATATTCTTTTCCATAGGTGGCAAAAGCAAAAAGAAAGTAAGGTTTTACATTCTTGCCATTTTCTTGAAGTTTTAAGCATAGTTTGAATTAGAAACAATTCCTGCACTAAGGTATAGTCTATCAAAATGCTTTTGTAGTTTTTTTTTCAAGTTAAAGAAAATGAAATAAAACATATATACTGTAAAATCTGTGCACAAAACAGTCTACCTGGTCACCCAGTGAATAAGCCCAAAGCTGCTTAGAACTTAAAAAAAAAAAAAAAAGGAAGGTGAAAAATGGCAAAATGCACTCTTAAAATTCAACAACTTTTTTATCAGCAATAATCAGCTAAAAATAAGATTTGAAAAACTGATCCCATTTTCAAAGATGACAAATATTATTTATGTCAATAAATAGATGTTAAATAATATAAAGGCTCTTCTAACTTTACTTAGAGATATAAAAGTAAGAAACACAAGAAGTTTGGAGGGAATTCAAAGTTTTCATCCAATTTACCCATAGGTTTAATGAGCCTCAATTAAAATGCAAAAATAAATTACACAATGTTTCTTAAATTTGTGTTAGCATAGAAGTGAAAAAATAGGAAAAATGTAAACCTTAAAAGTTAATTGAAGGGATATTGTCCCATCTCATAATAGATTATGAGATTTAATGAATTATTGGATATTCAATGTGCACAGAAATCATACTAAGTGTATACATCAATTATTCTAGTTAATCCTCTCAAAAATTCTACAAGACTACTGGTATACACATTTAATAATTATCTTCAACTTAGCCTTGAGTAAACTAAGGTTTGGGTTTCCCTAGTGGCTCAGACAGTAAAGATCTGCCTACAATACAGGAGCCCTAGGTTCAATCCCTGGGTCAAGAAGATCCCCTGGAGAAGTCATGTCCTACTCTTTGTGACCCCATGGACTGTAGCCCACCAGACTCATGGGATTTTCCAGGCAAGAATATTGGAGTGGGTTGCTATTCCCTTCTGCAGAGGGTCTTCTCCACCCAGGGATGAAACCTTCATCTCCTTCATTACAGGTGGATTCTTTACTGTCTGAGCCTCAGGGAACTTCACTGAATTCTTAACAGCAGTGAATCTCTGTCCATAGTGATTGATGTAAAGATGGCATATAATGCAAGAAGCATCAGGGTCACATTAGTGACCAAAGAGGTCTCCTTTCCCTAAGGCCATGGATTTTATGACTGTTTAGTTCTAGTGTTATCAGGGAGTCATACTCACTGCTTGGGAATAACACTCTTACAGAGGAAGACAGAGTAGAGATAGAAGTTGTTCATCATTCTAGAACCTCTGGATCCAGCTGTTCTGGATTTTTGGATTTCCAAATTGTGAGAAACAGAATGCCTTTTATATTCAAATGAATAAAGTTGTGTTCCTGACACTTGTAATGAGAAACATTCTGACCAAAAGATCAGTTGAGTGTTTTTGATGGACGAGAGAGTTGAGGGCGTTTGCAAGGAAGTGTTCATGATGAGGACAGTGAAACAGGAAAGTGATGATAGGTGGTGAGGTCCTTTAGGAAAACGCACTGGGAGGACTGGTGAGGTGGAAATTCTGCTCCTACATAAAAGGAGTTGGTAGGTGGTGGTCTGAGTACAAATTCATTAAAATTGAGATACTGAAGACAGTGCAATGATTGATGATAACAAGGGAAAAGTTGTAATCATGCCGGTGGGTGACTGAGGTGGATAAAGGTGAGAAGTTCAAGGATCTAGAAGGCTAGGAAACAGGATGAGTAGAGTCAAAATTATGGGAGATTGCAGAATTAGGGAAAATATTGGTGAGCACAGTGGTACACCCAGGTGGTCAGTGCTGACGATGCCAGGGATTGAAAGAGGAAATATTACAAATGATTTAAACGTGGTGATTGGCAGCAAGGAGATGAGACTTCTGATACGAGGAAGAAGAAACAAACACCATGTAAATGAAATTTAGTTCATGCAACACAGTGATTTATGAGAGTTTAGAAGCTAGGAGGCCCAAGGAGCAAAGTGAATAGGTGAAGGAGAAAAGCAAATAGGAGACACTGGGCCAGATAAAGGATGTGCAGCTGGTGATGGGATAATAATCTTACTGAAAGTAAGAGGGATCTGACTGAAAGTCAGAGAGACCTAAGGTATGGGTGTCACTGAGGCTTGCCAAAGTGTGGGACATTTGCAATTAATTCAGATCATCTCTTAGAAGAATAAGGACCAACCAGGTGCCCTAAAGCCTGCCATCTGTGACAGACAACCCAGGTGCACTGCACACCCTCTGACAGGAGAGGGCTATATAGCAGTATTTCATGTTGCCCTTAGGCTACAGTGATAAGTTTAAATTTATGTATGATCCAGGTGCCTTAATCTCCTCTCTGGCCACCTCTCAGCATTGCATCCACATGTGCTCAGTCATAGAATTGTGTCTGACTTTTTGAGACCCTGTGGACTGTAGCCCACCAGATTCCTCTGTCCATGGGGTTCTCCTGGCTAGAATACTGGAGTGGGTTCCCATTTTCTCTTCAGCATGGCATATTCTAGTCCAAACTACTGAATCCCTCTGAGTTCCTCTAAATACTCTATACTCGCCCTGCAAACATATCTTCCTTCTGCATGACGATGTCTTTCCTGCCTACTTCACCTAGTTTCATGTTTTGGCTGACAACTGTAGTCATCATTCATGACGGAACTTTGGTATCACCTCCTCAGGGAAGCCAATTCACCAACCCTGGATCAATTCGAGTACTTGCTATGCTACATAATCTTGACTTTTAATTGAAGTTCTTGGAGGGAAAGTTTTATGACTTGTACGCCCAGCCCTTGGGCCTCCCCTGATGGCTCAGTAGTAAGGAATCTGCTGCTAATGCAGGAGATGCAGGTTGAATCCCTGGGTCAGGAAGATCTGCTGGAGAAGGGAATGGCAACCTGCTCCAGTATTGTTGCCTGTGAAATACCATGGATAGAGGAGCCTGGTGGTCTACAGTCCATGGGGTCACAAAAGAGTCATGCACCACTTAGCAAATAAATGACAACACCTAGCCCTTAAGAAGAAAAGCCTGTAGTAGTCAGTTATTCAATACTTATTTGTAGCATGAATGAACTGAACAGATTAAAAACAATCATGGCACAATCAGGCTTCTGCTAGAAAGTTTCAGGTAATTAATCTCACTATTCTGTGTCATTATGTATTTTTGCACCACAATAAATAATGCTTTTGCTCCCAAAGATTACATGCCACAATAGAGACAAGAATGTATTATAACTCAGACATTCAGAAACATCTGAATCCAGGTGCCCTTGAGTATTCAGGTTGATTATAAACAAAAAAAAAAAATTTTTTTTTCATATTGTCCTGAGATGTAAAAGCTTTTAGGACTTCCCTGGTGGCTTGGGCAGTAAAGCCTCTGCTTACAATGTGGGAAACCTGGGTTCAAGCCCTGGGTCGAGAAGATCCCCTGGAGAAGGAAATGGCAACCCACTCCAGTACTCTTGCCTAGAAAACCCCATGGACAGAGGAGCCTGGTATGCCATAGTTCCTGGGGTCCCAAAGAGTTGGACACAACTTAGCAACTTCACTTTCACTTTCATAAAAGCTTTTAGAAGACATCCCATTAAGCCCTCCAGTTATTCCCCAAAGTAGTGTATACTAGCTCAATGATTATGTTAGTAATCACCAATTTTGTTCTAAAAAAACAGGGAAATTTTCAGGAGTACAAAATTACAGCCAATGTCTTCATAGCTAGTATCTCATATTGGCTTCATAGCCAATATCTCATAGCATGAGATCAGGAATAGGAAAACAGAAATATTTGTTCCAGTTTTATCTATTGGCTTCCTCACTAATTGCTTAGTATAATGGGGCTAATAATATTAGAAAAGATTTTAATAAATATGAATGCAAACCAGAAGTCTGAATTTATATCTTCAGTTCAGTTCAGTTCAGTCACTCAGTCGTGTCCGACTCTTTGGGACCCCATGAGTCACAGCATGCCAGGCCTCCCTGTCCATCACCAACTCCCCCAGAGTTTACTCAAACTCATGTCCATCGAGTTGGTGATGTCATCCAGGCATCTCATCCTCTGTCATCCCCTTCTCCTCCTGCCCCCAGTCTTAAATGGCCTCATAGCTGTTCCTAAAATGTACCTAAATTTGTAATAAATAAATAAATAAAATCCAGCTTTCTATTTTCTGGGCCAATTTGACAAGTGTAATAAACAGTTTCAATATTTGAACATAAATCTATGATCAATCTGGGAGTTTATTTTGGTTTATGTCACAAGGAATGAACCAATTTTATTCTATTTCCAAATGGTTGGTCAGTTGTTTCAACACTTTTTTCTGAATAATTCATTTCTTTCCATTAACTTGAAATACCAACTTTATGATATTCTAGTTTCTTTAACTGGGTGAATTGCTACTTTTTCCATGCTATTCCATTGATCTCTCTATTCTTCTGTTGAAAAAAAAGTCAATATTTTCCCAGAAGCCTACGTCTTTTATTCATTAATTTTTACCCACTCTACATTCAATATGTCATGCTTTCCTTTCCTCAATACCAAATGTGCCTTCCCTACCACCTTCAAACCATGTCTACACCACTTAAGAGGAAATTCCTTTTTTTTTAATTTTTTTCCACAAAGTTGATCTTGTTTCTGTGTTTGCCCTCAAGGAAAATGTTTGAGAAATAAGGAGAGATGGTGGTATGTGCTAAGAGACAGAACACAGAAAGAAGATCTGAGGGTCAGAGGAGTAAAAGCATTGTTTCCAGCAGTGCCAGCAGATCAGAAAGTCTTGGGAACACACCAGTATGCATACGTGTACTCACTGAAAGCTTCACAGGCAGTCAGAATACTCATAAAGATTTTTTAATATATAGTAAGAAAAAAGCAGAATGGAACCCAGCCCTACCAACAGAGACATTAAAAGACATTGAAAAAGAAGACCAAGCCAGTAGAAGACAGGAGAAAATGCAGGCAGGGGTGTGTATGGAGGATAGTAGAGTCAAGGCATGTCACAGCAACCAAGGGAAGAGGTAGTTTTAAAAATAAGCAGGATTTTTAATTCTTATGTAGTCTAGAATATTATGTTTCTCAGGAGCTTCCCAGGTGGCTCAATGGTAAGGAATCTGCCTTCTGCTGCAGGAGATGCAAGAGACATGGATTTGGGTCCCTGGGTCAGAAAGATCCCCTGGAAGAGGAAATGGCAACCCACTCCAGTATTCTTGCCTGGAAAACCTCATGGACAGAGGAGCCTGGTGAGCTACAGTCCATGGGGTCACAGAGGGTCAGACACAACTGAACATGCAGGCATGCTCATTGTTTTCCTCAGCAAGGAATGATTTTGTTGTAAACAGAAGATTCAGAAATTACTTCTGGCTCAAACAGAATTATTAAAGGTCAAGCTCAACTTGAGATTAAGTAAGAGAATGACTTAAAAAAAAAAACTGGATTCAACAATAAAACTGAAAACAACTTCATTGAAGAGACTTAGCAATGAATTAGAAATTGAAGATACTGAAACAGAGGAAGGAGATCACAAGGTTTTGAATGGATAGCTATCCAAATCACCTCACAGATGAAAAAAAAAATCTTAATTTGTATGTGAGATAAGACAAAACACTTTTGAAAATTCATTCATTTGAGAATTCTGATGCACATGTGAGTGTAGACCAAATGGAAATAGATTTAAGAGCTCATTCAGTTTGTTTTTAAACTAGTCCTTAAGCTAAAGAAGAAGAAGAAAGATAAATAGTCTAGCTCAATTCACTGGAGTAGAAAAATCTTATAGGAAATTAGGTGTCCTATAGGGTTTCTGGACACCCATACTTTTATGACATGTTATGGCAACTGGGTAACCAAGATTTTGACTATTCATGTCATGGCTACATAACTTGAAACAAGAAACTCACCTTGGAAGAGCTGTAAAATCCATTTCAGATTTTTTTTTTTAAGAAAACATTTAAAATAGTTTTAAATAGCCTCCACACTCTTGGTAAAACATGAAACCATGATCAGATTGGTGCCACTCTCTGACTTCCAGGATAGGCTTTACTTCCACATAGATGCCCGCTTGACTCCAGTTACTACCTTCTATGTGATAAGGCAGCTGGGTCAAAATCACAAAGATATTAAACCATCACAACCATTTTCCTTTCTCAATACACACTGGGAAGTACAAGTTGTCCAACAATATATACACATTTGGTACATCTGAATACAAAATGGGAAAATTAAATATAAAGTAATCCAAAGATGTTTAGGTTTTTAACTTACAAAAAATGAAGCTGTATAATGGGCTCCAGTTTCATCCATCTCATTAGAACTGATTCAAATGAATTCGTCTGCTTACAGGCATCTAGGTTGCTTCCATGTTCTGGCTGTTAAAAACAGTGCTGCGATGAGCATTGGACTACACGTGTCTCTTTCAGATCTGGTTTCCTCGGTGTGTATGCCCAGGAGTGGTACTGCTGGGTCATATGGCAGTCCTATTTCCAGTTTTTTAAGGAATCTCCACACTGTTCTCCATAGTAGCTGTACTAGTTTGCATTCTCACCAACAGTGTAAGAGGGTTCCCTTACATGTCAGTGTATGGCAAAAACCACTACAATATTGTAAAGTAATTAGCCTCCAACTAATAAAAACAAATGAAAACAAAAAACGAAGCTTCTTTCAAAGGCCTTAGCTAATATAGTGGCTGATTTTGTTTCTCCTTCAATGAACTGATCACATAATAATAGATAAAATCAACTGCTGTCTCTTCAGCCAGTGTTCATTTTACAAAAGTACTGCTGGTATAAGTACAAAATATTTTCTATACCAAAAAAAAAAAAAAATTACCTGACCTTGCTGAACAGGAAAATATCTATGATTAAAATTTTAAGATTTTTTTTTGTGAGAGTCAGAACAAAGATATGAATAAGATATATCACTAGGAGCTATTATTTCATTACAGTGAAACAAGAGCTTAAAAATGGAACTGCTATTTACTAATCAATCTATTTTACTTTATTTTTTAGTATACATGCTGCTGAAGTGAGCACTACTTTATTTTTTAAATTGAATATCCCATTTTTTAAATTGAATTATATCATCTACACTGGCACTTTTTGTTTCTATTCAAGCTGAAGCCATAGATTATAAAAGTGAAAATTTAAACACTCTCCCAACAGAATTTCTGATATAAAGTAGCATGTTAGACTACTTTGGTCTCATCTCACCCCTCCCAGCATTCCTAGGGAGAAGTAATCATGCAAGTAAAACAATGAAAATACCAATATAAAAATCTTAATTTAACTGATAGGAAGAACAGGAAAATATTCCATAAACTAAAATCACACCAACAAAATAGCTATGGAACTTTATCCCCCAGTAATCAGCATAGTAGCCTACTTAGGTTCAACTCCCAAAAGGATAAAGAGAAGTTTTACATAAACTCTAGCAGTGTGTTTTTTATGAAACTTGCATTTCAAAGTTCATCATGTGGATAATTAAAAAAAATATCACTCTAAGTTTTTAATATGTCAATCTTTTAACCTGAGTATTTTACATTATCTCACTTGTTCTATATATGTTAAAGTATTTCACTGAAAACAGAAGTAAGATACACATAATTTGTTTAAGTTTTAGCTTTAAAGTATAACTTCGTTTTCACTTGTTATTCTTAAGGGCTTACTTACTGCAAGTTTGGCTTCCCTGGTAGCTCGGATGGTAAAGCGTCTGCCTACAATGCAGGAAACCCAGGTTCGATCCCTGGGTTGGGAAGATACCCTGGAGGAGGAAGTGGCAACCCACTACAGTACTCTTGCCTGGGAAGTCCCATGGACCGAGGGACCTAGTAGGCTACAGTCCATGGGGTTGCAAAGAGTCTAACACAACTGAACGACTTCACTTTACTGCAAGTTTACATGATTAATAAATAATATCAGGAATAAAGAAAAAATACTAACACAAAACATTGTATCTAAATTCCATGATCTTGCTCAGTTAATGTTTGACTCTTTGCAACCCCATGGACTGCAGTCCACCAGGCTCCTCTGTCTATGGGATTTCCCAGGCAAGAATAGGAGTGGGTGGCCACTTCCTCCTCTGGAATTATCTAAATTAACAAACTAATAAACCTGATAGGAGTTGTTATTTAACAATTATTTTCAAAAGTTTTCTGTGGAGAACCATAAAGTTAAAAGGAAAAGCTACTACAGACAGACAGGGTCTTTCAATATGTGTCATCATGTCTCTTCGATGACAGCTCATTTTTGTTTCAAATACAAGTGAACTTTCATTCTCTCTCTGTTAACTGACAAAATTTAAATTTTTGCCTCATCTCTTTGAAATAACACATCAAATTTCTTCCTTGATTCTCTTAGAGGAATAATTTATCACCAAAACCGCATTTACTTTTAAAGAAGTCTAATTTTGAGAAGAGGTCTCCATACATTGATATTAAAAATAAATATCCATCCCATAAAGTGAAAAGAAAATACACACCTTTGTGAGTTCTCACCTGTGAATTTGGTCACCTTAATGATTTAGTGCATGTGTTTAGCAAATAGCTGAAATATAATAAAATTTAAACACTGAATATCTGGAAAATACAAGTATAAAAACCTTTTATAATATGTATAAATAATTATTTGTGATTATTGATTTGGTCTTCGCTCCCATTTTGAATGTTGGATTTCCTCCTAATCCTTGTAACATTATTCTCATAAATAGCAACGTGCAACATGGTTATCAAACTTAAGTAGGTTGTTGTCAAACTCTGGATTCATTGATTACACACAAGGGGAAATACTAGAAACAACAGACTAATGATAAAAACAATAATAAGTAAACTGTGTGGACCTGACCATGGACACAAAGTCTGCCTATACTCAATAAAAAGATACACAGACAGAAAGAAGTTAAACCAAACTCCTTTGCTTAAGAAAGGCATGTAGTCCCATGTTGCTGCTGTTCAGTCACTGAAACCTCTCTGACTCTGTGATCCCACGAACTGCAGCAACACCAAACTTCTCTGTCCTTCACTCTTACTGACTTCATTGAAACTCAGGTCCAGTGAGTCAGTGATGTTATCCAACCATCTCATTCTCTGTAGCTCCCTTCTCCTCTTGCCCTCAATCTTTCCTAGCATCAGGGGCTTTTCAAGTGAGTCAGTTCTTCACATCAGGTGGCAAAAATATTAGAGCCTCAGCTTCAGCATCAGTCCTTCCAATGAATATTCAAGATGGATATCCCTTAGGATGCTGTCCAAGGGACTCTCAGGAGTCTTCTCCAACACCACAGTTAGTTAGAAAGCATCAATTCTTCAGCACTCAGCTTTCTTTATAGTCCAGCTCTCACATCCATACATTCATACTGGTAAAACCACAACTTTGACTAGACAGAATTTTGTTGGCAAAGCAATGTCTCTGCTTTTTAATATGCTGTCTAGGTTAGTAATAGCTTTCTTCCAAGGAGCAAGCGTCTTTTAATTTCTTAGCTGAGGTCAAAATCTGCAGTGATTTTGGAGCCCAAGAAAAGAAAATCTGTCAGTTTCCACTTTTTCCCCATCTATTTGTGATGAAGTGAGGGAACTGGATGTCATGAGCTCAGTTTTTTTAATGTTGATTTTAAGGCAGTTTTTTCACTCTCCACTTTTTCCTTTATCAAGAGACTCTTGTTCCTCTTTGCTTTCTGCCATTAAAGGGATATCATCTGCATATATGAGGTTGTTGATATTTCTCCAGGCAATCTTGATTTCAGCTTATGATTTATCCAGCCTGGCATTTTTGCATAATGTACTTGTATATAAGTTAAAAGAACAGGGTGACAATATACAACCTTGACGTTCTCTTTTTCCAATTTGGAACAAGTCTGTAGTTCTACGTCTGGTTCTAACTGTTGCTTCTTGACCTACATACAGATTTCTGAGGAGACAGGTAAGGTGGTCTGGCATTCCTATCTCTTTAAGATTTTTCCAGTTTGTTGTGATACATGCAGTTAAAGACTTTAGCATAGTTGATGAAGCAGAAGTAGATTTTTTTTTTTTAATTCCCTTACTTTTTCTATGATCCAGCATATGTTGGCAATTTGATCTCTGGTTCCTCTGCCTTTCCTAAATCCAGCTTGTACATTTGAAAGTTCTCTATTCACATACTTCTGAAGCCTAGCTTGGAGGATATTGAACATAATCTTGCCAGCATATGAAATGAATTCAATTGTACAACAATTTGAATTATTTGGCATTGCCTTTCTTTAGGATTGAAATGAAAACTGACCTTTTCCAGTCCAGTGGCCACTGCTGAATCTTCCAGATTCACTGACATATTAAGTGTATCACTTTCATAGAATCATTTTTTAGGATTTGAAATTGTTAGTTGGAATTCCATACCTCCACTGGCTTTGTTAATCATAATGCCTCCTAAGGCCCACTTGACTTCACACTCTAGGATGTCTGGCTCTAGGTGAGTGGTCACACCATCATGGTTATCCAGGTTTTTCAGAAAATTTTGTATAGTCCTTTTGTGTATTCTTGCCACTTCTTGATATCTTCTGCTTCTGTTAGGTCCTTGCCATTTCTCTCATTTATTGTGTCCATCTTTGCATGAAATGTCCCCCCGAATCTCTAATTTTCTTGAAGAGATCTCTAGTCTTTCCCATTCTATTGTTTTTCTCTATTTCTTTGCATTTTTCATTGAAGGAGGATTTCTTATCTCTCCTTGCTAGTCTCTGAGACTCTGCATTCAAGTGGGTATATCTTTCCCTTTCTCATTTGTCTTTCACTTCTCTTCTTTTCTCAGCTCTTTGTAAGACCTTCTCAGACAACCACTTTACTTTCTTGCATTTCTTTTTCTTGGGAGTGGTTTTGGTCATCACTTCTTATAGTTCCATAGACACCATGTTTTGTATAAATAAAATGTGATTTGGAAATGTTTCACAATGTGACTCTTGTGGCTAGTATGTTTGGAAACACATCTCTCAGTCAAGCCACTTTCCAACAAGGTATCAGTGATAATTTCTAATGAGCTATCAGAGATAATGATACTAAGTTATCAGAGTTAATGAATAAACATGCACAGGGACTAGGTTACCAGATTTAGGAAATATAAATATAGAACACCAGGTTGCATTTGAATTTCAGACCAACATGGAATAATTTTTTTTAGTATGTGTCTCAAATATTACATGCATACATACAAAAAGATATTCATTATTTATATTAAATTTAAACATAACAGCTCCTTCTGAATTTTATCTGATAATCTTACACAAGAAATTTGTATACAGCATTATATATACATATTTTTAAGTAAAATGCTTCCCCCTCAATATGACTTTTACTATACAGAGAACTATATCATTTTTTTTAACTTTATCAATCCCTCAAGATCCTTAAAACTAGCTACTACCTATAAATGTGTTCATATGTTTTAGCAATGTGTAGTGCTAACTAATTTATAATTACTAGATCACTCATTCCAACTATTTCTAATAATAACAATTTTTTAAATGAAGTATACAAACCTCTGGAGGTACACAAGAAATTTATACAATTCTTTGGAATTGTGAATCTTAATCCCTCCTTAAAGAGTCTGAGAATATATCTTAGATGATTTTATGTATTATTTTTATATGTACATATTATATTGATATAAAGTATATTATATCACAGATGTATATAAAATTACATTGTATAAAATGCAAAATGGTGGAAGTCTCCATTAAATGTCATTTATCACATCATTCAGGTCACGCATTCTACAGAGTTGGTGCCGTCAGTAGTCAAGTATATGACAAAGACTTGAAGGGAGTGGAAACAAGGGAAAAACAGCCCATCTTCATGGCAGATTAACTCATTGTAAGGGTAAGTAGTCAAGGACTACCTGTGAGCATTTTCACTATGAGGTTCCTTGTACTTCACTCCAAAGGACAGCTTGCAGGATAAGTTAAATGACAGCACAGTTTAAGACAGAATAACCATGTTATACTAGAGCCTTTAGTTTCAGAGGAACAAGCATATCACTGGGCACTTCATTTAAGAGTATACACTCCAAGGCATTCCTTAGAATCAGTCAAATTTGTTGTGTTTGAGACTGCATCACTCTTCCTGCTTATGTTGTGTGCTGCCTTCAAAGGACTTAAATGAGAAGTTATCCTTTATTAAACTTCAGGATCTTCACAGTCTCTCTCATTGTATGATATGCAAAATAAAAATATCTTTTTTTTTTAATCATTGTGACAGCAGTGGTGCTGGCATCACATGAAATCTAAACTAGTACTTTTTCTTCATAAGAATTCTAGAAGGTCACTTGAGAATAGTTCCTTTTTAACTGCATTATGTAAGGTTTAGCATATGGAAACAAGTTCTTAGAAATGTGTTACTAAACTTTTAGATCACAGTGAATTCCTCAGAGAAGCTGAAAATCAGAGCACACTAAAATGAATTTTACAGACATTAATATAAACTGGTCCAGAAAAAAAATAAAAGATAGTTTTAACTAAGACTGCTATGGAAAGTTTATGAGTATCTAAAAGAGAAATGTTTTATGGGTGTAGTAGGAAGGAAAGAGAAATGTCACAGGCAAAGATTAAATCCATGATCAGTATGGTTTGAAATCCTGGGTTGCAATCCACAAGATAAGAGACTCGGTGTTAAGGTCTGACTTTTCACAAACTTTAGGAGCACTCATTGTCATTGTACAAAGGATAAAGAAAGACACACCAAAAAGAGCTTACCTCAAAAGCCAAAACTACTTAGAACACTTTAAAATAGACTAAAGTTCAAATTTTTGTAAAATTGTCAGGCAAGTGTATTCTCCTCGGTTCTGTCTTGTCACAATAAAGATTTGGAGTGACAGACATTAAAGCCCTCAGCGTGTCAGAGCTCTTGGGTCTTGGACAGACTGTGTTATAGCTCTTAGACAAATCAGTGCTACTGATCCATGTTACAGCTTTATTTTATTTATATAATAGCAGGAAAATACAACCTTGAGGCATGTCAACCCAAAGACGCAAGAGAAGAGTGCCCCAGCACGCAGGGGAGAGAGAGAGACCCCCAGCCCTTTTGTTAGGGGAAGCACACTGATTGAAACCTCCAATCCTGGCCAGGCACCATAGTAACCATTCGCATGAGTTGTTCTATGACAGGAGATCCTGATAAGGAATACGGAACTAATAAGCCATCACCAGCCGGAAGAGTTCAGGAAAGGTCGAGAGGAGACACTGCCTGTCCGTCCACTTTCCAGAATCCCTCTCGCTAGCATCCATCTTGGCTGAGATGCGTGCACCACCAGGAAAGACTGAATTAGAATGATTGGCCAAAGACCACCCGGAAACTAATCCCATCACCATAAAATCTGAGACTGTAAGCCCAGTGGCAGAGCAGTTCTCCTGGGTTCCCTTATCCTCCTGCTCTCTGCCCGGGTGCCCTTTCCCAATAAAATCTCTTGCTTTGTCAGCATGTGTCTCCTCGGACAACTCATTTCTGAGTGTTAGACAAGAGCCCAGTTCTGGGCCTGGGAAGGTGTCCCCCTTCCTACAACACTTTGACTCCTCTTTTTATGTTTTTTGTTTGTTTGTTTGTTTCTCCCCCTGGGCCTGCCCTACATAAACTGGGTTAGCCAGGAGTGTTGTTTGTTCTACTGAGGTCCTCACTCCAGACCTCAGACCTTCCTTTGTTCTATTTTCATGGGCTTTTCCCTTCCTTGTCATTTAGCCACCGCCATTCTGGTCTCCTGTTTCCTATTCTAACTACCTAACAAAATGAATAGGCATTTTTCAGTAGGGACTGGAAAAAAAGTGAGTCTGTTGAAATAAATGTCAAGAAATGAAGTGGAAAAGGAAAGTAAATGTCACCAGGGGCTCCCAGTGACCACAGCCCTGTGGGTCACAGAGGAGCTCCTCCCAAGGGTGCAGCTCAGACTAGAGCAGCATTCAGTATAACAATAGGGATGGTTATGTGAACAAGAAACTTAAAAAGGAAATAAGGAGAATGACAATTTTTAGGTGTGAAAGCACTATCGATGAAAACCAGTTGTGAGTGAAAATAAGGAGAATAAGTCACCAAGCTCCATGAAACGTCATAGATGATAAGGAATACAAAAGAGATTTCCCTCCCATCCAACAATCATGAATACATAAGTAATCGCAGTTACATTATTATTATGTGAGTGACAGTGAAATTTTCATCTCTGACCACATTTCTAGAGAACTGCTCTATTCTAGCCCTTTTGAAATCTTTGGGAATGACTCAAAATAAATGGGAGGAGTTTCCACCATCAAATTCTCAGTAATCACTTAACATTTGTAATTGCCTTTGGTTGAAGAAGATACCAAATTAGCTCTCAATCAATAAAGAAAACATGAACTAATGCTATCAATTCACATTAATTCAAATTCTGTCTCATTCCTTGACTGTTCAAATTGTTTCATTCTGCTTCTAGAATTAGTTAGGCAAAAAGTATTTAAATCTTGAATGCTTGGGACTTAGAGTGTTCCAAATAAAATATTTTATGGATTTTGGGTTTATTTCTCTGTTTGTTTTTTGTATTTGCTATACTGTTTTTATTTTTATTTCTGTTTTGTTTTATTTTGTTTACTGTTCTTTTTAAAATATTTTTAATTGGAGGGAAATTGTTTAACAATGTTGTGTTGGTTTCTGCTATACAATCATATAAATCATCCAAATTTTATATATATCAAATTGCCAATACCTGTTGGATCATTGAAAAAGCTAGAGAGTTCCAGAAAAGACATCTACTTCTGCTTCATTGACTACGCCAAAGCCTTTCACTGTGTGGATCACAACAAAGTGTGGAAAATTCTTAAAGAGATGGGAAAATCAGACCACCTGACCTGCCTCCTGAGAAATCTGTATGCAGGTCAAGAAGCAACAGTTAGAACTGGACATGGAACAACAGACTGGTTCCAAATTGGGAAAGGAGTATGTCAAGGCTGTATATTTTCACTGTGCTTATTTAACTTATATGCAGGGCACATCAGGCAAAATGCTGGGTTGGATGAAGCACAAGGTGGAATTGAGATTGCTGGGATAAATATCAGTAACCTCAGATACACAGATGACACCACCCTTACGGCAGAAAGCAAAGAAGAACTGAAGAGCCTCTTGATGAAAGTGAAGGAGGAGAGTGAAAAACCTGGCTTAAAACTCAACATTCATAAAACTAAAATCATGGCATCCAGTCCCATCACTTCATGGCAAATAGATGAAGAAACAATGGACACAGTGACAGAATTTATTTTCCTGGGCTCCAAAATCATTGCAGATGGTGATGGCAGCCATGAAATTAAAAAAGATGCTTGCTCCTTGAAAGAAAAGCTATGACCAACCTAGACAGCATATCAAAAAGCAGAGACATTACTTTGCCAACAAAGGTCAGTCTAGTCAAAGCTATAGTTTTTCCAGTGGTCATGTATGGATGACATGTTGGACTACAAAGAAAGCTGAGCACTGAAGAATTGATGCTTTTGAACCTGTTGTTGGAGAAGACTCTTGAGAGTCCCTTGGACTGCAAGGAGATCCAACCAGTCAATCCTAAAGGAAATCAGTCCTGAATATTCATTGGAAGGACTGATGCTGAAGCTGAAACTCCAATTCTTTAGCCACTTGATAGAAAGAACTGACTTGTTGAAAAAGACCCTGTTGCTGGGAGAGATTGAAGGGAGGAACAGATGGGGACAACATAGGATGAGATGATAAGCTCCAGGTATTGGTGATGGACAGGAAAGCCTGGCGTCCTGCAGTCCAGGGGTCGCAAAGAGTCGGACAAGACTGAGCAACTGAATTGAACTGATACATATATTACCTGCTGTGCTCCCCAATCCCACACCTCTAGGTCATCACAGAGTGCCAGGCTAGGCTCCTTGTCTTATACGGCAACTTCTCAACAACTATCTATTTTACACATGGTAGTATACATATACGTTGAAAACACTTTCTCCATTCATCCCACTCTTTCCTTCCCCTACTGTGTACACAAGTCCATTCCCTACCTCTGTGTCTCCATTCCTCCCTTGCAAATAGGTTCATCAGTACCATTTTGCTAGATTCCTTACTTCACTTTGTCTTACTTCACCTTACTTCACTTTGTCTAACAGGCTTTAGTTTCATCCACCTCATTAGAACTGATTCATATTTGCTCTTTGTTTGGCCATGTAGTATTACATTGTATATATGCACCACATCTTCTTTGTAAATAGAGCTGCTTTGAACACTGGTTTCATGTGTCTCTTTTTCTTAAACAAATTATGTGTCAATTTATATTAAATAAGTTGATATTCTCATTTGTTTACTATAGATTTTTTTTTTGTGTGTGGTTGTATGTATATCAATGCTCATTTATGGAAAATAAATAATATTAACTGGGGCTTTTGCTGCACGGAACCTTAACTATGAAGGTACAGTAAATGACACCCACTTGTGGGTTTGATAACAGCCCCAGGAGGTCTGGGAACTTCCACTTGTGGACTCGCTTACGGTGATGGTCTGAGGAAAGATTTTTCTATGTAGATTGATATTCTGTGATTTTACAAATAGTTTTAGATATCTGGAATTTTGGAGGTCTTTTAAATTAATGTGAAAGACACTGGTCATTACCTGGGATTTTAGAACCATTATGAAACAGATTTTTTAAAGTAGGACTAGATTTGCAAACATATTTTTGTTGACATAGCCAGTTTTGTGTACATGGAAGGAAGCAAGGGGTTGCAGGAGGGAAGCTTTGGAGAGTAATTAAAGAAAACAAACTTTCTTGTTCAAGCCATCATTCCTCTGATTTAAGCAATAATAGAGTCAACTTTACTCATCCACCTCCCTTACCCCACATTTGATCAGATTGCCATAGATTACAAGTCTTCATGACTCTAATCACTCTTCACATATTCTTCCTCAATCTTAGTCTTATGAAAACCTTTCAAAAATCTTATTATACAATACTATACATTTCATACCTCAGTGGTTTATCATCACCATACATATAAAAATCAAATTACTAAGCTCTTTATGCTATAATCTCAGCCTTTCTAGCCTCATGTACCATTGGAGTGTATACTTCTGCCATAACAAATGACCTGCTGTTTCCTAGCAAGTCTATGCTTTCATGGAATTCTCTTACATCTTCTCTTGCTCCACCTCTCTATCAAATTATTTTGAAATCCTTCAGCATACACACACACACACGTGCACACACACACACACCTTTCTTTCCTTGTGTCTTGAAGAACATGATTCATGCCTCTATAACAGCATTAACACACCCGAATTGGAACTATTTATCTGATTTTTTTTTCCACTAACAAAGTGAAAATGTCCAACTCTTTACAATCACAAAGACTGTAGCCCCTGTCAATGGAATTCTCCAGGCAAGAATACTGGAGTGGGTAGCCATTCCCTTCTCCAGATTTGCTCAACTGAACCCAGGGACTGAATCCAGGTCTCCTGCATTGCAGGCAGATTCTTTACCATCTAAGTCACCAAGGAAGACCTCCCCACTAACAAATGTACTTTCAAATCAGAGGCATTCTTGGCAACATCACTTGTCCTTGGGGTTTGCCAGTTACTCAGTACAAGTTTGATGGATGGATGAATAATGATGTCTCTAAGACAACATAAAAATCAAGGAGACCTACCCATTATTTCTTACATTATTTGAAGTTTCATCAATTAAACAAAATACACAGAATTACAAAAACTGTAAGATAAACTTTTGAGATTTATTAACTTACTGTTTTTCAAAAGTCAGCCACTTACATTAGTAATCATTGCTGAAGTTCAAAAGCTAAACATTTTCACTTTAAACTCTTGTGAAGTTGCTCAGTCATGTCCAGCTCTTTTTGATCCCATGGACTGTAACCTACCAGGCTCCTCTGTCCATGAAATTTTCCAAGCAAGAGTACTGGAGTGGGGTGCCATTTCCTTCTCTAGGGGATCTTCTCAACTCAGGGATTGAACCCAGGTTTCCTGCATTGCAGGCAGACGCTTTACTGTCTGAGCCACCAGGGGAGCCGTTAAACTATTGTAATGTCATTAAATTAGAACCATGATTGGGTAAAAGACTGCTTCAGAAGAAGTTAAGGACTCAAAAACATTCCCTCACCATGTATATATTCTGATTTATTTGCCTAACTTTTGCAAATTTATAAATGTGAATCTCTAATTATGTGGTTTAAGGACAAAATGTGTTAATGAACATTTCACCATGTAATTCAAAGAGGAAAGTGAAAGTGAAAGTCTCTCAGTCGTGTCTGACTCTTTGCAGCCTCATAAACTACACAGTCCAAGGAATTCTCCAGGCCAGAATACTGGAATGGGTAGCCGTTCCCTTCTCCAGGGGATCTTCCCAACCCAGCAATCGAACCCAGGTCTCTCGCATTGAATGCTGTCAAATAATGAAAATAATTTGAAAAGTATTCATACTTCATCTTAATGAAAGCTAAGAATTGATTTTATGCTTAATATCTCAAATTTTCATGAAGGAAAGATGTCCATGAAGGAAAGATTATGAAAAATTATCTTTAAAATCTATTTCTATTTAACTTCTAGAAATGTATGCATTTTCAATCAAGGGCAGAGAACATAGATCTAAATAACTTCAGTTACAAATATGTCACTAGTATTTTAACTTCACATGTGTTCATCATAAGTAGACATTTTTTTAATATGATGATTATCTGTAGTATTACCACCATTTATTTATCCTAATTTTTACAATTAAAAAAAAAAAAAAAAAAAAACTTGGTAATCCTGACACTATGATGAAAGATCAAAGAACTTAAACTCTGTTGATGATAAAGCATATAATCATTTTTAAATGTCTAAGAATTTGTTAAAGATTAGTTACATCTTTTCCATTCTGATTTATAATTCAACACTACAAATGAAGTTCTTGATCACTTGGATAAACAGATTGCAGTAATAGAAGAGGAAGTCTGTTTCAGGAAAGATCTTATGTAGTAGATTTCCACTTACAGATGGTTCAACTGACTTACCGACAGATGGTTCAGCTTTATGAAGGCAAGACAACTACACACATTCAATAGAAACCTCACTTTTAGAGTTTGAAATTTTGATCTTTTCTTGGACCGGTGATATGTAGTTCTATATCTAGTGATGCTGGGCAATTCAGCTCCTAGTGAACCACAGGATCATGAGGCTAAACAACTGATACACTTATAGAAATTTGAGATTGAGCCAACAGTTCTGTTCTTTTTTTTTTTTTTTTTTTAACTTTCAGCATGGTATTCAATTAACTACATGTGATATTAACACTTTTTTTTTAATAAATCAGGCTTTGTAATACATGATTTGCTCCACTGATATAAATATTCTGAGCATGTTTAAAGTAGGTTAGGATAAGTTGTGATGCTTCATATATTAGGTGTATTCAATGCCATTTTGAATTAAAATGTTTTCAACTTACAATGGTTTTATTGGGATGTAACCTCACTATAAACTTAGTAAAATTCATACATCTAAGTACAATAATTTATTGCATACTATTTGTAATACTATTAATTTGAAAAATCAATACACCAGAGACATGAACTAACATAATGTGATTAAACATGCAAAGAAATTCACATCTTTGAAATCTCACAACTTGAAGTTTCATATGTAGAGGACTTACACATTCTCTATAGAGGAAAATGATAATTTTTTTTTCAGGATAAAAATGTCTAAATAAAATAGGGTATAGAAAAAACTGCATTTCAAGTGTGTTTTCTTTTAAAATCTTGATATGTTAAACAAAACATATCCTAAAGTATTCACCATTCTGTCCTACAATATATTCCTCCTGACATACACATACTCATGAAATACCTGCTTAACAAGTATTTATTGGGTGTCCACTCTGCCAGGCTTTATACAAGAAGGTAGCATTATTTTCATTCCATTAGAGATATGTCCCCTGCATTAAGAGTGGTTGTCGGCCATATCCCTTAATTACCCACAATAATTTATACTTCTCAAATCTATTTTTAGTGGAGGGAGGAAAAAAACAAAAACAAAAAACTAGTACTAAAAGTCCTGACAACTTATCATGCTAAATGGAAATCTTATAAATAATATAATGGAAAGAAATCGTTGCATCTGAAAGCAGTATGTCTTAAAATAATAAAAGAGAGAAACTTATAAAATTGTCTTTATTATTGAAATGGGGTATTAGCTTAAGGAAATAAATCAAGCAATCAAAAATATATAAGGCACAATTTGTTGGACATTAAAGAAATAGGATTTGTGTCCCCCAAATTAAATATGATAAACTTAATATAAGCATTCCAGTCAGGGCTGCACAGAACCCAGATGTACAAAGGAGAGTTTCCTTATTTGATGCAACTGATGAAAATACCCTAGATCACAATGTTCCAAACTCTCTTCCATGATTTTCTAAGGTTGGGCAGGATTAGAGCTGTTTGGCTACTGGGCCAGTTTTTAATATGCCTTATTTGAAGTAACATATCTCAATTTTCAATAGAATTCACAAACTATATAACAAAATTCTATTAGCAAATGTGTTCAGTGGAAGAAAAATATCTAAATCAATAAATATGGAACCCACTTGTTGCCTTAGAACCTTTATGTATCTGAATAAATGTCAGAACTTCAGTTACCTAAGCCTACTCTCTGAGGACCAGTACATTTCTAAAACTCTAGGCACTGACTTCAGTCCTAAGTGTCTCTTCCCAGTCATTGCAATGCCTTTCTCCACCACAGAATATCATTATCATTATTATCATTTTCATTATTTCATAAAGTTTGCCTTTACAGCTGCTCTAAGCTCAACTTCAAAATACTCTGGCTGAAACAATATTTCAGACAATGAATTGTACACCAGGCTGACTAGAGTCAATTGGTGTATCTTTATGGGAGTTTCTTGCTGACCATAATGAGCTTTTGAGATACCTATAAATCCTAAAGCCTAGCCTTCTGTTTGTCCATGGAGTGCTCAATATGACCTGCAATTCCAAAAATAGCACTTTTCTCCAAGCCCCCAAATCTCCTGTCTAGAGATTTTTTTTTCCATTTTCCTGACAATCTCCACTCCTTAAACTAATATTTTTTACAATATTTCTGAAGAAAAGCATTCATGAAATTAACAGTGGTAGTAGTTAATGTAATAACTCTAATTAGTGCTTTGATATCTATGTGCAAAATGGTAAAAGGGATATTTACCCATTTGCCTGATCTGACTCTGGATGACAGACAACTGAAAAGTAAAGGAGAGGAAGATGTGAATAGAAAAGGTTGGGGGGGGGGCAGGAGATGGGAAAACAAAAGATAAAGCTAATCCACACAAATGTGAATATGCTCCTGCCTAACTTGCTAAGGATACAGTCTTTGGACAGATATTATGAATATAAAAGCTACCAAAATTAAGGTGAGACCATATCTTAAAATAGCCAACCACACAATTAAGCATCTGATATGTTGACAATGGAAGACATTTAAATTTTATAGAGAAGCAGGAACTTTCAGGACTCTGAGAAACACTAAAGGAGAAAGGCATTAGTAGCTGGAAAACCAGATCTACTGACCAATGGCAATGGTGACAGAAATGAAAGATGGGGATGGAAAAGAGAAGTATTTTGAAGATATAATTGCCAGGACCTGACAAATGAGGAAAATAAAATGTAGAAATAAATGTTTACTTTCTACTTTGGGTGAGAAACAGTTGCAAGAAACACAGAACTGTAAGGGTGACAGTTTGGACCTGACTACACTGAATTCTGTAGAACAGAGACAGCATAAGTTCATTTGACAGAAAGAGGGACAAGAAAATCCGAAGTGTTTTTTTGAAGCTGAGGAAACTGGACAGAGCTGGATTTGTGCATCAGGGATGCATGAACACAGTGCACATAGCTAAGCCTTAGGGGTAGATCCAGTTATCCAAGGAGAAAACACTAAGTCAATACAGAAGGCCAATGTCAGAAATTTAAGGTACTCATATTTAATGAGAGTCAAAGAGGAAAAATAAAAAATAAAAGAAAGAAAGGAAGAATGACAAAATTTCATCATCATAGATGACAAAAGGAATGAAAGTGCCCCAAAGAGGATGGAAAAACATTGTAGAAGAGGTGAAGGCTGGCAGAGGTAATAATTTGGCTGACTTTGACAAAGTAGTCAAAATGAGGTATAAAAAAACTTATTTGTAACTCCTAAAAAACCTGAAAATTTCTGTTACAGAAAATAAGGTTCAGAGAAAGTCTAATAACACTTTTTAGGAGTTCTATTATACAGAATATTATAATTAGGTCTGGAGCTGCTTTTAAGAATATTCTTTGAGAATTTTCAATGTAGGCCTGGAGAAAGACACTAACTGTGAAATGATATTCAGTTAGACAGAATTACAAGAATATTTTTATGTTTACAAATATAAGACTTCCAAAAGAGATCTTTAAAATTGCTAATAGATGTTTATCTTTCTGTAGAGGGAGTGGTTGGACACAAATAATTCCATGCTGGGATTTGTAATTTTATCTCTGTCAGTGAAGCTGAATGTTGTTCTGTCTTAGGAGTGGAACACAGTAATTCCCGTACATATGAACAAGTTGCACTCCAAGAGCACATTTATAAGTCCAATTTATTTGTAAGTCCAACAAAGTTAGCTGAGGTACCCAACACACAAAATTGACTATATGGTACTATACTGTATAGTATAATAGTATATAACATAGTAGGCTTATGACAATTTTCATAAAAGTGATACATAAAAAAACAAACACACACACAAAAAAACCATTTTCATTCTTCTTGTTGTTGTCCAGCCACTCAGCTGTTTCCAACTCTTTGCGACCCCATGTGCTGCAGCACGCCAGGCTACCCTGTCCATCACCATCTCCCGGAGCTTGTTCAAACTCATGTCCATTCAGTCAGTGATGACATCCAACCATCTCATCCTCTGTCATCTCCTTCTCTTAGTGGTTTCAATCTTTCCCAGCATCAGGTTCTTTTCTAATGAGACAGAACTTCTCATTAGGTGGCCAAAGTCTTGGAGTTTCAGCTTCAGAATCAGCCCTTCTAATTAATATTCAGGATTGATTTCCTTTAGAATTGACTGGTTTCATCTCCTTGCAGTCCCAGGAACTCTCAAGAGTCTTCTCCAACACCACAGTTTAAAAGCATCAATTCTTCAGAGCTCAGCCTTCGTTATGGTCCAACTCTCACACCCATAGATGACTACTGGAAAAAAAAATAGTTGCTTATATGGGCTTCTGTGGGCAAAGTAATGTCAGTTCAGGTCAGTTCAGTCACTCAGACGTGTACAACTCTTTGTGACCCCATGAATCTCAGCACGCCAGGCCTCCCTGTCCATCACCAACTCCCGGAGTTTACTCAAACTCATGTTCATCGAGTCAGTGATGCCACTCAGCCATCTCATCCTCTGTCATCCCCTTCTCTTCCTGTCCCCAATCCCTCCCAGCATCAGGGTCTTTTCCAATGAGTCAACTCTTCGCATGAGTTGGCCAGAGTATTGGAGTTTCAGCTTCAGCATCAATCCTTCCAATGAACACCCAGGACTGATCTCCTTTAGGATGGACTGGGTAGATCTCCTCGCAGTCCAAGGGACTCTCAAGAGTCTTTTCCAACACCACAATTCAAAAGCATCAATTTTTCAGTGCTCAGATTTCTTCGCAGTCCAACTCTCACATCCATACATGACCACTGGAAAAACCATAGCTTTGACTAGATGGACCTTTGCTGGCAATGTAATGTCTCTGCTTTTTAATATGCTGTCTAGGTTGGTCATAACTTTCCTTCCAAGGAGTAAGTGTCTTTTAATTTCATGGTTGCAGTCACCATCTGTAGTGATTTTGGAACCCCCAAAAAATAAAGTCTGACACTCTTTCCACTGTTTTCCCATCTATTTCACATGAAGTGATGGGACCAGATGCCATGATCTTAGTTTTCTGAATGTTGAGCTTTAAGCCAACTTTTTCACTCCTCTTTCACTTCCATTAAGAGGCTTTTTAGTTCCTCTTCATTTTCTGCCATAAATGTATCTTTGCTTTTAATTATGCTGTCTAGGATTGTCCTAGCTTATCTTCCAAGGAGCAAGCGTCTTTTAATTTCATGTCTGCTGTCATCATCTGCAGTGATTTTGGAGCCCAAGAAAAAAAGTTTGTCACTGTTTCCATTGTTTACCCATCTATTCACCATGAAATGATGGGACCAGATGCCATGATCTTTGTTTTTTGAATGTTGAATTTTAAGCCAGCTTCTTCACTCTTTTCTTTCACCTTCATCAAGAAGCTCTTTAGTTCCTCTTCACTTTCTGCCATAAAAGTGGTATCATCTTCTTACCTGAGGTTATTGACATTTATCCTGGCAATCTTGATTCCAGGATGTGCTTCATCCAGTCCAGCATCTTGCATGATGTACTCTGCATACAAACAAGGTGACTATATCCATCCTTGACATATTCCTTTCCCAATTTGGAACCAGTTGTCCCATATACAGTTCTAACTATTGCTCCTTGCCCTGAATACAGATTCCTCAGGAGACATAAAGTGTTCTTGTATTCCTGTCTCTTCAATAATTTTCCACAGTTTGTTGTGATCCACACAGTCAAAGGGTTTAGTGTAGTCAGTGAAGCAGACATAGATGTTTTTCTGGAATTCTCTTGTATTTTCTATGATCCAATGGATGTTAGCAATTTGATCTCTGGTTCCTCTGCCTTTTCTTTCTAATCCACCTTGGAAAACTGGATGTTTTCGGTTCATGTACTGTTGAAGCCAAGCTTGGAGAATTTTGAGCATTACTTTACTAGCATGTGAAATGAGGACAATTGTGTGGTAGTTTGTACATTCTTTACCATTGCCTTTCTTTGCAATGGGAATGAAAACTTACTTTTTCCAGTCTTGTGGCCACAGTTGTGTCTTCTAAATTTGCTAGCATATTGAGTGCAGCCCTTTCACAGCATCATCTTTTAGGATTTGAAATAGCTCAACTGAAATTCCATTACCTCCACTAGCTTTGTTGGTAGTGATGCTTCCTAAGGCATCAAGTGTGACTTGACTCCACACTCCAAGATATCTGGTTCTATGTGAGTGATCACACTGTGATTATCTCGGTCATGAAGATCTTTTTTGTACAGTTCTTCTGTGTATTCTTGCCACCTCTCCTTGATAGCTTCTGCTTCTGTTAGGTCCATATTGTTTCTGTCCTTTTGTGGCCATCTGTGCATAAGATGCTCCCTTTGTATCTCTAATTTTCTTGAAGAGATTTATAGTCTTTCCCATTCCATTGCTTCCCTCTATTTCCTTGCATTGTTCACTTAGGAATGCTTTCTTTTCTCTCCTTGCTATTCTTTGGAACTCTGTATTCAGATGAGTATATATTTCCTTTTCTCCTTTGCCTTTCACTTCTCTTCTTTTCTCAGATATTTGTAAGGCCTCCTCAGACAACCATTTTGCCTTTCTTTTTCATGGAGATGGTTTTGATCACTGTCTCCTGTACAACGTTATGAACTTCTGTCCATAGTTCTTCAGGAACTCTGTCTATCTGATCTAACACCCTAAATCTAATTTTCACTTCTACTGTATAATTGTAAGAGATTGTATTTATTTCCCTAAATAGCCTAGTGGTTTTCTCTACTTTCTTCTACTTAAGTCTGAATTTGGAAGTAAAGAGGTCATGATCTGAGCCACAGCCAGCTCCCAGTCTTGTTTTTGATGACTATATAGAGTTTCTGTATAATTAATCTGATTTTGGTATTCACCATCTGATGTTGTCTATGTGTATAGTCATCTTTTGTGTTGTTGGAAGAGAGTGTTTGCTGCGACCAGTGCATTCTCTTGGCAAAACTCTGTTAGCCTTTACTTGCTTCATTCTGTACTCCAAGGTCAAACTTGCCTGTTATTCCAGGTATCTCTTGGCATCCTACCTTTGCATTCCAGTCCCCTATAATGAAAAGGACATCATTTTTGGGTGTTCTAGAAGGTCTTAGTCTTCACAGAACTGTTTGGCTTCTTTGGCATTAGTGGTTGGGGCGTAGACTTGGATTACTGTGATATTGAATGGTTTGTCTTGGAAACATACTGAAATCATTCTGTCATTTTTGAGATTGCACCCGTGTACTACATTTTAGACTCTTCTTGTGACTATAAGAGCTACTACATTTCTTCTAAGGGATTCTTGCTCACAGTAGGTTATAATGGTCATCTGAATTAAATTCACCCATTCCAGTCCATTTTAGTTCACTGACTCCTAAAATGTCAATGTTCACTCTTGCCATTTCCTATTTGACTCCTTCCAATTTACCTTGATTCATGGGCCTAAAATTCCAGGTTCCTATGCAATATTGTTCTTTGGCATATTGGACTTCTAACAACAGGCACATCCACAACTGGGTGTTTTTGTTTTGGCTCAGCCTCTTCATTCCTTCTGGAGCTAATTCTCCACTTTTCTCCAATAGCATATTGGGCAGCTTCTGACCTGGGAAGTTCATCTTTCAGCCTCATATCTTTTTGCTTTTTCATGATGTCCATACTGTTTCTAATCTTTCAGTGCTTTGTAAAGTAGAGTACAGTACAAGCTGCATCACATATGCTTTTATGCTTGCTTCCAGACATCCTGGGCTTGAAATATACTGTACAGTATCTATACAGTACTGTAGGTTAAAGTACACAAAAACACGACTTATACAGGATGTGGTCACATGACAATGTATGCCAGATATATGAACTAACATGTGATTGGACATGCAAACGCATGTTCACAGCTTTGAAAGCCCACAACTTGAAGATTCATATATAGAGGACTTACCATACTGCAGGCCCACAGGTGAATATACATTTCCTCCCTCTCCATAATGGGTCCCCTGGAACTGGGCAGGACCCTCTCTGCCTTATGATTTGTGGCTAAACATTATACTTTATTTCTGTACAATGATCTTAAGAAACTCACATTTTAAATGAGTACATATTTCTCTTTTAAGAAGCAAAGATTGTCTTTATGTGTGAGAAAAAGTACTTTCTAGAAGCACCCAAGGGCAGGGGCCAGCTTGGACAGATTTAAATTTCTGAGTCTTTGCTTCCTTCTCCTCATCCTTCATATCTCAGACAGTGAAATGAATTATCAGTGATATGGTGTGAGGACCATCCCATCTTTTTGTTCCTAGCACACAGAAGGTGTTCAAAAATCACCATTCTTCATTCCTACTTGGAATTTTAGTGATGCCCTTTAATCTGTTCTTGGACCACACAAGTGATCTTAAGGAAGCACACACCTTGGTGGGGTTTGACTTCACTCCACCAAGCCCATCCTCCCAGTTCCACCACCAACACACACCCACACACACTTCAGGCTTGGGATCTTAAGTGAAATTCACAAGGATAAAGTAAAAGGAGTTTTATTTTCTTAGCTGCTATTAGGAAAGAAGAAAATTACAGCCCTCTTGAGCATTACTGTGATGAGCCCTCAGTGAGTGATGAGTTTGAGTAAAGTCCCCCTACCCCTTATTCACTGTTTTGGCAACAAGCTGACATGCTATTTAATCCCTTCCAGATAGACTACTGTGAGCTATTTCATTCTAAAACACTTTCTTAAAAGCAATGAAATTAAGAATGAATCCCTAAAAACTGGAAGATTGCAAACCATGCAACAGTAGAGAAGCTTGCAATTAGGATGATAAATAGAAGATTGCAAAAGAGATTCCAGAAACTATGTTAAATAATTAGCTATATATCTAGAGTGAGAAAAACAAGTATGAATGTCCTTGAAGATAATCTGAACAAGTTGCAGAAGAAAAATGCAAACTGTGTGGCTGCTAGCCACAGTGGATTATATTCCAAAGAAAACCAATCCAGGATGTGTTACTAACATAAGACTTTCACTATTGCACAAGTGCATTTAGAAATAAGTAACATGTGCCCCCCACCCCCCAGTGAATCCTCCTGCCACTTATTCATGTCTTTACTCATTTTGAAACTATTTAGTCAGTTAGTAGCAGTAGTTGTATATGACTCACAGGTTTTCAAGGAAAATTTCTGAGAATTTATACAAATTCTCAGGGAGTTACCTATTTTGCATTTCAATTGTTAATTCACTCCTATGGAAATACCTTAAATTGAAATGGATGTGGCAAGGCACAAAGCAAGAAAATCAATTTCCCCAAAGCACAATGAAAACACCTGTGATTCTAGAACTTATGAATGTTTCCTGATTCCTTAAATACTCACTTCAAAATTTTATATTAAAATTTTTCACATTTTTGATGCATCCTTTATATTTGCATATAAGGTCTTAATAATTACTCTTGAGCAGGAGATTTGTGTCTGTGGTTACTGGGTCCACAGGTTTTTGTTACTTTGGTTTTGTTAGTGGGAAGAAGAAAGCTAAATTTAATAAATAAACCTTTCACTTTTATTTAGAAAAGGTGATTTTTAGATATTTAGGTTTTTGATGAATCTGAATACTTTCATCAAATAGATTTGTGAATGCAGATAAGTTTCCAACATCTTTTGTAAAATGCCCAAACACACTGCTTTGATTATAGTGGACATCCTAACTCATCAAGTTACACCTTAATTTACTCACTGAAAATTTAGTGTGCACTATATTTGCCAGACACTATCCTAGGAAATGGGAAACAATTGCAATTCAAAAAATACAAGATCTTTACCCTCAAGTGGATTGTACTCAAGGTGGGAAGACAGATACCAACCAAATAAATACAACATACACACAAAAGTTACAGGTGCAAAAATTACAAGCCATGAATAAGTGCTATGAAGGAAAAAAGACAGCATATTTTGAGAATGGCTAACATTTTGTTGAGCAGTGGATCCAGGATGAAGTCACCATTTAGCTGAAATCTGACAAAGAAATAAAAGCAGGGCTCCAAAAGCAGGCAGAAATGTTCAGACAGGAAAAGATCAAATATTAGAAAGAATGGGAAAAAGGTCAGGGTGAAATACTTTACAAATAAGAGAGGAAATCAGAACACCTGGATCCTATTCCAGAGGCACAGTAATTAGCAACATGAGGAAACAAGGATGCTGGGAATGAGGTGAACATCTCCAAACTGAAAACCTCATGCTTTCATGACTAGTCTTCACCTCAAAGATTGGTGAGTTGATGTTTTACAAAAAATGAAAGTATCTTATTTATTTAAAGTATTTACTTTGTATAAACCACATTTAATATTGTATTAAACAAGAACTACAATGAAAACATCTTTATGTTTTTATATGTGTAGCTAGAATTATTAAATAAGATACAAAAGAATAATACTGCATTATCTAAAATAATAACTCACTTCAAATATTTAATAATGCTTTGAACCTTTAAGATAGTGTTACCATCTGTTATTACTGTACATATGTCTCATTCACAAGCAACTGAATTAAAGTGAAATAATTCTATTGTCATGGTATTTGAAATTCAGATGTGATTAAAAGAGAAATCTAAACATAGTCAGGAAGCTTAATTCCCCAGAATGTATCACTGTCAGAAAAATTCACTCTCAAGAGTTGTGGTGTCCAGATTTGTTCACCTTTCCTTAACATGTTAGGAAGGTTATAAATCATTAAAGAAGAAAATTGATCAGTGAACCTCATCAATGGGCTTCCCTGGTGTCTCAGATGGTAAAAATATGCCTGCAATGTAGGAGACCTGGGTTCAATCCCTGGGATGGGAAGATCACCTCGAGAAGGGAACGGCTACCCACTCCAGTATACTTGCCTGGAGAATCCCACGGACAGAGGAGCCTGGCAGGCTACAGTCCATGGTCACAAAGCGTAGGACATGACTGAGTGACTAAGCGCAGGACACATAATACAACCTCATCAATATCACTACCATTTTTATACAGTTGAAATTCTTTACTTTTTATTAGAATTATAGAATTCTAGTAAGTCTTGAGAAATTATCTACTAAAATCAATCAATATCATATTTTAAGAAGAAACTGTGTTCCAGAAAGAGAACGTGAATGGTCAAGGTCAGAGTCCAAGTGAGAAATCAAGTTTTGTTGCATAGTTGCCAAATTAGAGTATAATCTATATTTGTAACAAAGGGTAAAATATCCTTTAAATTGAAGTGGGCAAATGGTGATCGAAAGATGAATGAATGTTTTAATGTAAGTCAGTGCACATCCAAAAATTTTATAAATTAAAACAATTAGCCCTTTTATGCCCATCTATCACCTATCTAGAAAAGAAGGACAATCTTTAATAAAATAAAAAGAGAAAATATTAATTTAGCCTCTTATACAAAAGGTCTTGATTAAAAGCTATGTAGTCAAGATGCCAGAATTAATCACCAGTGACAACATCTATTCATTGAATAATATTAAATGTTTGGAGAGAGATGTTTCATGCTAATTTTCTATATTGTTTAAAAATATTTTCTTACACTATGACCCTCTAATCCTTCTGTCCTTAGATTTGGAAGAATAGGAAAAACTCTTGCTTGAGCAAAAGATCTAAAAGCTTCAGGTGAACTGGAAACTAGACTCCCTCACTACTCACAACTCATGGCTTATCCAACAAAATATAGCTTTTATAGATTTTCTGAGCCAAAGTCAGAACCCTCAGATCAATTTATAAATCTAGGGAACAGGAGAAAAATGAGCTGTGCTTCTCAAACATTTGGAAAAATAAAAAATAAAAACAACTCCAGTATTTAGGTAGACAAAGTTTCCAGAGGTCCTTACATACTTACAGGCCAGCATGGTAAGGGGGCAACCAAATGAACTCTGATGCATTAAACAGGTTGAATATGAAAAGGCTCTGAGTCCAGGAAAGGAAGGGAAAATTAACAGCAATGGGTTCACTACTCCAAGGCTGAAATAAAATGATGGATGACATATCAGTGGTCCATGAGTGGATGTACAGTCAGTCCCAACAAACCCTGTCTTATCTCACTGCCATCTACCTCCCATCCCCAAACCTCTGTGCAAAAGAAAGGTAAAGCCAAAACCCAATGCCATTTATTTTCTGCTCCCAGGAATGGAGATCCCAATGAGAAATTAAATTCAACAACAACAGAAATATTCTGTTGGTGGATTGAAACTGTCACCCTCTACATAAGGGACTGTGCTAATTGCTAAAGGTATAGATTAATTTAAAAACAGGTGATGCCCTTAAGTTAGTGCTGTTATTAGGAGATAGAGTACAGGCACAAAAAAAAAAAAAACGTAAACAAAAATATAGGGTAATGTGTAATGTAACAAGATCAAGAAGTTCTAAGATGATGTGACTCCCTAATGTGTCTCCTTTCAGAAAGAATATATGAGTTCAACATCCAAGTCTTCAAAACGATTGTGCTGCAATGCTTTCAAATCATTCGTCTTCATTCCCATTATTGGCCTCCTGAGCCTACTATATGTGTCAAGTTTTCAAGTTGTCTTATAACTACACCAGCTCTTTTATATTTGCCAGATGGAGTAACTATACACTAATAAATATAGAGCAATACATGATAAAAGCTGGAATGACAGGACTGGGAAATATGCCTCTCTACATAGAGTACTTAGATCAAGCATCCTTTCAAAAATCATAAACCATAATATGATATCATTAATTCTAAGTAGAAAGAAAATCAATGATGTGCTGATTTGACATAATTCTCAAAGGATCTTGACATTTCATTAAAGGGTAGCATTGAGAGTGCAATATATCAGCAAGCATTTAACTGAGAGCTTATACTTGCATTAAACTATGAAGCAAATTTGGGGGACAAATTATCTGCTATTTTCCTTTCTGGATTCCATGACAAAGAAATCAGTCGAGAATGGTAATGATGGAATGGTAATTGATGGACTCTACTGATTTCAAATCACACGCTCTAAAAATGCAAGTCTGTAAGCTGATCATTTTCTTAGAAAATCAGCTCACTTTGCAATCTTTCTACTGCTCTGTTTACCCAAGCCTCCAGGAGAGATCAGTTAATTCAATGAAATGACTACAAATGCAATTATTTAGGGGGAAAAGTATAATTTTTATTAATTGTATGATTTCATAAAGTGATCACAGGATAAGAAACAGAAAAAAAAGAGGATTATCTTGGCATTATATAAAAATGCCATATTAATAAATATAACTAAAAATAGATGGATAGATAATAAAAACTGCATTGTGCAAGTCAAAGTCACTCAGTCATGTCTGACTCTTTGTGACCCACGAAATACACTTCTCCAGGGATACTGTGCAAAGAGAGCATCAATTTAGACATAAAGAAAAATTAAGCCACAAGAATAAATAAACTTGAAAGCAGGATAAAAATGTAGTTATATAGAATTAGCTGCCTTAGATATTTTAAAAGAAAGTGTATTTTACCACTGTTGTTTAGTTGCTCAGTCAAGTCCAATTCTTTTTTGAGTTCATGGACTAGCTCACCAGGCTCCTCAGTCCATGGGATTTCCCAGGCAATAATACTGCACTTCCTTCTCCAGGGGGTCTTCCCAACACAGGGATTGAATCCACATCACCGTCATATTGGCAGGTGGATTCTTTATGACTGAGCCAACATGGAAATCCCATTTTACTGTTCAGTTCAGTTCAGTTGCTCAGTCGTGTCCAACCATTTGTGACCCCAGGACTGCAGCACTCCAGGCCTCCCTGTCCATCACCAACACCCAGAGTTTACTCAAACTCATGTCCATCTAGTTGGTGATGCCATCCAACCATCTCATCCTCTGTCACCCCCTTCTCCTCCCTCCTTCAATCTTTCCCAGAATCAAAGTCTTTTCAAATAAGTCAGTCATTTGCATCAGGTGGCCAAAGTATTGGAGTTTCAGCTTTAGCATCAGTCTTACCAATGACTATGCAGGAATGATTCCTCCTAGGATGGACTGGTTGGATCTCCTTGCTGCCCAAGGGACTCTCAAGAGTCTCCTCTAACACCACAGTTCAAAAGAATCAATTCTTTGGTGCTCAGTTTTCTTTACAGTCCAACTCTCGCATCCATACATGACCAATGGAAAAACCATAGCTTTGACCAGATGGACCTTTGTTGGCAAAGTAACATCTCTGCTTTTTAATGTGCTGTCTAGGTTGGTCATACTTTTCTTTCAAGGAACAAGGGTCTTTTAATTTCTTTTTAATTTCATGGCTGCAATCACCATCTGCAGTGATTTTGGAGCCCAAAAAACTAAAGTATGTTACTGTGTCCACTGTTTCTCCATCTATTTGCCATGAAGTGATGGAACCGGATGCCATGATCTTAGATTTCTGAATGTTGTGTTTTAAGCCAACTTTTTCACCCTCCTTCACATTCATCAAGAGGTTCTTTAGTTCTTCTTTGCTTTCTGCCATAAGGGTGGTGTCACCTGCATATCTGAGGTTATTGATATGTCTCCTGGCAATCTTGATTCCAGCTTGTGCTTCATCCAGTCCAGCATTTCTCATGATTTACTCTGCATATAAGTTAAATAAATAGGGTAACAATATACAGCCTTGACATACCCTTTTTCCTGATTTGGAACCAGTCTGTGGTGTTGTGGTCAGTTCTAACTGTTGCTTCCTGACCTGCATACAGAGTTCTCAGAAGGCAGGTCAGGTGGTCTGGTATTCCCATCTCTTTCAGAATTTTCCACAGTTTGTTGTGATCCACACAGTCAAAGACTTTGGCATAGTTGATAAAGCAGAGGTAGATGTTTTTATGGAGCTCTCTTGCTTTTTTGATGATCCAACAGATGTTAGCAATTTGACCTCTGGTTCCTCTGCATTTTCTAAATCCAGCTTGAACATCTGGAAGTTCACAATTCACATACTTTGAAGCCTGGCTTGGAGAATTTCAACATTACTTTGCTAGCATGTGAGATGAGTGCAATTGTGTGGTAGTTTGAGCATTCTTTGGCATTGTCTTTCTTTGGGATTGGAATGAAAAGTGACCTTTTCCAGTTCTGTGGCCACTGCTGAGTTTTCCAAATTTTCTGGCATATTGAGTGCAGCACTTTCACAGCATCATCTTTTAATGATTTTCAATAGCTCAATGGGAATTCCATCACCTCCACTAGCTTTATTCATAGTGATGCTTCCTTCCTAAGGCCCACTTGACTTTGCATTTCGGGATGTCTGGCTCTAGGTGAGTGATCACACCATCATGATTATCTGGTGGTGTTTGGCAAAAAAAAAATTTTTTTAATTTTTTCTTTTCTATAATTCTGGGAAACAACCAAATACTGGTTAATTCATAACCAGAACTTAGTGTATATATGTACACATACACATACAAGCATGTGTGCTAACTCACTTCAGTCATGTCTGACTCTTTGCAACCCTATGGACCATAGACCGCCAAGTCCCTCCATCCATAGGATTTTCCAGGCAAGCATACTGGAGTGGGTTGCCATGACTTCCTCCAGGGGATCTCCCCAACCCAGGGATCAATCCCAAGGCATCTGTGTCAGGCAGGTTCTTTACCACTGAGCCATCAGGGAAGCCCACATAGACAAACACACATATTCATACATACATATGGTATATATATAAATATACATATACATATTCACATATGATATATATACACATACAGAGAGATTGTAGGTATATATATATATCACATATGTGTGAATATACATAAAGCAGGTTGTGTCAGTGTGTGTTCCTATCATGTCTCAGCTTCTCTCTGTGTGTCTGCTCTCTTCTACTCTCTGTACTTCAGATAAAGTCAATGGCAACGAGACCTTTTTGGTAGAATCTTCCTCTGGGCCTGAGAGTTGTTAGCAAGGCTAGAGTTGATGTGCTGTGGGTCAAAGTCTCACCTCTGAATCAAGAACATGAGGCACAATATTCTCTAGCAGGGGGCTGGGTGCAAGGTAGTATAGTTTGGAAAAGAGGCTATGATGGTGGGTATCACAACTGTTATGAATGAATAGGCTATGACTTGCTTTGCTGACACAATTATACACACCCTAAGGACAGAAGCAATCCACATCTTCCTGCTCTCTTTTCTTTGTATATTCAAGGTTTAGCACAGCTCAAGAACAGAGTAACCAGCCAATAACTAGATGTGGAATTTAATCAAGTTCAACAGAATAAGGTCCATTTTATGGTATTCCCAAAGATTTTAAGGGGGGAAAGAACTAAACCAGAAATTGGATGTGTAGCAGGACTTTCTGGAGAAGCCAGGAAGTGGTAACTCTGTGCTTTGTTTACTTACTTAATAGTGAATCACAAAGAGCAATCACATTGCTTGCTTTTTTTCTGATGCCTGGTAGCTCCCTTATAGAAAAGCTGTGGTAAAACCAAACTCTGGCAGTGCAAAAGTGAGCAGATAAAATTATGTTCATTTTAAATTATTTCCAAATAATCAGAAAAAAAATAGAATTTGAGTTTTACTGAACTACCTTGAGAAGAATGCCTTTTTTTATTATTATTATTATTATTATTTTTTATTTGTAGTGGATTTTGTCATACATTGAAATGAAACAGCCATGGGTTTACATGTGTTCCCCATCCTGATCCCCCCTCCCACCTCCCTCTCCACCCACTCCCTCTAGGTCTTCCCAGTGCACCAGGTCCGAGCACTTGTCTCATGCATCCAACCTGGGCTGGTGATCTGTTTCACCCTAGATAATATACATGTTTCGATGCTGTTCTCTTGAAATATCCCACCCTCGCCTTCTCCCACAGAGTCCAAAAATCTGTTCTATACATCTGTGTCTCTTTTGCTGTTTTGCATATAGGGTTATCATTACCATCTTTCTAAATTCCATATATATGTGTTAGTATACTGTAATGGTCTTTATCTTTCTGGCTTACTTCACTCTGTATAATGGGCTCCAGTTTCATCCATCTCATTAGAACACATGTTGATTTAAGAGGGGGACATGTGTAAATCTATGTCTGATTCATGTCGATGTTTGGTAGAAACTAACACAGTACTGGAAAGCAATTATCCTTCATTTAAAAATAAATTTTTAAAAATTTAAAAAAAAGGAAATCATTAAAACTACTGTTTCTGAAAGTCTGTTTTTGTCTTTATCAGAAAATTGAGATTTATTTACAACAGCAGATTATATATTTATTATTTCATGGTGTTTAATCCTTTACATTGTGTAACAATTTGCTCTGAAAGAAATTATTTAGTTGCTTAAAACTACCACTCACAGCTCCTTAATTTTAAATCATTAAATGAAACAGTTGAAATATAGCTTCATAAGGAAACAGATCATTGAAAAAATATAAAAATATATTTATCACAAAGAATTTAGAAATGTTTTCTAATAATGACAGTGGAGGATAAATATTGATTCTTTTCTTCTCCATTTAACAATTTATGAAAGTGAAATTCCCTCAGTTGTGTACAACTCTTTGTAACCCCATGAACTATACAGTCCATGAAATTCTCTAGAATACTGGAATGGGAATCCATTCCCTTCAGGGGATCTTCTCAACCCAGAGATTGAACCCAGGTCTTCCCCACTGCATGTGGATTCTTCACCAGCTGAGCCACCAGGGAAGCCCAAGAATACTGGAGTGGGTAGCCTATTCCTTCTCCAGGGGAACTTTCCAACCCAAGAACTGCACTGGGGTCTCCTTCATTGCAGGCAGATTCTATACCAACTGAGCTACATTAAAACCTGAGATAGATTCGGTTTTAAAAACCTAGTTCTAACATTGTGTACTCATGCTTTCCACTAAGAATATTTTTCTTCTTATGAGGTTTCTCCTTAAAATTCATTTTAAAGACTTTCAGGGAAAGGAAAAAAGTGGAACCATTCCAAAAGCATTGTACATGTTACATTTGCCTCCAGGGACAAAGAAGTTGTTCTTTATTATTTATCTAGTATGCTAAAAGGTGAGCCTTCTTGAAATATTGTTTTTAGTTGACTAAAAACAATACAATTACAGACAGACATGTATTGAGCTATTATTATGAGGATTACTACTCATAACATCCAAAGTTCAGTAAAATAAGTTCTCACTCACACTCTAAAGTAACCCTGGTGCAGACAAAAGAAAAAGAAAATATAATATGAATCTCAGTTATAGAAATAGTCTCTTTAGCTTTATGACTCAATAGGAAAGTAATCAAAGTTAAACATTTTGAAATATTTTGGAATAGGATACATACAATTAACTGGTGCTTCTACTATGCATTTTTTTTCATTTATTTTTATTAGTTGGAGGCTAATTACTTTACAATATTGTAGTGGTTTTTGCCATACATTGACATGAATCAGCCATGGATTTACATGTGTTCCCCATCCCGATCCCCTCTCCCGCCTCCCTCCCCATCCCATCCCTCTGGGTCTTCCCAGTACACCAGCCCTGAGCACTTGTCTCATGCATCCAACCTGGATTGGTGATCTGCTTCACCCTTGATAGTATACTTTTTTCAGTGCTATTCTCTCAGAACATCCCACCCTTGCCTTCTCCCACAGAGTCCAAAAGTCTCTTCTGTACATCTGTGTCTCTTTTTCTGTTTTGCATATAGGGTGATTGTTACCATCTTTTAAAATTTCATATATATGCATTAGTATACTGTATTGGTCTTTATCTTTCTGGCTTACTTCACTCTGTATAATGGGCTCCAGTCTCATCCATCTCATTAGAACTGATTCAAATGAATTCCTTTTAATGGCTGAGTAATATTCCATTGTGTATATGTACCACAGCTTCCTTATCCATTCATCTGCTGATGGGCATCTAGGTGTTGCTACTATGCATATTTTAAGAAAAAATAAATTTTCTTTTACTATTCAGTAACAAATTCTTCAAGAAACTTTTCCACTGACCATCCATCTAAATCATGTGTTTAAGTTCTGAAACATCTAAAAAGAGATCACTGTATTTAATCTGAAGTTGCTATGGAATTAAGGGGAAAAAATTACAGTTCCAAATATCATCTTGAGGAACATTAATCTTGGTGATTGTTTTGTGTGTGAGAAAATTGTTTCCATAATCTGATTAGATGAAATTTCTTAAGAATTTGCAATCTCATCTGGGTTACATCTATTCCCAAAAATATTTGGTGCAGATGCTTTTTGCATAAGAAATACATATTTACATGAAGACTAGAAATTAGACTGTAACAATGGTTATGCATCAAATGATAAGAATTCTAGATAATATGATTAAATGTGTCATGAAGCTCTCCATGGGATGGAGAGGAGATTTATGGTTTTCTAATTAATGTTTTGAATGGTGATTCTCTTATCTTCTATTTTGGAGCATTTTTTTTTCCCATCTTAGTTTCCTTTGACCTCCAAGTTTCAAATGAAATCTACAATGACAATACCATTGGTTTTAAATAGCTTCTCAATTAGAGATTCCTCTCCAAAATAATGTGTATTTTAAAGGAGAAACAAAAGTCATTAATAATTGAATATATTATCCCCCCCAAAAAAAAATCCCTCTCCCTAGATTGCCTAACTCAGTGATTGAAAATTAAATTTATCCTGTCACCCATTCTGGCAATTTGAGAGTCAAAATGACACTTCCTCTTCTCCCACATTCAATCACTTATCAAGCCCTGACATAATGTTTTTTCTTATTAATGATTCTCAAATTCACCACATGCCCTATATACCTGCTAATCTGCCCTAGTTCTTATCTCCATTATCTTTTGCCTGAAGGAAAATTTTCCCAGCTTCAACTGCAACCATTTTAATCTATTCTCTATTCAGATGCCAAAGGAACTGCCTTGAACCAACATGCCAAATCTCAGCCTTCCCCTACTTAAAATCATTCATTGTTTCAAAGATAGAACTATGCAATGAGGCATGTATATTATCAATTGTGAAACAGATTGCCAGTCCAAGTTTGATGCATGAGACAAGTGCTCAGGGCTGGTGCACTAGGATGACCCAGAGGGATTGGATGGGGAGGGAGGTGGGAGGGGGGTTCAGGATGGGGAACACATGTAAATCCACGGCTGATTCATATCAATGTATGGCAAAAGCCACTATAATATTATAAAGTAATTAGTCTGCAACTAATATAAATAAATGAAAAGTAAAAAGACCCCCCTCCCCCAGAAAGAGACACAGATGTATTGAACAGTCTTTTGGACTCTGGGAGAGGGCGAGGGCGGGATGATATGGGAGAAAGGCATTGAAACATGTAAATTATCATATGTGAAATGAATCACCAGTCCAGGCTCGATGCATGATACAGGACACTCAGGGCTGGTGCACTGGGATGACCCAGGGGGATGGGATGGGGAGGGAGGTGGGAGGGAGGCTCAGTATGGGGAACACATGTAAATCCATGGTTGATTCATATCAATGTATAGCAAAAACCACTACAATATTGTAAAGTAATTAGCCTCCAACTAATACAAATAAATGAAGAAAAAAAAACACAAAGATAAAGCTAATATCTGAGATTCTATAAAGAATCTTTCACTTACGCTCATTCAGCATGTTGTGTGACTGTTTCCTCTACTCCCAAAGTGTTCCTTAACACTCTGGTCTGGATCAAAAAGGATTTTTCTTTCACTACGATTTCTGTAACTTTCTGTCAAGTTCAGCTCTTAAAATGGAATGTTTGTTTATCTATAGGGTTTATCTCACAGTTTATCTATATGGTCAATTATTCTTGGTCTTACTTGCTCTCAAGACATATTCATACAATGGTAGCACCAAATGGAGCATCACACTTCTCCAGGAAAAGTCACCTGGAAATAACTGCTTTCTCTCCACACCACCCAAGGGCTAGAATATAGGACTTAACTATTTACTAAAGAATTTTTTCTCAACTTGTATGTAAGTCTTTGAATCTAGATAGTTCCCTTCTCCTTACTAACAAATATAATTTTACTGTAGGCAACTATAGGAAGTTTTGCCAGTCAAAACTTACATATGCACCTAGTGGAGTGGGTGAGATATCTACCCACTGGAGATATCCAAACAAACTGAAATACAATTAATAATAATGTGTGTTAGAAAATATTCCAGAGATGACATGATTCTATTGCAATTTTTACTGTCATGCAAAAATTTTACACAAATATTTGTTAGTTCTTTATTAGAAATTTATCCAGTGGCCCTTGCCATTATGCCTTTTATTTATCATCTCCTATTATTTCTCAGGGGCTTCCCACGTGGCACAAGTGATAAAGACCCTGCCTGACAATGCAGGAGACAAAAAAGATGGAGGTTCGAACCCTGGTTTGGGATGACCCCCTGGAAAAGGAAAATGGCAAGCCACTTCAGTATTCTCGTTTGGAAAATCCCATGGATGGAGGAGCCTGGCAGGCTATAGTCCATGGGGTCACAAAGAGTTGGACATGACAAACAACAGAACATAACAAAATTACTCCTTATTCATACATTTAAAATATCTTGAATCCTTACTGTATGATAAATGCTATGTCAACTAGGTTTATAATTCAATGACTTTTTCATCCACTACACTAACTAAAATGAAATCTCTCAGGTCCTTTTCTCTTTACTCAACAACAACAAAAAATATGTTGGAAATTTATTGTTTGACTACTTCATTTAGGTAGTCAGTCAGACATCAATAAGTCCCCTCTGTGTTAGGGGTGGAATAATCTTTCCCTTCTGCACCAGGACACTGGGGATAAGAACATGAGCAGAGATCCTCCCTTCTATGGTTAAGCAGTACTAAGTTTCCAGATTTATCAGGACCAGGCAAGAAAAAAACCCTTGCATAGGTTGGTGCAGGCGCACAAAGAATCAAAAAGTGGCTCAAAGTAACCCAGAATATAATATACCATATTTGTAATAAATTAGCATTATGGTTTTTGCCCCACTATAGCTTCCCCTTGGGTGCTTACTGGTATGCTCCTATGCACAAAGGGAAATGTTATATAACCTAAAACTGTCAATCAACTTGTCAATGCAGGACAGAAGGAGGGACTTTCCACCATTCTGAAAACCCAATCCTACCCCTATTGAAGGACTGTTTATGGTTTCCAGAAAGTATGATTTCCTTTTCCAGGAGCATATTTTCACTTTGATTAATAAAACTAGTGCTGTGTAAAACTGGTTTGTGTCTTTTCCTTTGGGATACAAGGACTGAGGAATTGCCATTTTGCTGGTAACACTTGCACTAAAAACTCTTCTCTATAAACAGTGACAAAACTACTTTCAAAAATGATTTTAGAAGTCACTTGCCAAATAAATATTAGATACAGCACATGGATGAAACTACTGGGCAGCTTACTTGGGTATGGCAGGATGCTGACAGAGTTAGCCAATCTTCATTTTATGGGCTAAGAACCAAGAGAGTCCTTGCCCCATAAAACATTTAGGATCTCATTAAAACCAAGTGAAAAATGCCGATAAGACCATCTAAGGCAAAATTTAGCTTTCTTTTATAATAGCTTAATTCAACCAAACAAAAAAAGAAAAATTGCACAGACCTTCAACTTTTAATTACAACACCATTTTGTGGAAAATACTGAGGCAATGCAAAAGTCTCATTAACTTCTTGATACAATAGTAGGCAGACCACTGTGGGAAAATGGTAGATATGTTCGAACTTAATACACCAAGAGGCGATGTTTGGATAAAAGATTTCTAATTCTACTGGGTAAAAGTCACTTGAAGATGCAACACTATATTCTTTTCCATTAAGGCCCAGTCTACCATCTTATCATAAAGAAGGGAGGCAGTCAGACTGCAGCATGAAACAAATTTGCCTAGTGTCTGAATCACAGTCTATTTTGCAGGTGATTCAGAACTCTCTCTGGCTGCCCCAGGCCAGTTGCTGACCCATATTAGAAACTGAAGGCTTCAGTGCCTCAGGACATCTTATTTTTCACAAGACGCCTGACTGGTGCACTGGGAGGTATTGAGAGATTATTAGTTTTATGGGATTCCTATGAATCAAAGCTAAGTTATGTCCAATGACAATCTTGTTACATGATGTTAATAACAAACACTGAAATATAAGCTATCAAAAAAAAAAAAAAACTGACTGAGATATCCTTATTTAAAAGATAAATAAATGGTCTTTTTTTTTTTTTTTAATAAATGGTCTTACAGAAGTTATAAAACTTGAGGTTCCAAGTAGAAGTGATGAATGCAGGATCTGTACCAGGTGGGTGGAGTTTTAAGTCTAGCTTATTTAACTATAAAATTTGGAGCAAATGATTTAGTCTCTGTCTCAATTTCCTAATATGTAACCTGAAAGTGGTGATACTCATCTTGATGATTGTTGTGTGGATTAAATGAGCTAAAACATGCAGAGTAAGTAGACAAGTGCTTGGCACATAGGGGTGATCAACAATGTCAGCAGTTACCATGATTCAAGGTCATCGAAGTCCTCGGTGGTGGAGTCAGGGCAGTAAGTCAGGTCTGTCAACTTCTGAACCTTAGCCCCCCAAAATAATGCCAAAGGTGACAAGACATCAGTGTTTGAGGTTTTGTAAGAGTGAGGGTGAATAGGTCACACTAGAAACAACTTTTGAGAGCACAAAATAAGGTTTTTGGCTTGTGGTCCCAAGAAAGCAAAATAGGACAGGAACTCATTTTCTCCCACACAAATTTATCAAAAGATCAATTGAATAAAAAGCAACTTCTACAAAACAAAAGGGTACCCAAAATACAGAAAGCTAAACAAAATGAAAAGACAGTGAAATATCCAGCAGGTGAAGGAACATGATAAAACCCCACCAAACTGAACAACAGAGGAGCAGATAGGGAGTCTACCTGAAAAAGATTTCAGAATAATAATAATAAAAATGATCCAAAGTCTTGGAAACAGAATGGAGTTACAGATAAATAGTCTAGAGACAAGGATTGGGAAGATGCAAGAAATGGTTAACAAGGACATAGAAGAAAAAAAGAAGAGTCAAACAATAATGAATAATGCAATAACTGAGATTAAAAATACTCTACTTTTGGCCACCTCATTAGAAGACTTGACTCATTGGAAAAGACCCTGATGCTGGGAGGGATTGGGGGCAGGAGGAGAAGGGGACAACAGAGGATGAGATGGCTGGATGGCGTCACCAACTTGATGGACATGAGTCTGAGTAAACTCCAGGAGTTGATGATGGACAGGGAGGTCTGGTGTGGTGTGATTCATGGGGTTGCAAAGAGTCAGACACGACTGAGCAACTGAACTGAACTGAACTAACAGTGGAATAACTGAGACAGAAGAGAGGATAGTGAGGTGGAAAATAGGATGGTGGTAATAAATGAAGCAGAGTGGGAAAAAAAATTTTTTTTAAAGTATGACAACTTCAGAGACCTCTGGGACAGTGTTAAATGTCCCAACATTCAAATAATAGGTGTCTGCAAAGAAGAAGACACAAAGAAAGGGCATGAGAAAATATCTGAGGAGATAATAGTTAGTAAAAATTCCCAAAAATGCGGAAGGAAATAACAACTCAAGTCCAAGAAACCCAGAGTCCCAAACAGGATAAACCCAAGCCAAAACACCCCAAGACACATATTAATCAAACTAACAGAAATTAAACACAAAGAGAAAATATTAAAAGAGCAAGGGAAAAGCAACAAATAACACACAAGGGGATTCCCATAAGGATATCAGCTTATCTTTCAACAGAAACCCTTCAGACCAGAAGGGAATGGCAGGACATACTTAAAAAATAAAGATGAAAGAGAAAAACCTACAGCCAAGATTATTCGACCCAGCAAGGATCTCAATCAGGTATGAAGGATAAATCAAAAGCTTTACAGAGAAGCAAAAGCTGAGAGAATTCTGCACCACTAATACAGCTCTTCAACAAATGTTGAAGGATCTTCCCTAGGCAGGAAAAAAAGAAAATGTCTATAAAAATAAACATAAACAACAAAGTAAAGGGTATTAGAATCATACTTATCAATAATCATTTTTAATGTAAGTGGGTTAAATGCTCCAACCCAAAGACAAAGACTGGCTGAATGTATACAAAAACAAAACCCCTATCTATGCTGTCTACAAGAGACCCACCATTAACCTAGGGACACATATGGACTGAAAGTGAGGGGCTAGAAAAGGATATTTCATGCCAGTGGAGACCAAAAGAAAGCAGAAGTAACAGTACTCATATCAGAGAAATAGACTTTGAAATAAAGACCATGATGAGAGACAAAAAAGGACACTACATAATGATCAAGGGGTCAATTCAAGAAGAAGATATAACAGTTATAAACATATATGACCCCAAACAGAGGAGCACCTCAATACATAAGGCAAATGCTAACAAGTATGAGAGGGGAAATTAACCATTACTTAATAATAATGGGAGACTTTAATACCAGACTCACACCTATGAATAGGTCAACTAAACAGAAAATTAGTAAGGAAACACAAGCTGTAAATGATACAATGGACCAGTTAGACCTAATTGATATCTACAGGGCATTTTTCCTTAAAACAATGGATTTCACCTTTTTCTCAAGTGCACACAGAACATTTTCCAGGATAGATCACATCATGGGCCACAAATCTAGCTTTGCTAAATTTTTTTTTTTAAATACAAATAATTTCAAGCATATTTTTTTTTCACAATGTGGTAAGATTAGATATCAACTATACCCAAAAACCTAAAAAATGCAAACATATGGAGGCTAAACACACTGCTGAATAACCAACAGGTCATGAAAGAAATCAAAAAAGTAATCAAAATATGCATAGAAACAAATGATAACAAAAACATGAAAACCCAAAACTTATGGGATTCAGTAAAAGCAGGGCTAATAGGAAGGTTCATAGCAATACAAGCCTACCTCAAGAAACAAGAGAAACATCAAATAAATAACCTACCTTTACACCTAAAGCAAACAGGAAAAGAAGAACAGCAACTTAAAAAAAAATACAAGGTTAGTAGAAGGAAATAAATCATAAAAATCAGAGCAGAAATAAATGAAAAAGAAATGGAGACTACAGCAAAGATCAACAAGACTAAAAGCTGGTTCTTTGAGAAGATAAATAAATTAGACAAACCATTAGCCAGACTCATCAAGAAATAAAGGGGGACACATGTATACCCGTGACTGATTCATGTCAATGTATGGCATAAAACACCACAACATGGTAACATAATTAGCCTCCAATTAAAATAAATTAATTAATTAAAAAAATAAAGGGAGAAGAATAAAATCAATAAAATTAGAAATGAAAGTGGAGAAAGCACAACAGACCACACAGAAATACAAACGACCATAAGACTATTATGAGTGATTATATTCCAATAAAATATACAACTTGGAAGAAATGGACAAATTCTTAGAAAAGTATATAACCTTCCAAAACTGAACCAGGAAGAATTAGAAAATCTTAACAGACCCATTGCAAGCATGGAAATAGAAACTGTAATAAAAAATCTTCCAACAAACCAAAGCCCAGAAGAGCCAACACCTATCCTACTAAAACTCTTCTAGAAAATTGCAGAGGAAGGTCAACTCCCAAACTAATTCTATGAGGCCAGCATCATCCTGATACCAAAACCAGACAAAGATGCCACCAAAAGTGAAAACTACAGGCCAGTATCACTGATGAACATAGATACAAAAATCCTCAACAAAATTCTAGCAAACAGAATCCAACAACATATTAAAAAGATCATAAGTCATGACCAAATGGGTGTTATTCCAGGGATGCAAAGATTCTTAAATATTTGTAAATCAATCAATGTGACATACCATATTAACAAATTGAAAGATAAAAACCATATGATTATCTCAATAGATGCAGAGAACGACTTTGAAAAATTCAACATCCATGCATGATGAAAAAATTCTCCAAAAAACAGGCACAGAGGAACATACCTCAGCATAATAAAAGCCATATACTACAAACCCACAGCAAACATTATCCTCAATGGTGAAAAACTGAATGCATTTCTTCTAAACTCAGGAACAAGACAAGGGTGAACACTCTCACCACTATTAATCAACATAATTTTGGAAGTCCTGGCCATAGCAATCAGAGAAGAAAAATATAAGTAAATAAAAGGAATCCAGATTGGGAAAGAGGTAAAATTCTTACTGTTTGCAGATGACATGATCCTCAGCATAGAAAATCCTAAAGAAACCACCAGAAAATTACTAGAGCTATTCAATGAATATAGTAAATCTGCAGGGTTACAACTCGGCAGTCCCACTGCTGGGCATACACACTGAGGAAACCATAATTGAACGAGACACATATACCCCAATGTTCATTGTAGCACTGTTTACAATAGCTAGGACATGGAAGCAACCTAGATGCCATCGGCAGATGAATGGACAAGGGAGTGTGGTACCTACACAAGGGAATATTACTCAACTATAAAAAGGAACACATTTGAGGCAGTTCTAATGAAGTTGAGAGTGTACTACATGCCAGATGCTAGATTTTACTAAATGTATGAGTTGGAAAAGTTACATAATTTCTCTTCAGTCCAGTTTCCTCATCTGCAAAAATGAGGATAATAACAAAATCTACTTGATAGAATTGGTGTAAGAAGTAAATGAGTTTAAAGATCTAATAAAGCATTTATAACAAGATTTTGCACATAGAAACTGTTTCAAAATGAAATGCTAGCTTCTATCAAGTGCAGACTTGTACTCTGGAAAAAGACAGTGCCCTAGAGCCTGCAATCATGTGGGTGATGGCTGAAAAGCAGAAACCAAGCCTGAGGAAATTGTTTGATGTCTGTGAAGAGATTCGGGTTTTGTCATAATCTGTAATTGATTTTTTTCCAATGAAGAGTGAGAGAGCAAAAATCTTCCTGCTGCCACAAAATAATTCAGAAACAGTGATCTGAAAATGACTGAATGTTTTGTAGAAGGTCATAGACACAGATGTTAAAGAGAAATTTGTCCCTGCAAAGACAGTGGACATGTTATAGGCCAAACAATGAGGCAGGCATTGAAGAATGTGGTAAATACAGAAGGAACTGCATGCAGCTGTGTACAGTGAGGGACTGAAATAGTCTGTCTATAGCAATGGGTGTGAATGGGACTGAGAACATTGAGTCTTTTCACCAACTGCAGAGTCTAGGCAGCTATTACTGGAGGCACTGAAAGGGATGGACCATGTGTAACAAGAGAAGGATAAGGTTGGCAGACCCCACAGATCCTGGATTACAAAGGACTGCCCTTACATTTCACTTAGCCAATAAAGTACTTTTTTGATTTTTTTAAATTTATTTTACTGAAGTATAGTTGATTTACAATGTTGAGTTACTTCTCCTGTAAAAGGGATTCAACTATACATTCACCTATATACATTATTTTTTATGTTCTTTTCCATTTTTGGCTTACCACAAGATATTGAATGTGGTTCCTTGTGCTATATGGTAGGATCCTTTTGTTGAACCAGTCTGGATGTAATAGTTTTAATCTGCCAACCCCAAGGTCCCAATCCATCCTCCACCATCCCCTCCCTTGGCAAACACAAGTCTACACTCATGTCTAAGTCAATTTGTTTCATAGATAAGTTCATTTGTATCATATTTTTGATTCCACCTGTAAGTGATATAGTATGGTATTTGTTTTTTTCTTACTTCAATTAATATGATAATCACTAGGTCTATTCATGTTACTAAAAATGACATTATTTCATTCTTTTCTATGGCTAATTAATATACCATTGCATATATGCACCACATCTTCATTATCCATTCATCTGTTGATGGACATTTAGGTTGCTTACAAATCTTGGCTATTGTAAACAGTGCTGCAATGAACATCAGATATATTTTACTTTTTCTAATTATAGTTTTATTTGGATGTATACCCAGGAGTGGGACTGCAGATCATATTAGCCATTAAAGTACTTTTAATAAGATAAATTGAAATTTAATGCCAGAACTCTATTTTCAGTTGTAATATATTTCCATATGAGAACACATGCTTTTCTTCTTATTAATTATATTATGTTCAGCTCATCCTGTGATCTGACAATACATATCCTATTTGGTTGTCATTATAAAGCACAGAGATAAAGAACCTCTTTAGATGTTGCCTGGACCTGGGTGAGTGAACTCCCATGATGCCACAGAGAGCAAACAAAATAGGCAGCACCCCAAAAAGAGGTACCTCCACTTGGATGACTCCCCCAAACTGTGCTGCATGCAATAGTTCTTTAATAGAAAACAGAAAAACATATGTTAATAAAAAATGTTCTACTTTAATAAACCCATGTGTGGTAGATGCTTTAAAATTATCATCAATAAGGCTTTTCAATATAAGCAAAGAATATAAAAAATGTTAGGCTCTTAAAGTTCAACCTCATATGTTACAGAATTACTTTTTAGTTCATATCATTTTTTTTTTTGAAGAGGAAAACAAAGACAGAGGTAATAGGCTTTGTGAATGATTAATACATAGTTTGGGGCCATGTTTGGGTCACATTTATATATCAGAAAAAGAATAGCAAAACAATATGCAATGTTTTTTTCAGTGAATTGCTGAATCCAACTTTATATTCAACAAGCATTTATCTGCATCTACTGTATGCCAAATATTGTTTTGGCTGCTGGAGAAATAATGGAGACAAGAACAATCTTTCTATCTTCATGGAGTTTGAATTCTATTTAATTTATATAGGAATCACAAAAATTTTCTAATGAGCTAGAATTCATTCACTAGGGAATCAATTTTAGAAGTCTCTACCAGATGATTATTCCCCAAATCTCCAATAAGAATAAAGGCCTAGTTGAACACTAGAAGAAGAACTAAGGAATTCCTACTCCTCAGGTGATGAGAAACAGTGGAAAAGATGAATACCTTTTCATAAGAATGAAGTCACAGAAATCACCCAGCTCTGAAAGGAAGGGAGCAAGGCTGCCCTCACTCCCCAATCCCCACCTGCTAGCCAGGAGCCACCAATAAGCAAATACAGGCTTCTGTGTGATATGGGTTTCCCTCATAAAACTGTCAATATTTACACACTTCACCATCTTGAGTACATATGAATATTACATGCACAAGAACCAAAGAGAAAAAAAATAAAAACAAGAAAACAAACAAATGTATCAATTTACAAATACTGTTGATCTGATACACCTGAGACAGTCAACACTTGGGCTACTTGAGCAGAGATGATTTTAAAATACCCTAATAATATGTTTAAATTTAAAGAGACCTAATAATCAATTTCATGCAAAGATGGGCTCAATAAAGGACAGAAATGGTATGGGCCTGACAGAAGCAGAAGATATTAAGAGGGGGCAAGAATACACAGAGGAACTGTGCAAAAAAAATCTTCACCACCCAGATAATCACGATGGTGTGGTCACTCATCTAGAGCCAGACATCTGGAATCTGAAGTCAAGTGGGCCTTAGAAAGCATCACTACAAACAAAGCTAGTGGAGGTGATGGAATTCCAGTTGAGTTATTTCAAATCCTAAAAGACGATACTATGAAAGTGCTGAACCCAATATGTCAGCGAATGTGGAAAAGTCAGCAGTGGCCACAGGACTGGAAAAGGTCAGTTTTCATCCAATCCAAAAAAATGAAATGCCAAAGAATGCTCAAGCTACTACACAATCGCACTCATCTCACACACTAGTAAAGTAATGCTCAAAATTCTCCAAGCCAGGCTTCAGCAATACATGAACTATGAACTTCCAGATGTTCAAGCTGGATTTAGAAAAGGCAGAGGAACCAGATGTCAAATTGTCAACATCTTCTGGATCATCAAAAAAGCAAGAGAGTTCCAGAAAAACATCTATTTCTACTTGATTGACTATAACAAAGCCTTTGAATGGGTGGATCACAATAGACTTTGGAAAATTCTGAAAGACATGGGAATACCAGACCACCTGAACTGCCTCTTGAGAAACTGTATGCACGTTAGGAAGCAACAGTTAGAACCAGACATGGAACAACAGACTGGTTCCAAATAGGAAAAGGAGTTATGTCAAGGCTGTATATTGTCACCCTGCTTATTTAACTTATATGCAGAGTACATCATGAGAAACGCTGAGCTGGAAGAAGCACAAGCTGGAATCAAGACTGCTGGGAGAAATATCAATAACCTCAGATATGCAGATGACACCACCCTTATGGCAGAAAGTGAAGAGGAAAGAAAAAGCTTCTTGTTGAAAGTGAAAGAGGAGAGTGAAAAAGTTGGCTTAAAGCTCAACATTCAGAAAACTAAGATCATGGCATTTAGTCCCATCACTTCATGGCAAATAGATGGGAAAACAGCAGAAACAGTGTCAGACTTTATTTTTTGGACTCCAAAATCACTGCAGATGGTGATTGCAGCCATGAAATTAAGACACTTACTCCTTGGAAGGAAAGTTATGACCAACCTAGATAGCATATTAAAAAGCAGAGACATTACATTACCAACAAAGGTCCACTAGTCAAGGCTATGGTTTTTCTAGTGGTCATGTATGGATGTAAGAGTTGGACTGTGAAGAAAGCTGAGCACCAAAGAATTGATGCTTTTGAGCTGTGGTGTTGGAGAAGACTCTTGAGAGTCCCTTGAACTGCAAGGAGATCTACCCAGTCCATCCTAAAGGAGATCAGTCCTGGGTGTTCATTGGAAGGACTGATGCTGAAGCTGAAACTCCAATACTTTGGCCACCTCATGCGAAGAGCTGACTCATTGGAAAAGTCCCTGATGCAGGGAGGGATTGGGGGCAGGAGGAGAAGGGGATGACAGAGGATGAGATGGCTGGATGGCATCACCAAACAATGGACATGAGTTTGGGTAAACTCTGGGAGTTGGTGATGGACAGGGAGGCCTGGCGTGCTGTGATTGATGGGGTCACGAAGAGTCGCACATGACTGAGGGACTGAACTGAACTGAACTGAACAACACTTTGAAATTTGCTTTATGGCTGGCCTTGAGCAAAGGAAAGAAAAGCCCTTAAATCAGCACCTAGAATTCAATGCAGTTAGTGTCACACTTTGTGTCTGGATTAACTGGGCATCTGTGATACATTCTGGATGCCACCTCAGCATCATAAGATTGTAGTTTTTAGTGAGAGGTTCTGTAAGTGGACTTGGAAAAGAAACACTTCAATATAATTAGTTGGTTAGAAGCTTTCTCTATTAACTGTGTTTCCAATGCTGCTAATATTTAGGTGAGACTTTGATATGGTGGGTATAGATATTTAATAATCTTTGTATTCTAAAAATGGGCTTTCCTTGTAAGTCAGCTGGTAAAGAATCTTCCTGCAGTGCGGGAGACCCAGATTTGATCCCTCTAAAATATATACTGAAATATATGAGTAACATGAAATGTCTGAGATTTGTGTCAATATAATATGGAGGAACAGGAAGAATGTACAAGAAAGACAAACAAAGCCTGGCCATGAGTTGATCATTGGTGAGGTTGGGCAGTAAAAACATGGGTGTTTATGTTACTGTCCTCTCTGACATTGTCTTTGTTTCTGATTTTACATAATAAATATAAGATGCATTGTAAATATTATAAAATTATGTATACATAATTCTGTCCTCCAATCACCAATCAGGCAAGCTTAGTAAGCAATATATTTTCAATAGCAATCTTTTCCTTTTCCTACTTAAAACAAGTAGTTAAAGATAAAACAAAGTTACTTGTTCAATGGCAGTTAATGAACTTGAATTTGCTGCACCAAGAGTCAACATTAGTGTCAAACTCATGAATACAAAATGCTGAGGCAGAAGGTTCACAGATGTGAAATGGAGAATTTTCTACCAGGATGACTACTGAGAACACAAGTGCTGCTGTGTTGATAGATGGGTGACTAGCCAACCTGACTATGCTGAGACTTGCCAGTATGCTTGGAGCAGAGTCCATGTCAGGTAGGGGTGTTCAGTAAACAGCAGGGCGTTGTGTTGTAAGTCAGGTCATATTGGTATTTGATTGAGGCAAAGAGAATGGAAATATTAACCAGGAAGGATTTTGTCTTTCAGGCTGCTTATGGGATATGCAATGTCCATTATAAAATAAACTACCACCATCAAAGAGCCCAGAGATCCCTACCTGCACTTTTTAATGCAAATCAGTTTCCAAACTCTGTTCATTTTATAATATGTAGTAATGGTTATAGGACAAGTTATTTTTCTCTCCTTCTAAAGCAGATATTCATATTTTTAAAATAAAGCATATTGGAAGCTGTAACCAATCTCTTAAAAGAACATTTTCTTTCACAGTAGGAGTTGCTTATTCTTGTATTAAGGCTGCATTTGCTCTAAGTATGCAGTCAGTGAATGCTGTCAGTATGATATGACTTTTTTGGTTTTTGCTTTTTTTTTTTTTTTTTTTTTTTGCAGGTGTGGCCCACAACCTCTTAAAGCTTACTCCCAGGCTGCTTTGTTCTTTTGCTCTTATTGGGACTCAGAGCAAAGGCTGCATCCCATCCCAGGTTAGGGGTTCAAATAAGGCTAGCTTCGTATAGAAAGCTTTCTCTCCAACAATTTAGGGATGATTTGTGTTAACTGACTTTTTAATAGTGCAGGGAAATTCTGCCCATCAATCTTTCACACCACAATGAGAAGGAAAGAATCTCCCAAAAAGGAAAGGAAAGAGGGAGTGGGAACTTAACAACATGGTGCCAGTCAGCCCTCTTGCCCCACACTCTCACTCCCTGTCACCCCATGTTCTGTAAACAATGACCTTGCATGGTCATGCAACAGCTGAGATCACTTAAAGCACCGCACACGCACGTCATGAGTTACTCGCTTGGCCATGAGCTACTTTTGTTCTGAAAGTATATATAAGCTTCACCTGAAAAGCTCTGGCTGCCACTGCACTGGGGCTACACTGGGGCAGCATCATAGCTATGTATGTGAGGTTATGTTATGGCTATATTATGGGTACATAAACTCTCTGAGTTTAAAAAGTTTGGTTCTTCATAATCAAAGGCAATTCATGCACTTAGTTAACTTATCCCTTTGGCAATCAGTAATTAAGTAGTTTTCATGTGCCAAGAACCCTGCTAGGTATTAAATCTCTAATTAAAACATCACAACTTGAAATCATTTCGGCAACATCATCAGGCAGATATCATTCTGCTTATACTGTACTGTTCACTGTGGTCAATTGCAAATATTAATGTTATGACTCCACTTCCCTATTAAATGGAATTTTGTTATTTTATCATCTGTTGCCATTTATTTCCAAGTTCTTTGTTTCTTCACTTTCACCAACACCAAAGTATTCCTGAATTTCAGAACCTGATGACACACAGGAAGACCTCTGAAGAGTTTAATGAAGATATACTAAAACCCATGTTGATGATTCTCACAGTAACAAAAATCATTCAAGGGTATTTGTTAGTATGAATAAGATTGGCTATTTGTACAAAGACTATTTTTAACAGTTAACATGAATTTTATCAGGCCAATACTTGACTGCTGTTGAGACAAAGTCACATTATATTAAGAGCTGATCTGATGAGTGTGCCCCTCATGACCATGCATCCTGGGTGGCAGAGCTGAGACTCTATTCTCATTAGTTCTGAATACATGAGCTAAGTGAACTGAAAAAGATAATGCCGAGATACATCAGAACATAGAAAATGAATCTCCTAGGAGTTGGGCTCAAGGAATAAAGAGACAAAAGGATTATCAGTATTGAACAGGTAGACTCATCACCAAAAAAATTTTTTCCCATACTTTAAAAAGCAGGTATGTCTTATGATTCTCTGCAATCCATTATTTTTTAAGAGACTATATATTTAAATTGCATTATTGACATACATTTTGTCTTTTTTTTTCTTTTTTTTTTTTTAATTGGTGGTGGATTTTGTCATACATTGAAATGAGACAGCCATGGGTTTACATGTGTTCCCCATCCCGATCCCCCCTCCCATACATTTCATCTTTAAAGATTACATGCAATGGCTAGACCAAAAGGCCCTGGAGACCTGGCTCTTATCTTCTGGCATCTCTAGTACAATATGCTGAACAATCCTGTCAAAGCTGACATCCCCAAACCTATATGCATATAATCAGATATAGGTAGTCAGAAATGCTTAGTCTTCTCACTTCAGGGATGCTCTGCTGCATCATTTTAAAAGATGAATTCACTGTACAGCACCTTGCACCAGCACCTGGCATGAGGGTTAATTTAATAATTTATTGAATATATGAATGAACAAGTGATTTAATGCAGATTTACAAAGAACTATGTATATATTACTGAACTGCTCCAATAGCTCAGTTAGTAGAGCATGGGACTCTTAATCCCAGGATCATGGGTTCAAGCCCAGTGTTGAGTGGTTCCTCTCCCAAAGTTTTGGGTTTCCCAGTTAGCATTAGTGGTAAAGAACCCTCCTGTCAATTCAGGAGATGTAAGAGACACGGGCTCAATAACTGGGTCAGGAAGATCTCCTGGAGGGGGGCACCGTAACACCCTACAGTATTCTTGCCAGGAGAATCCCATGGACAGAGGAGCCTGGTGGGCTACAGTAGATCAGGTTGCAAAGAGTTGGAACATGACTGAAGTGACTTAGCACATAAACATTACAGTGACTTTCATAATGCATAAGTGACTCTGGACTACTCTTACATATCTGTAAGATTTAAGTAAAAACTAATTTAGTTCTAAATTTAAAATTTTTCCACTTTTATTTTATAAGCCAGCATTCACATTTTTAGATTGTTTTAAGCTCATTCTGTCTTGGCAGTCACAACTGGGATAACCTTCCAAGTGCATGTAATTTGGGAAAAAAGTGGAACTGTATTTATTTACTGATTTTTTTTTTCCATACTCCTTGAAATGGGTCTGGGCAATCCTAAGTGCTTCCCATTTGTTGAATGAGTAAATGAAGAACACACAAATAGTGGGAAGTAGTTTGATTTTGGACTAAGCTAAATGAAGAAGTGACATTTTTAAAGACTTTCAGTGACTTTTGAAAAGATTTTTCTAGAAAACCTATTTCCAATATCTTGATCTTTATTTAATCCCTCACTTTGCATTACAGAAACTCTACACATTACTTCTATGTGTCCTTCCAAATGCAGCTGAGCAAGAGCTGCCCATGGTGACTTACCAGCTGAGGGATGGACTGCAGAGACAGACCACTGGAGAAATGGGTGAGTTTTTTTTTGTTGTTGTTGTCAGAAGCAAATGTCTCTTTTAGCAACAGAGACAGATATTATTCTCAATCACTCCTGTCTTCCAAGGGGCTACTGTCCCTCCTGTGTCATGTTAATGAATGATGTTGAATTTATTTCCTTTGCCCATTCTTAGTTATTTTTATTTTCTTTTCATTTAACATACTGATTGAAGGTGAAAGAGGAGAGTGAAAAAGTTGGCTTAAAACAGCATTCACAAAATGAAGATCATGACATCCAGTCCCATCACTTCATGTCAAGTAGATGGGGAAACAATGCAAACAGCGATATACTTTATTTTCTTGGAATCCAAAATCACTGCAGATGGTCACTGCAGCCACGAAATTAAAAGACACTTGCTCCTTGGAAGAAATGCTATGACAAACCAACACAGCACATTAAAAAGTAGAGACAATACTTTGCTGACAAAGATCCACCTAGTCAAAACTATGATTTTTCCAGTAGTCATGTATGGATGTATGAGTCTGACCATACACTGAAGAACTGAAGCTTTTGAACTGTGGTGTTGGAGAAGACTCTTGAGAGTTCCTTGGACTGAAAGGAGATCAAGCCAGTCAGTTCTAAAGGAAATCAATCCTAAATATTCATTGGAAGGACTGATGGTGATTCTAAAGTTCCAATAATTTGGCCACCTGATGGGAAGAACTGACTCAACACAAAAGACCCTGATGCTGGGAAAGACTGAAGCCAGGAGGAGAGGAGATGACAGAGGATGAAATGGTTGGATGGCATCGCTGACTTAATGGACATTAGTTCGAGCAAGTTCCAGGAGATGGTGGAGGGCAGGGAAGTCTGGCATGCTGCAGTCCATGGGGTATCAAAGAGGCAGACATGACTGAGTAACTGAATAACAACAATATACTGATAAAAGGTAGCTTATCCCATTTCCCAAAGTGGGTAAATTATTTAGTTCTTATATCTTCACTATTTTGCTAATTTTTTAGAAGAATCAAAACATATTCCTAATCTTAGTCCCCAAAATGAAACATATGATAAAACACTTAATAGCTATTTAATGGAAAGCAGTACTAAGGAAAACTGTTATTTATGAGTTCTCTAGTAACTAAGCAGTGTCTGTACTCTGGGGACATTAATTTAGAGACAGTAAGGTAAACTAGAAGCTGGAATCAAGGTAAAGAAACAAAATGAAAAGAATATTGGTGGTGGTGATGGTTTAGTCACCAATTCATGTCCGACTCTTGTGACCCAATGGACTGTAACCTGCCAGGGTCCTCTGTCCAGGCAAGAATACTGGAGTGAGTTGCCATTTCCTTCTCCAGAAAAGAATCTTATTTGGTGCTAATTAAATTGAATAGGGAGAAGGCAATGGCAACCCACTCCAGTACTCTCGCCTGGAAAAATCCCATGGATGGAGGAGCCAGGTGGGCTGCAATCAATGGGGTCACTAAGAGTCAGGCACGAATGAGTGACTTCACCTTCATTTTTCCTTTAATGCAATGGAAAAGGAAACCCAGTCTAGTGTTTTTGCCTGGAGAATCCCAGGGGATGGGGGAGCCTGGTGGGCTGCCATCTATGGGGTCAAACAGAATTGGACATGACTGATGTGACTTAGCAGCAGCAGCAAATTGAATAGAAATGTCTGTGATATTTAACACAATTTATTCTATACATTTGTTTTGTCAGTACATAGCACTGTGGAAAATTCTGAAAGGGATGGGAATACCAAACCACCTGAACTGCCTCTTCAGAAACCTGTTTGCAGGTCAGGAAGCAACAGCTAGAGCTGGACATGGAATAATAGACTGGTTCCAAATAGGAAAAGGAGTATGTCAAGGCTGTATATTGTCACCCTGCTTCTTTAACTTATATGCAGAGTACATCATGGGAAACGCTGGGCTGGAGGAAGCACAAGCTGGAATCAAAATTGCTGGGAGAAATATCAATAACCTCAGATATGCAGATGACACCACCCTTATGGCAGAAAGTGAAGAAGAACTAAAGAGCCTCTTGATAAAAGTGAAAGAGGAGAATGAAAAAGTTGGCTTAAAGCTCAACATTCAGAAAACTAAGATCATGGCATCTGGTCCCATAACTTCATGGCAAATAGATGGAGAAACAGTGGAAACAGTGGCTGCCTTTTCTGGGGGAAGCTCCAAAATCACTGCAGATGGTGATTGCAGCCATGAAATTAAAAGAAGCTTACTCCTTCGAAGGAAAGTTATGACCAACCTAGATAGCATATTAAAAAGCAGAGACATTACTTTGTCAACAAAGGTCCATCTGGTTAAGGCTATGGTTTTTCCAGTGGTCATGTACAATGTGAGAGTTGGACCATAAAGAAGGCTGAGTGCTGAATAATTGATGCTTTTGAACTGTGGTGTTGGAGAAGACTCTTGAGAGTCCCTTGGATTGCAAGGATATCCAACCAGTCCATTCTAAAGGAGATCAATCCTGGGTGTTCATTGGAAGGACTATTTTTGAAGCTGAAACTCCAACACTTTGGCCACCTGATACAAAAAGCTGACTCATTTGAAAAGACCCTGATGCTGGGAAAGATTGAGTGCAGGAGGAGAAAGGGATGACAGAGGATGAGATGGTTGGATGGCATCACCAACTCAATGGACATGAATTTGAGTAAACTCTGGGAGTTGGTGATGGACAAGGAGGCTTGGCATGCTGCAGTTCACAGGGTCACAAAGAGTTGGACATGACTGAGTGACTGAACTGAACTGAGCATTTAAGAATCTAGTCATATCCCTAATCCCATTAGACTTTAAAATTTTGTCTCTAAAAGGAAGAAAAGGTGGAATTAAATAACAAGTTAAATTAAGTGAGGATGAACTGAGCACTTGCCCGTGTTGGGGGTGGGGTGGGGAGTGGTAATATGATACTTTTAGTCTTCTAGGAGGATGTACAAGAGGAAGAGATAAAAATCTAGACATTTTGCCTAATAATTGGCATCAAGCAAAGTTGTCTGACTTTCTTTATAGAATATCAGTCTTATTTATAAGCATAAAGCTTATAAGCAACCTAGACTCCACTTCAACCAGTGTTGATTTATAAATTATTTTTATTTGGGAGAAACTGGAGGAGTTCATACTGACTACAATAAGAAATGAGGAGTAGAGGGATAATCTTCATTTAATTAAAATACTTATGAGAATAAGGCTCTTCTACTTCCTACAATAAAGTTAGGCTTTGTCTCATACGAACTTCTGTGATTCATGATGTTCCCATTACCTGGAGGAGCCAGAGACATAAGTTACAAGATAGCTTGTTTATAAATAGAAATCTCTGTGCTTGGGTCTTCATAGATGACCAAAGTATAAGATAAGGTGTAGAACCTGATTTGAGAGGCATGAAGCTCTAAATGACATGGGGGATAATAAAAATATCATTGTTACACAGAAATGAGACTAGGATCAGAGACTGGATTAATAACAATAAAGTAAGCATTATAAAGTAAACAAAAAAGAAATGATGAGAAGTGATTCTTACCTTAACAAATGTATGATCTCCTGACCTTAGTTGTATGTGACCATGGTTGGTGGTGGATGTCTGGCCAATTCATTCATACATTCAAATATTACATATTCAGATAATACTATATTTCATTTACCTTTCCAGATACTGGAGATGCCATCTCAAGGAATAAGTCAGATAAGCTGCCTGTTTTAGAGCATCTTAAACTCTAGTGAGGACAGTTTATGATCAACAAAACCTGCTTTGAGGTCTTAAAGGTTAAGTAAAACTTTTGTACCCCGGAAGATCTTTGACCTGGGATTTTACTCTTTCTGATACACAGGAATAATACTGATGCACACAGAGCAGAGTGGAATAATGGGGGTGTGAAGATGAAAGCCTCTTATAGCCAGAGCTCTTGAATCAATTCTGGCAAGCAATCTACTGCTAGTTACCAAAGATTATCTGCACCCCCACTCAGAAGTGCATATTTAACTTCATAGTATGTAATGTATGTCTTCTAAAAACAATATCAGTGATTTAAAAGAGTTATTCACACTTTTCAAAATGCAATCAACTATTAACTACAAGAATATTTTCTGGTTCAACTTCTAAATAGAAGTTTAAGAACATTACAAGGCCTCTGCATTTTCATTATTCTCATCTCTGATAGTAATATTAAAATAAAGCACAAATATCAAACCATTAGCCACTCAACAGCTCCCAGTTTTGAAGTACCCTTTGCCCACTAACAAACGTATTCAGAAAAACCAATCTAGGTGTAAGAAGTGCCGGTGGTATTTTTTCCCTCAGATATCCTTTTTAGGGCATAGTACTTATTTTTCTGTGTTTGTCCAATATTATAGGTTTTATATCCTTTTATAGGAATGCTTCTATAATTAATTCAATTTTATAATATGGATTTCCACAAGCCTTTAAATACTCTATAATTTATAGGAGTTGAATATCATAATCAGAATCACTATACTTATAGACATGTTTTATTAGTACACAGCAGTTACTTGTAAAAGAATATAACATTAAGGATGAAGAAGGAAAAATATTTCCTTAGTATTTGCGGTAAAACTGTAAAGTCACATGCATTCCAAATGCCTTACCTTATATTTTTCAAAGGTTTCAAGAAATGTCAAACATACAGAAGACAATGTAACATGGTTGTTAAGTAGATGTTTGGCTTTTGATATGAGAAATATCAAAGCTGGAATTCTGACTCTGTCACCTAGTGATTGCATGGCTTTGATTAACTAGGCCTCAGTCTATTCATAAAATTAGGGTGGTAGTATTTATTTCACAGAACTGTGAGGATTATTTCCAGTCTTTTAAACAAGACTGGGGTGTATCAGAAATACATGTAAATACATGGCTGATTCATGTCAATGTATGACAAAACCCACTACAATATTGTAAAGTAATTAGCCTCCAACTAATAAAAATAAATGAAAAAAAAAAAAAAGTTGCTAGCCAAGTAACACTGAATATGAAGCACAAGGGAAGATTCTTTTGCACCAGAGAAAGGATTAGAAGATAAAAGAAACTTTGACTAGGTTTAAGAAAAATAACTGAGATAAGAAAAAATAGCATGCATTTCAAAATGAGACTTACTAAACAGAATATCTAAAATTAATTTCGCAAAAGTAAATGACATTTTCAACATGGATTTTGCTTTAGGGACATAAAAAAAGTGCAAAGGCAGTGTACACTGATAGGACTCTCGACAAATAAGAATTGGGAGACTTGGTTAATATAAGCAGCTTATCATTTACCCAGATATCATTAAAGAAAAAAGTCAGTGAATAAGATCATCAGATTGTTATAATTAGCTTCATATTACCAATATTATCCCAAGAAAATTAAACCTATTTTCTGGCTATTAAATCAAGTTCAGCATAATTTATGAAATAGATAATGCTTTTCAGTAGTATTTGTTATTTCAAAACTAGTTTTTTCTGAGTATATGGGGCATTCAGCAACCAGATATTTAAAAATTAAAAAACAAAACAAGGAAATGTAAAAGAAGCTCCAAAGGTCCTTTAATCTTTCTCCAAGTATTTTATACCAATAGCACTTTTCTTTAAAGTATTTGGAGAAAGATATGTCAATATATTCTGATACTTCAATCCATTTAAGAAAGGAATTTCTCTAATTACTCCACAAAACCTAACCTCAAACAACAAAAACAAACATTTTTGGTTTCTCCTGGGGATTCAGGGTGACTACTGCTAACACAACAGGTGAATTTAAAAGGAAAGTAATTTCATCCCTTTGCACCCAGCTGTTACAAAACATTTGGAAGATGTGGATGTCTGCATTGTGCCTTTAAGCATTCTATTAACTCCAGTGATGTGTGGAAGTGTCATAGCATATGTATTAGTTTTACTAAGAAATGATGTTTGGGGAAGAATTCATTCTATTTCTCATTCGCCACTGTTTTCAATATTCTTGTCTGATGTATTTAAAAGCTCTGAACTTCATCAGATCTGTCTGAAGTGAAATCCTTCAATCAAGTTACTACTTCTGATACATACTTTAGCTGCTGCTTCTATGGAGAAGAAAGATTCTCTCTGGAGTTCTTATTCCTGGTACACTGTAAGTAAATTATGGATGTCTATAGTCTATACATTGTGAATATACAGTTTAACAAGCTATACCAGCAACAGAACATTCAAATTATTTATGCTGCAATTTCAATGTACTAGTTGTGCTATGAAATAAATAAGGCACTATCTAGAGCTTCATTTTTCTTCCTATAGCGAGATCATAGCTATAATAATGTCTGTTTTTTCTTTTTTCTTTTTTTTTTCTTTTTTAATAGCCTCACAAGTACAGATAGTACTACAAAATAGGTGCTTACATTTTAGCTGGAAGTCCATCTCTCTGGGAGACACAGACCACTAGAAAAGTGACAGATTGTTCCTCTCTCTCAAAATGTCAAACTGTCTGTCAGTGGAACCCAGGAATCTGGATCTTTAGCTATTATACAGGTATTTGTGATTCACACCAAAATCTGAGAACCATTGATAAAGACTTAAATTAAAGGTGCCATTAGTTCACAAAGTGGCATATTTTAGCAGAGAATATGAGCAGGATCCTAGGACCATCCATGTGATTGGCATCCCAGGCACTTATCAGGCATCAGCTGCTGTACCATCTACCCCAGGTCAACTCAATAACTGTCCTGTGTGGTCATTACTGAGAGCATCATAATGAAGATTTTGTGACCCAGCATAAACCCTGGCTTTCCTCTCAATGGCTTTATCTTACAAGATAAAAGCTCCCAGCTTTATCCAAATGGGAAAAATCAGTTTGTTTGTTTTCAAGTTTTGCAATATGTTTAACACAGCGGATGCCCACTTGCCATACTTCCAGGGGAGAAGGCTTCTCAGACATCCAGTCCCACTGCTGAAGAAGAAGAATAGGAGTTCTTAGTCTCCAGAGAAACCATAACAAACATTTCTGGCATTTGTAAATATTTATGTCTCTATTATTATTATTATTATTATTATTATTATTATTATTATTTTATTACTTTAAAACAGCTTGGGAAAGAAGGTTTGAAAGAAAAAGTAGAATACCTTTGTTCAGTTCAGTTAAGTCACTCAGTCGTGTCTGACTCTATGCGACCCCATGAATCACAGCACGCCAGGCCTCCCCGTCTATCAATAACTCCCGGAGTTTACTCAAACTCATGCCAATCGAGTTGGTGATCCCATCCAGGCATCTCATCCTCTGTCGTCCCCTTCTCCTCCTGCCCCCAATCCCTCCCAGCATAAGGGTATTTTCCAATGAGTCAACTCTTCACATGAGGTGGCCAAAGTACTGGAGTTTCAGCTTCAGCATCAGTCCTTCCAATGAACACCCAGGACTGATCTCCTTTAGGATGGACTGCTTGGATATCCTTGCAGTCCAAGGGACTCTCAAGAGTCTTTTCTAACACCACAGCTCAAAAACATCAATTCTTCAGCACTCAGCTTTCTTCACAAACCTACTCTCACATCCATACATGACCACTGGAAAAATCATAGCCTTGACTAGATGGACCTTTGTTGGCAATGTAATGTCTCTGCTTTTTAATATGCTATCTAGGTTGGTCATAACTTTCCTTCCAAGGAGTAAGCGTCTTTTAGTTTTATGGCTGCAATCACCATCTTCAGTGGTTTTGGAGCCCCAAAAAATAACTCTGACACTGTTTCTCCAACTATTTGCCATGAAGTGATAGCACCAGATGCCATGATCTTAGTTTTCTGAATGTTGAGCTTTAAGCCAACTTTTTCATTCTCCTCTTTCACTTTCATCAAGAGGCTTTTTCGTTCCTCTTGACTTTCTGCCATAAGGGTGGTGTCATCTGCATATCTGAGGTTATTGATATTTCTCCTGGCAATCTTGATTCCAGCTTGTGCTTCTTCCAGCCCAGTGTTTCTCATGATGTACTCTGCATATAAGTTAAATAAGCAGGGTGACAATATAGTCTTGACATACTCCTTTTCCTATTTGGAACCAGTCTGTTGGTCCATGTCCAGTTCTAACTGTTGCTTCCTGACCTGCATATAGGTTTCTCAAGAGGTAGGTCTTGTGGTCTGGTATTCCCATCTCTTTCAGAATTTTCCACAGTTTATTGTAATCCACACTGTCAAAGGCTTTGGCATAGTCAATCAAGCAGAAATAGACGTTTTTCTGGAACTCTCTTGCTTTTTCGATGATCCAGCGGATGTTGGCAATTTGATCTCTGATTCCTCCACCTTTTCTAAAACCAGCTTGAACATCTGGAATTTCACAATTCACGTATTGCTGAAGCCTGGCTTGGAGAATTTTAAGCATTACTTTACTAGTGTGTAAGATGAGTGCAATTGTGCAGTACTTTGAGCATTCTTTGGGATTGCCTTTCTTTGGTATTGGAATGAAAACTGACCTTTTCCAGTCCTGTGGACACTGCTGAGTTTTCCAAATGTGCTGGCATATTGAGTGCAGCACTTTCACAGCATCATCTTTCAGGATTTGAAATAGCTTAACTGGAATTCTATCACCTCCAGTAGCTTTGTTCGTAGTGATGCTTTCTAAGACCCACTTGACTTCATATTCCAGGATGTCTGGCTCTAGGTGAGTGACCACACCATTGGATTATTTGGGTGATAAAGATCTTTTTTGTATAGTTCTTCTGTGTATTTTTGCCACCTCTCCTTAATAGCTTCTGCTTCTGTTACATCCATACCATTTCTGTCCTTTATTGAACCCATCTTTGTATGATATGTTCCCTTGGTATCTCTAATTTTCTTGAAGAGATTTCTCTAGTCTTTCCCATTCTGTTGTTTTCCTCTATTTATTTTCATTGGTCACTGAGGAAGGCTTTCTTATCTCTCCTTATCTCTTTCATCTCTTTTTATCTCTCTTCCTTTGGAATTCTGAATTCAAATGGGTATATCTTTCCTTTTCTCCTTTGCTTTTCACTTCTCTTCTTTTCACAGATATCTGTAAGGCCTGCTCAGACAACCATTTTGCCTTTTTGCTTAAAGCTATGGAAAAAACTACTCAAGCCAAACTACAGGCAGGGAACACAGCACCACCGATTAACAGATTAAAGATTAAAGATTTACTGAGTATGGCCCTGCCACCAGAGCAAGACCTAGATTCCCACAGCCAATCCTGCCCACCAGGAAGCTTCCACAAGCTTCTTATCTTCATCCATCAGAGGGCAGACAGAATGAAAACCACAATCACAGGAAACTAAGCAAACTGGTCCCATGGATCACAGCCTTGTCTAACTCAAAGAAACTATGGCTATGGTGCATAGGGACACCCAAGACAGGTGGGTAATAGTGGCGAGTTCTGACAAAGCATGGTCCACTGAAGAAGGGAAAGGCAAACCACTTCAGCATTCTTGCCTTGAGGACTGCATGGACAGTTTGAAAAGGCAAAAATATATGACACTGAAAGATGAACTCCCCAGGTTGGTAGGTGCCCAATATGCTACTGAAGAAGAGCAGAGAAAAGGCTTCAGAAGGAATGAAGAGTCTGAGTCAAAGCAGAAACAACGCCTAGTTGTGGATGTGCCTAGGTGAAAGCAAAGTTCAATGCTGTAAAAGACAGTATTGCACATGAACCTGGAATGTTAGGTCCATGAGTCAAGGTGATTTGGAAGTGGTCAAACAGGAGATGGCAAGAGTGAACACTGACATTTTAGGAATCAGTGAACTATAATGGACCAGAATGGATGAGTTTAATTCAGATAACCATTATATCTACTACTTTGTGCAAGAATCCCTTAGAAGAAATGGAGTAACCCTTACAATCAACAAAAGAGTCTCAAGTGCAGTACTTGAGAAAATCTCAAAAACAACAGAATGATCTCTGTTCATTTCCAAAGCAAACCATTCACAATCATAGCAATCTAAGTGTATCTCCAACCACTAATTCTGAAGAAGTTGAACGGTTCTATGAAAACCTACAAGAACTTCTAGAACTAATACCAAAAAATTGATGTCCATTTCATCATAGGGGACTGGAATGCAAAGCTAGGAAGTCGAGAGATACCTGGAGTAAAAGGCAAGTTTGGTCTTGGAGTACAAGATAAAGCAGATCAAAGGCTGACAGAATTTTGTCAAGAGAGCACATTAATCATAGCAAACACTCTTTTCCAATATCACAAGAGACAAATTTACACAGGGACATCACCACATGATCAATACCAACAGATTAATTACATTCTTTGGAACAGAAGATGGAGAAGATCAGTCAGCCAAAACAAGACCAGGAGCTGACTGTTGCATAGATCCTGAACTCCTCATTGCAAATTCAGATTTACATAGAAGAAAGTAGGGAAAATCACTAGGCCATTCAGGTATGACCAAAAGCAAAATACTTTACAATTATACAGTAGAAGTGACAAATAGATTCAAGGGATTAGATCTAATAGAAAAAGTGCCTGAAGAAATATGGATAGAGATTCATAGCATTGTGCAGGAGTGGTGATCAAAACCATGCCCAAGAAAAAGAAATGCCAAAAGGCAAAATGGTTGCCTGAGGAAGCCATACAAATAGCTGAGTAAAGATGAGACGTGAAAGGCCAGGGATAAAAGGAAAGATACACCCATCTAAATGGAGTGTTCCAAAGATGAACAAGGAGAGATAAGAAAGGCTTGTTAAGTGATCAGTGTAAACAAATAGAGGAAAATAGTAAGATGGGAAAGACTAGAGATCTCTTCAAGAAAATCAGAGATATCAAGGGAACATATCATGCACAGATGGCCACAATAAATACAGAAATGATATGGACCTAACAAAAGCAGAAAATAATAAGTGGCAAGAATACACAGAAATTAAAAATAAAAATCTAATGACCCAGATAAACACAATGATGTTATCACTCACCTAGAGCCAGACATCTTGGAGTGCAAAGTCAAACAAAGCTAGTGGAGGTGATGGAATTCCAGGTGAGCTATTTCAAATCCTAAAAAAGATGCTGTGAAAGTGTTACATCCAATAGGATAGCAAATTTGGAAAACTCAGCAGTAGCCATTGGACTGGAAAAGATCAGTATCCATTCCAGTCCCAAAGAAGAGCAAGACCAAAGAATGTTCAAACTACTGCACAATTACACTCATTTAACATGCTAGCAAAGTAATGCTCAAAATTCTCCAACTAGGCTTCAGCAGTATGTGAACTGAGAAATCCCAGATGTTCAAGATGGATTTAGAAAAGGCAGAGGAACCAGAGATCAAATTGCCAACATCCACTGGACCATAGAAAAAGCAAGAGAATTCCAGAATAAACATTTATTTCTGCTTCATTGACTATGCTAAAGCCTTTGACTGTGTGGATTACAACAAACTGTTGAAAATTCTTCAAGAGATGGGAATACCAGACCACATTACCTGCCTTCTGAGAAACCTGTATGCAGGTCAAATAGCAACAGTTAGAACCAGACTTGGAACAACGGACTTGTTCCAAATTGGAAAAGAATATGTCAAGGATGTATAATGTCACCCTATTATTTAACTTATATGCAGAGTACATCATAATGCCAGAAATGCCAGACTGGATGAAGCACAAGCTAGAATCACAATTTCTGGGAGAAATATTAATAACCTCAGATATGCAGATGACATCACCCTTATGGCAGAAAGTGAAGAGGAACTAAAGAACCTCTTGTTGAAGGTGAAAGAGAAGAGTAAAAAAGCTGACTTAAAACTCAACATTCAAAAAACTAAGATCATAGCATTCAGTCCCTTCATTTCATAGCAAAGAGATGGGAAAATTGTGAAAACATTGCCTGATTTTATTTTCTTGGGCTCTAAGTCATTGAAGATGGGGACTACAGCCATGAAATTAAAAGACACTAGCTGCTTGGAGGAAAAGCTATGTCTAATCTAGGCAGCATATTAAAAGGCAGAGACATTACTTTGCTGACAAAGGTCCATCTAGTTAAAGCTATAGTTTTTCCAGTAGCCATGTATGAATGTGACAGTTGGTCCATAAAGAAAGCTGAGGCACTGAAGAATTGATTCTTCTGAGCTTTGCTGTTGGAGAAGACTCTTGAGAGTCCCTTGAACTGCAAGCAGATAAAACCAGTCAATCCTAAAGGAAATCAGTACTGTATATTCATTGGAAGGATTAATGCTGAAGCTGAAGTTTCAACTCTTTGGCCACCTGATGTGAAGAGTTGACCCATTAGAAAAGACTCTGTTGCTGGCTAAGATTGAAGGCAGGAGGAGAAGGAAACAGCAGAGGATGAAATGGTTGGATGACATCACCAACTCAATGGACGTTAATCTGAGCAAGTTCTGGGAGATGGTGGAGGTCAGGGAAGCCTGGCATGGTGCAGTCCATGGGGTTGCAAAGAGTTAGGTATGACTGAGCAGCTGAACAACAATTGTGATAGTGGAGATTTGTATATTCTTTCGAATATTTCACAGAAGGCATTCGGCAATTATAACCAGTTAGACACAATTTCATAACTGCTATAAAATTTCCTTTTATTGTTTTACTAATGGTTTTAACCAAAAATGTATTTATTTTCAAAAATCATTACAGCATCTATAAAAAATTTCTCCCAATTTTATCCTTAAAATGTTCATTGAATGAATTATATTAATAGGTAATACAAAAGTAGGAGAGGGCAATGGCACCCCACTCCAGTACTCTTGCCTGGAAAATCCCATGGACGGAGGAGCCTGGTAGGCTGCAGTCCATGGGGTCGCTACGAGTCGGACACGACTCAGCGACTTCACTTTCACTTTTCACTTTCATGCATTGGAGAAGGAAATGGCAACCCACTCCAGTGTTCTTGCCTGGAGAATCCCAGGGGCAGCAGAGCCTGGTGGGCTGCCATCTATGGGGTCACACAGAGTCGGACATGACTGAAACAACTTAGCAATGCAAAAGTAAACTTTCACTATACCCATAGGAATTATCCCATTTTTTCATAATACTCTTACTGTTTCAATATAGCCATATATGGTGTTTCTTTATATTTTGTCCTGACGTTTAACAGCAAGAGTCATTATATAGAAATATCAAATTTATTGACCTATAATTGTTTATAGTCATCTCAGGTTCCTGAAATAATTCTATGGTGTCAATTTTAATTTTTTTTTATTTTTTATTTTGAGTCTTCTCTCTTATCTTCTTGATTAGCAGAATCAAAACTTCAGATATTACATTACTCACAAAAAATAACTTAAATTGGAATAAAGACTGAAATGTAAGAGATCTGAAAATATAAAACAGAAGAAAATACAGGGGGAAAAGCTCTCGGCATTGGTCTTGACAAGAGTTTTAATTGTGAAACCAAAAGTCTGCTGTTCATGTTGTTCAGTAACCAAGGCATGTCTGCCTCTTGCTGACCCAACAACTGCAGCAGGCCAGGCCTCCCTGTCCTTCAGCACCTCCTGGAGTTTGCCCAAGTTTATGCTCATTGCATTGGTGTTGCTGTCCAGCCATCTCATCCTCTGATGGCCTCTTCTCCTTCTACCCTCGATCTTTCCCAGCATCAGGGACTTTTCCAATGAGTAGTCTGTGTGCATCAGATGACCAAAATACTGGAGCTTCAGCTTCAGCATCAGTCCTTCCATTGAATACTCAGGTTGATATCCCTCAAGATTGACTGGTTTGTTGTCAAACTTTGCTGTCAATCCTCGCTGTCAATCCTCGCTGTCCAAGCGACTTTCAAGAGTCTTCTTCAGCACCACAGTTTTAAGGCACCAATTCTTTAGCATTCTGCCTTTTTTATGGTCAAGTTCTCACAACCATACATGACCACTGGGAAGACCATAGCCTTTACTATACGGACCTTTGTCAGCAGAGCAATGTCTCCAATTTTCAACACACCGTCTAGGTTTGTTATCGCTTTTCCGCCAAGAAGCAATCACCTGATTTCATGGCTGTGGTCACCATCTGAAGTGATTTTGGATCCCAAACGAAGAAATATGTCACTCCTTCCACCTTTTCCCCTTCTATTTACCAAGCAGTCATGGGACCAGATGCCATGATCATAGGTTTTTTTTTTTTTTTTTTTTTTTTTTTTTTTAATACTTAGTTTTAAGCCAGCTCTTTCACTCTACTCCTTCACCCCCATCAAGAGGCTCTTTAATTCCTCTTCAATTTCTGCCATTATAGTGATATCATCCACATATCTGAGGTTGTTGATATTTCTCCCACATATCCTGACTTCAGCTTGTAACTCATCCAGCCTTGCATTTCTCATGATGTGCTCAGCATACCTGTTAAACAAACAGGGTGACAATAGACAGCCCTACCATACTCCTTTATTGATCTTGAATCAATCAGTTGTTCCATACAGGGTTCTAAATGTTGCTTCTTGACCCAAATACAGGTTTCTCAGGAGACAGGTAAGATGGTCTGGTATTCCCATCTCTAAGAGCTTTCCACAGTTTGTCATGATCCACACAGTCAAAGGCTTTGGCATAGTCAATTAAACAGAGATAGATGTTTTGTTTTTGTTTTTGTTTTCTGAAATTCCCTTGCTTTATAATCCAGTGAATGTCGGCAATTTGATCCAAATTTATCCAATTAGTTTCTATTCCTTTTCTAAACACAGCTTGGGTATCTGGAAGTTCTTGGTTCAATAATGCTGAAGCCTAGCATGCAAGATTTTAAGCATGATCTTCCTAGCATTGAAGATGAGTGCAACTGTCTGATGGTTAGCACATTCTTTGGTTCTACTCTTCTTGGGAACTGGGATGAGGATTGACCTTTTCTAGTCATGTATCCACTGTTGGGTCTTCCAGATTTGTTGACATAATGACTGCAAAACTTTGATGACATACTCCTTTGGGTATTTGAATAGTTCTGCTGGAATATCATCACCTCCACTAGCTTAATTAACAGCATTGTTTCTTAAGACACAGTTTACTTTGCACTCCAGAATGTCTTGCTATGGGTGACTAACCACACCATCATAGTAATCTGGTTCATTAAGATCTTTTTTTCATATGGTTCTTCTGTGTATTATTCCCATCTCTTCTTGATCTCTTCAGCATCTACTAGGTCTCTACAGTTTATGTCCTTTAATGTGCCCATCTTTGGGAGAAATGTTCCCTTGATATTTCCAATTTTCCTGAAGATATCTCTAGTCATTCCTCTCCTGTTGTTTTCTTCTAGTTTTATGCACTGCTTATTGAAGAAGGCCTTATTGTCTCTTCTAGCTATTCTTTGAAACTCTGCATTTAATTGAATGTACCTTTTCCTCTCTCCCTTGCTTTTTACTTCACTTTGTTTTTCTGCTATTCATAATGCCACCTCACACAACCACTTTTCCTCCTTGAAGTTGATCTGTTCTATGAATACCTAGAAGACTTTCTAGAGCTAACACCTAAAAAAGATGTTCTATTCATCATTGGGGATTGAAATGCATAAGTAGGAACCCAAGATATACCTAGAGTAACAGGCACATTTGGCCTTGGAGAACTAAATGAAGCAGGGCAAAGGCTAACTGAATTTTTCCAATAGAATGCACTAGTTATAGAAAATGCCCTTTTTCAACAACAAAAGAAATGACTTTAAACATGGACATCACCAAATGATCAATACAAAAATCAAATTGATTACAGTCTTTGTAGCCAGAGATGGAGAAACTGTATACAGTCAGCATAAACAAGACCCAGAGCTGACTATGGCTCAGATCATCAGCTTCTCACAGCAAGATTCAGACTTTAAAAAAATAAATAAAATTGGGAAAAAGCTTAGGCCAGCCAGGTATGACTTAAATCAAATCCAATATTAATTTTAAGTAGAGGCAATGAACAGATTAAAGGGACTATATCTAGATAATAGTGTACCTGAAGAACTATGGACTGTGGTCTGTAATACTGTACAGGAGGCAGCTAACAAGACCATCCCAAACAAACTAAAAGTGCAAGCAACAAAAGCAAAAACCAATGGGACTACCACTAAACTAAAAAGCTTTTGCTCAACGAAGGAAAGAACAAATTGAATGTACAGAACAGCATCCTATGAAACAGAAATATTTGTAAGCCAACTATCCTACAAGGTGTTAATATCCAAAATATGTAAGAAACTCATAGAACTTAACAAAATTAATAATAATAATCCAATTTTATAAATGGGCAGAGTAGAATAGACATTTTCCCAAAGAAAACATACAAATGGCCATTCAGTTCAATTCAGTCATTCAGTCATATCCAACTCTTTGTGACCCTATGGACTGCAGCATTCCAGGTTTCCTGGTCCATCACCAACTCCCGGAGCTTGTTCAAACTCAATGTTCATTGAGCCAGTGATGCCAAACAACAATCTCATCCTCTGTCATCCTCTTCTCCTCACACCTTCAATCTTTCCCAGAATCAGGGTCTTTCCCAATGAGTCATTTCCTCACATCAGGTGGCCAAAGTATTGGACTTTCAGATTTAACATCAGTCCTTCAAATGAATATTCAGGACTAACTTCCTTTAGGATTGACTGGTTTGATCTCTTTGTAATCCAAGGGATTCTCAAGAGGCTTCTCCAATACCACAGCTCAGAAGCAATTCTTCAGAACTCAGCTCTCTTTAGAGTCCATTTCTCACATCCATACATGACTACTGGAAAAACTATACCTTTGACTATACAGACCTTTATTGGCAAAGTAATGTCTCTGCATTTTAATATGCTGTCTAGGTTGGTCATAACTTTTTTCCAAGGAGCAAGCGTCTTTTAATTTCATGGTTGAGGTCACCATCTGCAGTGATTTTGGAACCCCAAAAAATAAAGTCAGCCACTGTTTCCACTGTTTCCCCATCCATTTCCCATGAAGTGATGGGACCAGATGACATGATCTTAGTTTTATGAATGTTGAGTTTTAAGCCAGCGTTTTCACTCTCTTATTTCACTTTCATCAGTAGGCTCTTTAGTTCCTCTTCACTTTCTGCCATGATGGAGGTGTTATCTGCATATCTGAGGCTATTGATATTTCTCCTGGTAAAAGATGCTCAGCCTCACTAGACGTCAGAAAAAAGCAAATCAAAATCCTAATGAGATAGCATTTCATAATCCTTATGATTTCTCTTATAAAGAAAGCAAGAGACAGAAACTGCTGGCATAGATGTGGAGAAAAGGGAACTCCTTATTGCCAAATTCAGATGTAAATTGAAGAAAGCAGGGAAAACCACCAGACCATTAAGGTATGACCTAAATCAAATCCCTTATGACTATACAGTGGAAGTAACAAATAGAGTCAAAAGATTAGATCTGATAGACAGAGTGCCTGAAGAACTATGGACGGGGGTTCATGACATTTTACAGGAGATCAAGACCATCCCCAAGAATGATAAATACCAAAGGCAAAATGGTTTTCTGAGGAGGCCTTACAAATAGCTATAAAAAGATGAGAAGCAAAAGGCAAAAGAGGAAGAAAATATATACCCAACTGAATGCAGAGTTCCAAAGAATAGCAAGGAGAATTAAGAAAGCCTTCCTCAGTGATCAATGCAAAGAAATAGAGGAAAACAGTAGAATGGGTAAGATTAGAGATCTCTTCAAAAATTAGAGATACCAAGGGAATTTTTCATGCAAATATGAGCACAATAAAGGACAGAAATGGTACGGACCTAACAGAAGCAGAAGATATTAAGAACAGGTGGCAAGAATACACAGAAGAACTATACAAAAAATATCTTCATGACCCAGATAATCACAATGCTGTGATCACTCCACTAGAGCCAGACATCCTGGAAGGCAAAGTCAAGTGGGCTTTAGGAAGCATCACTCTCACACAATTGCACTTAACTCACATGCTAGTTAAGTAATGCTTAAAATTCTCCAAGCCAGGCTTCAACAATTCATGAACCATGAACTTCCAGATGTTCAACCTGGATTTAGAAAAGGCAGAGAAACCAGAGATCAAATTGCTAACATCCGATGGATCATTGAAAAAGCAAGAGAGTTCCAGAAAACCATCTATTTCTGCTTGATTGACTATGCCAAATCCTTTGACTGTGTGGATCACAATAAACTGTGGAAAATTCTGAAAGAGATGGGCATACCAGACCACCTGACCTTCCTCTTGAGAAACCTGTATGCAGGTCAGGAAGCAACAGTTAGAACTGGACATGGACCAGCAGACTGGTTCCAAATTGGGAAAGGAATACATCAAGGCTCTATATTGTATCCCTGTGTATTTAACTTATATGCAGAGTATCATGAGAAATGTTAGACTGGATGAAGCACAATCGAATCAATATTGCCAGGAGAAACATCAATAACCTCAGATATGCAGGTGATACCACTCTTATTGCAGAAAGTGAAGAAGAATTAAAGAGCCTCTTGATGAAAGTGAAAGAGCAGAGTAAAAATGTTGGCTTAAAACTCAACATTCAGAAAAGCAAGATCATGGCATCCAGTCCCACCATTTCATCGCAAATAGATGGGGAAACAGTGAGAGACTTTAGTTTTTTGGATTCCAAAATCAATTGAGACAGTGACTGCAGCCATGAAACTAAAAGAGGCTTGTTCCTTGGAAGAAAAACTATGACAAACCTAGACAGCATATTAAAAAGTAGAGACATTACTTTTCAAATAAAGGTCCATCTAGTCAAAGCTATGGTTTTTCCAATAGTCATGTATGGAAGTGAAATTTGGACCATAAAGAAAGCTAAGCGCTGAAGAATTGATGCTTTAGAATTGTGGTGTTGGAGAAGACTTTTGAGAGTCCCTTGGACAGCAAGGAGATCCAACCAGTCCATCCTAAAGGAAATCAGTCCTGAATATTCTTTGTAAGGACTGATGTTGAAGCTGAAGTTCCAATTCTTTGGCCACCTGATAGGAAGAACAGACCCTGATGCTGGGAAAGGTTGAAGGTGGGAGGAGAAAGGGAGAACAGAGATTGAGATGGTTGGATGGCATCACCGACTCAATGGACATGAATCTGAGTAAACTCCAGGAGTTGGTGATAGACAGATAGGCCTGGCATGTGGCAGTCTATGGGGTCACAAAGAATCAGATATGACTGAGTGACTGAAAGGAACTGGACTGAACTGAACAGATACTATTGGTGAGAATGTAAACTGATAGAGTCATTATGTAAAACAGTATGTAGACTCCTCAAAAAAATTAAAAATAGGAGGGGAATGAGTCAAGATGTTGGAATAGGAGAATGTGGAATACAACTTTATTCACAGGTACATCAAGACTACATCTAAAAATTAACAATTGTCACAAAGCACCTGCTGAACACTAGCAGAAGACTCAGATACCTAAAAGGACAAGATTAATCCCCATGCAACTGGGTAGGACAATAGAAGGACAAAATGGAAGAAGAAAATAGGAAATGGGAAGGGACCAGCTCCCTTTGTAAGGAACTGAAGATGAGGCAAATGTCCCACACTCAGGAAAGCACATTCACAGTAGGGACATCAGCTGGAGAAGAAAGGGATCTTTGGAGGACTGGAGGGGAACACAGCAACCAGTATGTAGAAGGCAAGACGAAGTAAGAACTGTGCGCATGATCCATGTCATTGCCCTGCACACCCCGCCTGGAGTTGTGTGTCTCCGGGTGTATTAGGGGGGCCAGGTCCTGAAAAGTGAGGTTTGAAGTATAGACCCTGGGCAGGGGCAGCTACTTTCTGTGAAGGGGCAGGAGATAGTGAAGGCCCAATGCCTGTGGGGACTGAGTGCTAAAGCATGGGATTAGGAGAGCATATCTAGGGAGATGTTCTATTAATTTCACAGAGAAAACTTGAATGGACAGGAGTGAGGGGCTCCATGGCCAGGGATGTTCCTAGAGGAAATGTCATCTGCCTAGGAAATAAGGCACCATTGATGAGTGCTGTGCAAGGGGTGGAACTACCACTGCAACCCCCTTCCCCACCCACAAGCCCTGCTTCCATGGGCACTGGGAGGGGTTCCCACTAAGGTGAGTGTGTCTCAGTCTGTTGCATCTTCTTACTTGTCTCTGCTACCACAGTTGCTTCACACATGTCCCAGTTGAAAAGTTAAAGTGAAAGTTGGTCAACCGTGTCTGACTCTTTGCAACCCCATGGACTATACAGCCCATGGAATTCTCCAGGCCAGAATACTGGAGTAGGGAGCCTTTCTCTTCTCCAGGGGATCTCGCCAACCCAGGGATTGAAACCAGGTCTCCTTCATTGCAGGTGGATTCTTTACCACAAGGGAAGGTCCCAGTTGTGGCCACTTTGTATATTCCTGGCCTGTGCAAATAAGTGCCCTAATAATCTTTAGAGATTCAATTAGTTGCTTCTTTTCCTTATTTTGCTTCTTGCCTGAGTGGGGAACATACCCCACATGCAGATTGGTTCAAACCAAAGCTGAGCCCCAGGGTTTGTGTAACTAAGGAGGAGAAATGGAGATCTCTTCAAGCAGTTTTGCAAGCAGCAGATTGAATCTTTATGATTTGTTAAGTAAACTGCATCTGTGGAACATGTTAAAGGACAAGGAGTGCTTCCAAAACTGAAACCAGTCTAGCTTTCACAGTTGTGGAATTTGGGGGCAGGTATACACAGGAGTTGGGACAAGTCAGAATATGATCTGTCCATACAATGCCTACAGTTGGTCCAGAGATCTACCTAGAGACATTGGAGGAGCACCTGAGGAGGCAGGGGTCGACTATAGCTCACTATGGAAGCAAGAACGGAGATAGTGAAGGCCCAGAGGAAAATACTGTTACTAGCATTTTTTCCTCTTCTTTCTTTTTGTTTTATGTTTAATTTTGTTCAATTTTGTTCTGTTGTTCATTTTTGTTTTTTCTTACTTTTTTTCTCATTTCTTTATGGTTTGCTTTTTGTTTTCCATTTAATTTTCAATATGTTTTGTTTACTTTTCTCTTGTTACTTTTTGTTGTTGTCTTATGTTTTTGTTCTGTTTCACTTTTTACACTATTGTGTGTTCATTTAATTTTTTTTTTTTTTTTTTGGTGTTTTGAGTTTGCTTTCTGTTTATGTTGTTGATGTTTTTGTCAGTTTTGTTTTTATTGTTTTTGTGTTTGGGTTCATTTGCTTCTTAAGTTGTTCTCTTGATTTTTGTTCTCTCTCTCTCTCTCTCTTTTTTTCCCCTAGTTTCCTTTTCTTTGGTTTGGCTTTCATCATTTGTCTTGCTTTTTTTTTTTCTTTCTTTTTTTTTTTTTTTTTTCCTCCTGGACATGTTGCACAGTTTTCAGGGCCTTAATTCCCTGGCCAGTTTTTGGGCCTGAGACTCTGTGGTAATAGTTCTGAATCCCAAGATGCTGAAACACGAGAGAATCCTCAGTTCCAGGGAATATTAATCAGCATGAGCTCTGGAGGTCTCCATTGCTACATCAAGATCCAGCTCACCTAACTGCCTTCAGGATCCTGTGCTGGGTGCCCTGATAACTAACTAGCAAGACAGGAACACAGCCTTATCCATTAGAAGACAGACTGCCTAAAATTGCACTGAGCTCACAGACATCCCAAAACATACCACCTGATTCAGCCTTGTCCATGACAGGGACAAGATTTAGCTCCACCCACTGGTCCCTACACAAAGAAACCTACACAAGTCCCTGGGCCAACTTCACCCAGCAAGGAGCAAGAGGAAATATGACCCAGTTGCCTAAAGAAAGGAGACACAAGCACAGTAAGACAAAGTTAGGCGACAGAGAAGCATCCAACAGACAATGAAGAAAGGTAAAAATCCACAAGACCAAATAAATGAAGAGCATATAGGCAACCTACCTGGAAAAGGATGATTTAAGATCTTAGAAACAGAATAGAGCCATGAATTGGGAACACACAGAAACATCTAACAAGAATGTAGAACTAAAGAACAAACAATGATGAACAACACAATAACTGAAATGAAAAATACACTGGAATAATTGAAGCAGAAAAAAAAAATATATATATAAGTAAGATAGAAATCAGGACAGTAGAAATAACTGCCACAAAGCAGAATAAAGAGTAAAAATGCAAAGGTAAGGGGAAAATCTCAGAGAACTCTGGGACAATGTTAATCATACCAGCTTTTCATTTATAAGGGTCCCAGAAGAAGAGAAAGAGTCTAAGAAAATATTTGAATATATTATAGTTGAAAAAATCCCTAACACAGGAATGGAAATAGCTAAACAAGTCCAAAAAGCACAGAGAATCCCACACAGAATAAACCTAAGGAGAAGCATGTAAAGACATATATTAATCACAATAACAAAATTCAAGTACAAAGAAAAAATATTAAAATGCTAAATATTAACATCCACAAAAGGGGAAATCAGCAGTAATACAATGCTCAAGGACTTTAACATTTAACTCACACCAATGGACAGAACACTCAGACTGAAAATTAATAAGGAAACACAATCCTTAAGTAACACAACAGACCAGATAGACTTAATTTATATTTATAGAACCTTCCATCTGAAAGCAGCAGAATATAATTTCTTCTCACAGGGAACATTCTTCAGGATAGACTACATCTTGGATCACAACTCAAACCTCAGCAAATTTAAGAAAGGTAAAATGGAATCAAGCATCTTTTCTGACCACAATGCTATGAGATTAGAAATCAATTACATAGAGGGAGTGATTCATGGGAAGTTTAGATCTTGAGTGCTGGGTTCATTCTGTTCTCTTGTTCTCCTGCTCTGAAATTGAGCTCACAATCTTCCCTAACATTCCCTGTTCTCAAGAGACCCAATTCATCTTCCCCAGCAAATGGGCTCAGACTTCAGCAGAGTGTAGCATTTGACCCGGCTCTCAGAACACAGTACCACCCCACCAAAGGGTCCACACAGTCTGTGCGCTATGATCAGTATAGTGCTTATGGTTACACAGTACCACCAGTGGAAAAAGGCCTTATTAAAACCAACATTCAGATAGTTCTTCCTTCTGGGTGCTATGGAAGAGTAGCTCCCCATTTGGGCTAAGCTACAAAATACTTCACAGATGTGGGAGATGGTATTATAGATGAAGTTTATGGAGGAAATGTTGGTGTTGTAATGTTTAATTTTGGCATAGAAAAGTTTGAAAAAGAAAGGTGATTGAATTGCACAGCTCATTTGTGAATAGATAGTTTGCCCAGAAATAGAGGAATTTCAAATTTTAAATAATGCTGAGGGGGGTTCAGGAGGTTTTAATTCCACTGGAAATAATTAACATTATGCCAAAAACAGAAACTGAGAAAATGGACATTCATCTTGAAAAGACTTTGCATAAAGTATTACAAAAATTTGTGTAAAAACAAAAAACTATAAAAATGCAAACACATAGAATCTAAACTACATGCTATTAAAAAACAAATAGATCACTAAATAATCAAAGAAGAAATTAAAAAAAAAGAAAACCTAGAAACAAATGATAATGAAAACACAACAACCCAAAACCTATGGGATACAGCAAAAGCAGTTCCAATAGGGCAGTATATAGCAATTCATTCTCACTTCAAGAAACAAGAAAAGTCTTAAATAAACAATCCAAACTTACACCTAAAACAACTAGAGAAAGAAGAACAAACAAAACACAAAGTAGAAAGAAAGAAATCATCAAGATAAGAGGTGAAATAAATGGAATAGAAATGAAGAAAATAATAGCAAAGATCAATGAAAATAAAAGCCAGTTCTTTGAGAAGATAAGCAAAATTGATAAACCATTAGCCACATTTATCACAGAAAAAAATAGAAGACTCAAATCAATAAAATTATAAATGAAAAGGGAGAAGTAATAACTAATATCACAGAAATATAAAGAAATACTGCAAGCAGTTATATGCCAAAAAGTTGGACAACATGGGAGAAATGGACAAATTCTTATAAATATACAACCTTTTAAGAATGAACCAGGAAGAAAGAGAAAATATGAACAGACCAATCACAAGTAATGAAACAGAAAATGTGATTAAAAATCTTCCAGCAAACAAAAAGCTAGGACCAGATGGCTTCACCAGCAAATTCTATAAAACATTTAGAGAAAAGCTAACATCTATCCTTCTCAAAGTCTTCCAAAACATTGCAGAAGAAATACTCTCAACATCATTCTATGAAGCCACTATCACCCTCATTCCCAAACCAGACCCCATCCCCCCCAAAAAAAAAATCATATGCAAGAAAATTACAGGCCAATATCACTGATGAACATAGATGCAAAAATGAACCAAACACTAATAAACATAATCCAACAACACATTAAAAGGATCGTTCACATACCATGATTAAGTGGGATTTACCGCAGGGATTCAAGGAGTCTTCACTATATGCAAATCAATCAATGTGATACACCATATTACCAAATTAAAATATAACAGCAGGGACTTCCCTGGCGGTCCAGTGGCTAAGACTCTTCATTACCAATGCAAGGGGTCCAGGTTTGACCTCTGATTAGGGAATTAGATACCAAATGCCAAAACTAAAAGTTCACTTGCCACAACTAAAGATCCCACACACCACTACAAGAATGGAAGATCCTGCAAGCTGCAACTAAGACCTAGCACAGCGAAATAAATATATAAATAAAAATTTTTAGAAAGAATAAAAACAATATGATCTCAGCAAATGCAGAAAATGCATTTGACAAAATTCAACACCCATTTATGATAAAAACTCTCCAGAAAGTGGGAATAGAGGGAACTTGTGTCAACATAATAAAGGTTATTTAAAAAAAAATAAGAACAAACATCACTCTCCATGGTGAAAAGTAAAAGCATATCCTCTAAGATCAGAAATAAGATAAGGATGTCGATGCTTGCTGGTTTTATTCAAGATAGTTTTGGAAATCCATGCCATGGCAATCAGAGAAATAAACTAACAACAAATTGGAAAGGAAAAGTAAAACTGTCACTGTCTGCAGATGACATGATACTATACATAGATAATCCTAAATATGCTGCCAGAAAGCTAGAAGAACTAGTCAATTAAATTGTTAAATTTGCAAGATTTATACAAATTAATAAACAAAAATATATTACATTCCTATACACTAACAATGAAAGATCAAAAAGAGAAATTAAGGAAACTATCCCATTTACTATTGCAACAAAAGTAATAAGATACCTAGGCATAATCCAACCTAAGGAGGCAAAAAATATACACTCAAAAAACTATAAGATACTGATGAATAAATCAATGTCCATGGATTGGAATAATCAATATTGTCAAAATGACTATAGTACCCATAATATACAGATTCAATACATCCCATATCACCAAGGAAACTTTTCACAGAATTAAAATTAAAAAATTTACAATTTGCATGGAAACACAAAAGCCTTTGAATACCCAAAGCACTTTTGAGAAAAAAAAAAAATGTAGCTGGAGGAATCAGGCTCCTCTGCCTTTAGACTATATTACAAAGCTACAGTCATTAAAATAATATGGTACTGGCACAAAAAAACAGAATATAGATCAATGTAACAGGAAGGAAAACCTAGAGCTAAACCCACTTACCTATGAATACCAAATTTATGATAAAGAAGGCAAGAATATACAATGGAGAAAAGACAGTCTCTTCAATAAGTGCTGCTAGAAAACCTGGGCAGCTATGTGTAAAAGAATAAAATTAGAACACTCTCTAATACAAAAATAAAATGGATAAATGACCTAAATGTAAAGGTAGTCACTACAAAACTCTTAGAGGAAAACACAGGCAGAATACCCTTTGACATAAATCTTAGCAAGATTTTTTTTGACCTAACTCTTAGACAAATGAAAATAAAAACAAACATAAACAAATGGGACCTAATTAAACTAGAAAGCTATTGCACAGCAAACAAAACCATAAACAAGACAAAAAGACAACCATTAGAATGGGAGAAAAATGTTTACAAATGAAGCAACTGATAAGGGATTAATATCCAAAACATACAAACAGCTCATGCAGCTTCAATATCTAAAAACAAATAACACAATGTAAAAATGAGAGGAAGGATTAAATAGATATTTTCCCAAAGACATAGAAATGGCCAATAAACACACAAAAAGGTGCTCAACATCAAACTATAATTCAAAAAGATACATGCACCCCAATGTTCATTAAAGTACCATTTACAATGGTCAGAACACAGAAACAACCAAAAGGTCCCTCATCAGAAGGATGGATAAAACAGTTGGGGTACATATATACAGCGGAAAAGTACTCAACCATACAAAGGAATAAAATTGTGATATTTGCAGAGATGTGGACAGACCTAGAGACAGAGTGAAGTAAGTCAGAAAGAGGAAAAGAAAAATGATACAGATGAACTTATTTGCAAAGAGAAATAGAGACATAGATGAAGAGAATGGACATATGGTTATAAAAGGGAGACAGGTGAAGTGGGATGAATTGGGAGTTTGGGACTGTATGTATATATATATTGATGCCATGTATGAAGTAAATAACTCATGAGAATCTACTCTGTCACCCAGGGAACCCTACTCACTGCTCTATTGTAACCTAAATGGGAAAGAAATCCAAAAAAGAGAGGATATATATATAGCTGATTCACCTTATTTGACAGCAGAAATTAACACAACATTGTAAACAATGGTACTCCTATAAAATTTAATTTTAAAAAGAAATAAACATATTTGAACAAATTAAAAATCATTTCAGCAATTTAAAAGCCAAAACAAACAAACAAAAAAAAAAAAGGAGAGAAAGAAGTACCCATGGAACATTTTGTTACTTGTTTTCATATAATAAAATGCCCTAAAACTTAACAGCTTAAAAATGTTAAAAGTATAGCTGTCATGTGATCCAGCAATTCCAGAAATGCAATTGCTATATCAAAGGGATATTTAAACCCTGTGTTCTTTGCAGTGTTATTCATAAGAGTCAGGACATGGAAACAACCTGTGTCTGTTTATAGACAAATGGATAAGAAATGTGATATAGACAAGTACCAGTATAGCTGTTTTTATATCTGTATGTATTTGGAATATTATTAAATCATAAAAGAAGTTCTTGTTATTCAGTCACTCAGTCGCGTCTGACTCTTTGCGACCCCATCGACTGCAGCACACCAGGCATCCATGTCCATCACAATCTCTAGGAGCTTGTTCAATATCATGTCCATTGAGTAGGTGATGCCAAACAACCACCTGTTCCTCTGTCGTCCCCTTCACCTCTTGCCTTCAATCTTTCCAAGCATCATGGTCTTTTCTAATGAGCTGGCTCTTCGCATCATGTGGCCAATATTGGAGCTTTAGTTTCAGCATTAGTCCTCCCAATGAATATTCAGGGTTCATTTCCTTTAGGATTGATTGGTTTGGTCTCCTTGCAGTTCAAGGGACTCTCAAGATTCTTCAACACCACAGCTCAGAAGCATCAATTCGTTGGTGTTCAGCCTTCTTTATGGTCCAACTCTCATCCATACATGACTACTGGAAAAAAAAATACCTTTGACTATACGGACCTTTATTGGCAAAGTAATGTCTCTGCTTTTTAATATGCTGTTTAGGTTAGGCATAGCTTTTCTTCCAAAGAACAAGTGTCTTTTAATTTCATGGCTGCAGTCACCATCTGCAGTGATTTTGGAACCCAAGAAAATAAAGCCTGTCACCGTTCCCATTGTTTCCCCATCTACTTGCCATGATGCGATCTTTGTTTTCTGAATGTTTTTAAGCCATCTTTCTCACTATCTTCTTTCACCTTCATCAAGAGGCTCTTTAGTTCCTCTTCTCTATATTTTCTGCTATAAGGATGTTCTCATCTGCATATGCGAGGTTATTGATATTTCTCCAAGAAATTTTGATTCCAGCTTGTGCTTCATCCAGACTGGCATTTAGCAAGATGTACTCGGCATATAAGTTAAATAAGCAGGGTGACAATATACAGCCTTGATGTACTCCTTCCCAATTTGAAGCCAGTCTGTTGTTCCATGTCCAGTTCTAACTGTTGCTTCCTGACCTGCATGCAGGTTTCTCAGAAGACAGGTAAGGTGGTCTGTTATTCCCATCTCCTGAAGAATTTTCCACAGTTTGTTGTGATCTGCACAGTCAGAGGTTTTAGTGTATCAGTCAATGAAGCAGATGTTTTTCTGGAATTCTCTTGCTTTTTCTATGATCCATCAGATGTTGGCAATTCGATCTATGGATCCTCTGCCTTTTCTAAATCCTTCTTGAACACCTGGAAGTTCTCAGTTCATGTACTGTTGAAGCCTAGCTTGGAGAATTTTGAGCATTGCTTTGGTAGGATGTGAAATGAGTGCAATTGTGTGATAGTATGAACATTCTTTGGCACTGCCTTTCATTGGGATACAAATGAAAACTGACCTTTTCCAGTCCTGTGGCCACTGTTGTGTTTTCTAAATTTTCTGTCACATTGAGTGCACCACTTTCACAGCATCATCTTTTAGGATTTGAAATAGCTCAGATGGAATTTCATCAACTCCACTAGCTTCGTTTATAGTGATGCTTCCTAAGGCCCAGTTGACTTTGCACTCTAGGATGTCTGGCTCTAGGTGAGTGATCACACCATGGTGGTTATCTGGGTCATGAAGCACTGTTTTTTATAGGTTTTTCAGTGTATTCTTGCCACGTCTTCTTAATATCTTCTGCTTCTCTTTCATCTATACCATTTATGTACTTTATTGTACCCATCTTTGCATGACATGTTCCCTTGGTATCTCTAATTTTCTTGAAGAGATCTCTATAGTCTTTCCCATTCTACTGATTTTTTCTATTTCTTTGTATTCATCACTTAGGAAGGCTTTCGTATCTCTCTTTGCTATTCACATGTGAATATCTTTCCCTTTCTCCTTTGCCTTTCACTTCTCTTCTTTTCTCAGCTACTTGTAAGGCCTCCTCAGACACCCATCTTACCTCTTTGCATTTCTTTTTCTTGAGGATGGTTTTGATAACCACCTCCTGTACAATGCTATGAACCTCTGTCCATATTTCTTCAGGCATTCTGTGTATCAGATCTAATCCTTTGAATCTATTTGTCACTTTCATTTTATAATTGTAAGGGATTTGCTTTAGTTCATACCTGAACGGCCTAGTGGCTTTCCCTTTTTTTGTTTGTTTGTTTGTTTGTTTGTTTTTTCATTTTAAGTCTGAATTTGGAAATAAGGAGTTCATGATATGAGCCGTAGTCAGCTTGTGGTCTCGTTTCTGCTGAGTGTATAGAGGCTCTCCACCTTTGCTTGCAAATATAATCAGTCTGATTTTTATATAGATCATCTGGTGATGTCCATGTGTAGAGCTGTCTCTTGTGTTGTTGGAAGAGTGTGCTTGCTATGATGAGTGAGTTCTCTTGTAAAATCTCTGTTAGCCTTTGCTCTGCTTCATTTTGTACTCCAAGACCAAACTTGCCTGTTACTCTAGGTATCTCTTGATGTCCTACTTTTGCATTCCAGTCCCCTATGATGAAAATGACATATATTTTTGGTGTTAGTTCTAGAAAGTATTGTAGGTCCTCATAGAACCATTCATCTTCTCTTTCTTCAGCATTAGTGGTTGGTATAGAGACTTGGATTACTGTGATATTGGATGGCTTGCCTTGGAAACAGAGATCTTTCTGTCATTTTTGAGTTTGCACCCAAATACTGCATTTCAGACCCTTTTATTAACTATGAGGGCTACTCCATTTCTTCTAAGTGATTCCTGCCCACAGTAGTAGATACAGTGGTCATCTGAATTAAATTCACCCATTCTGCTCATTTTATTTCACTGATTTCTAAAATGTCAAAGTTCACTCTTGCCATCTCCTGTTTGATCACTTCCAGTTTATCTTGATTCATGGACCTAACATTCCAAGTTCCTGTGCAATATTGCTCTTTACAGCATCAGACTTTACTTTCACCACCAGACACATCCACAACTGGGTGTTGTTTCCACTTTGGTGAAGCCTCTTCATTCCTTCTGGAGTTATTTCTGTGCTCTTCGCCAGCAGCATATTGGAAGTATTTTTAAAAAGAAGTAAATCCTGCCAAAAATTTAAGACTGAGTGAAATAAGTCAGAGAAACAGATACTATAATTTCTCATTCATATACAGAATCTAAAAAATCCAAATGTATGTAAATAGTAGCATGATGGCTACCAGAGCCTGGGGGCTAGAAAAAATAGGTGAAGGGGTAAAAGTGTGGAAACTTCTGATTATAAGTTAAATAACTCCTAGAGATGTAATATACAGCAAATTGACCATAATTAATAATACTGCACTGTACATGTGAAACTTGCTATGATGTAAGATCCTAAATATCTCATCACACAAAATAAATAAATCACACAACTGAGCAACTGAGCACACACACATGCACACAATGATTTCATAATATATTTTTGTTGTTGTTGTTCAGTCACTAAGTTGTGTCCAACTCTTTGAGACCCCATGGACTAGCACACTAGACTCCTCTGTCCTCCACTATATTGTCAATGCAAATTTAGTAATGACTATTATTACTATATTTATTATACAAAGACAATACAATTCTCTACCTAGAGTATGGAAGAGAACCTCCAAAAGAATCTATGAGAAGAAATAGAATAGTTTAGTAACTTTGTGGATGGGAAATCAACATGCAAAACTCATTTATCAACAATAGTCTTATATCTTTATAAATATATCTTTCATAATTATAATAAACATGAGAATTATTCTTGGAATAAATCTCAAAAAAGCTAAGCAATATCTGTATAGAATAAATTATAACATGATAGAAGCACACAGAAGAACTAGGTAAACAGAGATGTATAACATATATATAAATAGAAAGGCTCTATCATAAAAATGACAGTTCTCTTAAATTAAACTATAAAATGAATTCCCTTCCAATTCCACCAAGGTGTATGTGAAAAGCTTGGAGGAAAATAGTTATCACAACCAAAGGGAAAAATTACTGAGACATGATGACAGTTAAAAGAAGGATGTTGTTAACCACCCCTTTGTCACCACTGTCTTCCAGGCTTGATGGGGCAAGGGGAAGATACAGTTACAGAAAGTAGATGAAACTGGAGCTTTGTAGCCCAGTAGCCACCTCTTATCCACATGGGATATGTTCCAAAACCCACAGTGGATGCCTGAAACCTCAGATGTATCAAACTTCACAGATACTGTTTTTTCCTATAGCACTAAGAGATGGATGATGTATACAGTGCAGATATGCTGAACAGAGGGAGGATTCATGTCCTAGGCAGTATGGAACAGGGAGACATGTGATTTCATCACACTGCTCAGAATGACACACAATTTAAATCTTATAAATTGTTTCTTTCTGGAATTTTCCATTTAATATTTTCTTACAGAGGTTAAACATATAACTGAAACTGCAAAAAGCAAAATTTGGACAAGGCAGACTACCATATAGGACTTGCAGGACATAAGTAGCAGTGAATGCTACTCACCCAGCAGCTGCTCTCATTCAGCCAAGTGAGGAGATGGGAGAACAAAGTCTCAAATCTGCCTCCCTGAAGGTGAGGGGCTTGGGGTATTTATGGGATAAAGATGAGGCAAGGGAAAAGGTAACTGGAGGTGAGAAAAAGGTGAGGTTATCATCATTCTATGAAGACATAACTTACAGGTGTTTCCATGGGATGCATGCTCAGAAAATAGCAGCGTTAACATACTCTGAGGGTGGAGTTTTTGGCCCTTGACATCAAAAGGTCATAAGTGGACACTGGAGCATGCCCACTTGGAGGGTTGGTGGTCTTAACTGGCTCCAGCTCAAACAGAACTGACTACATGTTCAAAAAAAAAAAAAAAACTGGGACAAACATTTTATTGTTTACACTACATGACATGTAGAAGGCACACAAATTTTTATAGAAACAGAGAGTCTGACTAGTGGAAACAGATTACAGTTTATTGTTTATTAATGGTTAACTTATAAATACCCTCGGTTTCATGGAAGTGGAGTTCTTAATAAAAGATATAAAGATTAAAGAATGCTTATAATGTTTAAAGGATTAAATAATTAAGTACTGAATTGACATGGGATTGGACAAATGAGCCAATGGAACAGAATAGATAATCTAGAACAAACCTATAACTTAGCTTTACAAATCAGTGCAAAAAATTAAACTGGCTATATACATGGGTGGGGGTGGCGGATGCTCTGAGTGGGGAGATTGTGACTCATACTTCAAATAAATACAAAAATAAATGTCAACTTCCAACTATTCCAGATTTCAGTGCAAAACACAGTTACAGCTCCAGTAGGAAAGCAGAGGATATTTACAGTCCCGAAGATGAGACTACAAACAAGCAAACCAAAAATGCACAAAGGAAATGAGTCACAAAGCTGAAAGCAATAACATTTCAAAGTCTCTATATAATAAATAACATTACAATATTTTTAAAAGGGCCATTGGCAAAGTAAATACTTTCAATGTATATTAATGATAAAAAGTTAGTACCCAAAGTGTACAAATTTTAAATATCCAAACTGAGGGTAAAAAAATAACAACATATTTAAAAGATAATTTACAAAAAAGAAGAATTAAATAGTCCTTATAAATACATAAAGATGCTTAACGTACCACTCAGATGAAACAAAATAAAAGAGCAATGAGATATTTAAAACTACATATGCAAAACTAAGAAATCTGATAATACATTGCTGAAGGGCATGCACTGGTACAATTATGAAGAGCAACTTCATGATATCTGTGAGGAGACATGGATCTACAAAGATATACTGAAAATAGAAACTGCTCTCTCAAAACCATGAAAAAAACATTTTCAAAATTTTACTACATATTGAAGTAACTGTATGTAACATACAGAATTACGTTTTTAATTGTACAATTATAAAAATTATGTAACATTATAATCATCTTTTACAATATTCTTTTTCACTCAAGCTAAATTTTACAGACTGATCTATGCCAACACATAAATTTTAGCTTAGTCATTTTAACTTCTATATAGTATTCAGCTACATAAATATACTATAACATAATTTTTTGAATTTTTAAATTAATACAAAGATACTCCCATAAACTCATGTCTTTTTGTGCCCACATGCAAGGGTTGCTGTGAAAGTTAAATTGCTGAATAACTCCAGAAGCATAATTCCATACATGAAAAAGATATCCAAGAGATACAATAAAAGATAAGGCACAACACAATATACATTTATTAAAATGTATGTGCAATAATATATATGCACATAAATATACATGATGTCTTTGAACATAAAATGTAAGCATTTTGGCCACATCTCAGGAAGAAAGTCAATAATTTTGAGTTTGGAGAGAATTGAAGCGGGCTTTTCACTTTTCACTCACATATTTGCATATTGTTCAAATTTTTTACAATGAACCTGTTTTTATAGTGTTTTAGATTCAAAAACACTGAAAAAAATCCACATTTGTTCTTTTGTTTTGTATTATGTTTATTACCCTACTATAATATATTAACAATACTTTAGAAATCAGATTGAATTCTTATATTGTTATGAGTCACAAACTAATAAGAATTCATTTTAAAAATAAAGTTTCATCCATCTCATTAGAACTTATTCAAATGAATCCTTTTTAATTGCTGAGTAATATTCCATGGTGTATATGTACCACAGCTTCCTTATCCATTCGTCTGCTGATGGGCATCTAGGTTGCTTCCATGTCCTGGCAATTATAAACAGTGCTGCGATGAACATTGGGGTGCACGTGTCTCTTTCAGATCTGGTTTCCTTGGTGTGTATGCCCAGAAGTGGGATTGCTGGGTCATATGGCAGTTCTATTTCCAGTTTTTTAAGAAATCTCCACACTGTTCTCCATAGCGGCTATACTAGTTTGCATTCCCACCAACAGTGTAAGAGGGTTCTCTTTTCTCCAAACCCTCTCCAGCATTTATTGCTTGGAGACTTTTGGATAGCAGCCATCCTGACTGATGTGTAATGGTACCTCATTGTGGTTTTGATTTGCATTTCTCTGATAATGAGTGATGTTGAGCATCTTTTCATGTGTTTTTTAGCCATCTGTATGTCTTCCTTGGAGAAATGTCTGTTTAGTTCTTTGGCCCATTTTTTGATTGGGTCATTTATTTTTCTGGAGTTGTGCTGGAGGAGTTGCTTGTATATTTTTGAGATTAATCTTTTGTCTGTTGCTTTGTTTGCTATTATTTTCTCCCAATCTGAGGGCTGTCTTTTCACCTTGCTTATAGTTTCCTTTGCTGTGCAAAAGCTTTTAAGTTTCATTAGGTCCCAGTTGTTTATTTTTGCTTTTGTTTCTAATATTCTGGGATGTGGGTCATAGAGGATCCTGCTGTGATTTATGTCAGACAGAGTTTTGCCTATGTTCTCCTCTAGGAGTGTTATGGTTTCTGGTCTTACATTTAGATCGTTAATCCACTTTGAGTTTATTTTTGTGTATGGTGTTAGAAAGTGTTCTAGTTTCATTCTTTTACAAGTGGTTGACCAGTTTTCCCAGCACCACTTGTTAAAGAGGTTGTCTTTTTTCCCTTGTATATCCTTGCCTCCTTTGTCGAAGATAAGGTGACGATAGGTTTGTGGATTTATCTCTGGGCTATCTATTCTGTTCCATTGATCCATATTTCTGTCTTTGTGCCAATACCATACTGTCTTGATGACTGTGGGTTTGTAGTAGAGTCTGAAGTCAGGCAGGTTGATTCCTCCAGTTCCATTCTTCTTTCTCAAGATTACTTTGGCTATTCAA